>JAJEJO010002349.1:480772-666701 GCA_020662805.1 Glaucomys volans
TCTTCTTCTTCTTCTTCTTCTTCTTCTTCTTCTTCTTCTTCCTCTTCTTCTTCCTCTTCTTCTTCCTCTTCTTCTCCTTCCTCCTTCCTTCTCCTCCTCCACCTCCTCCTCCTTCTTCTTCTTCTCATACTATATGCTTTCTGAGCTAACTAAAAAAGAAATTATAAGGTTGATGTGAGGGTGGAAACAAAGATCAAGCTGGCTGTCTAACACTGGAAGCCAAGACCCACCAGGGCTGTTGAGTGCTTCAAATGTAAATAGTTTGAATTGAATTGAGTTGCAAGTATAAAATAAACACTGGATTTTGAGTGAAGAGTATATAAAATATCTCACTAAAATCTTACATGTTGCAATGATTTTATTTTGAATATTTGGGGTTAAATGCCATTCCCACCTCACCTTTTTGCTGTGTCACCACCACCATATGGGCAGGAAGGAGAGATAAGGGTCAAAGGAAGGGGCAGAACAAAAGAAGACCCTAACCCTATAAAAGATGGAGGGTGCGCTCACTTCTTGGGGATTCCAGAACATCAGCCAGCCATGGCCCCCCTTCTCCCACTCGGGAGAAGTTTGTATTACTACTTTTAAATAAAATCTGCTTTTACTTTTCTTTAATAAAACTTTATTTTCCACTCTAAAAAAAAAAAAAAATTTATTACTCATCTCAAAAAGAAAGAAAAAGGAAACCATGACTTCTTGGCATAGTTGCACTCTCTCAACTAGTTTGCTAGTATTGATATAATTTTTGTCTCCCTCACAGTCCTCACCAGTAGAGTACCTGATGTCCTTCAATGTGATTCTCTCCTATCATCCATATTGCCCTAGGTCTGGTCTATCAGTCTCTAATTTATGACCACCTCTGACAACTTGTCCTTCATACCCTAGCTATACACAATCTCTCCTGCCCGAGTGACTCTAATCTCATCTCTTCTCAGGACTAGGAGTTGAGTGGATAGACAGGATCCTTTCCCCTTCTATTTCTTTGTGAGCTTTGTATTGCCATGAACTCAAAGTTTTGCTTTCCAAGGGGACTTCCCTCTTGTTTCCCCACAGAATCAAAGAAAAAACAAAATCAAAAATTAATTCTTGTTTTAACTATGCCAATTTGCCTCCAAACCATGCAGATGGCTCTGAATGACTAGGAAAAGGGTCAGGAAGTTTAGAAAATGAAAGAAAGAAAAAGCACAAAGATAAAGTTCAAGATCATATTTTGCAGTCTTACAAGCCACTAAAATATAAAAGTGTTTCATAGTATTACCATATCATTACATTGTACACTGTGCCATACATAATTAACCAGTCTCTTGCTGAGGCACACAATTAAAGAAAAAGAAAACCTTGGACCTGCACAGACTTTTGTTTTAAAATTTCTGAAAGTGGAGAGACTGGATCAAAAGATAATTAAGTTTAAAATATATCGAATTGCCTTCCAGAAAGATTTACCATTCTATGTCTTTTATTAAGAACACAGGCAACAACAGGTGTTGGTGAGGATGTGGGGAAAAGGGTATACTCATACATTGCTGGTGGGAGTGCAAGTTGGTGCAGCCACTCTGGAAAGCAGTGTGGAGATTCCTTAGAAAACTTGGAATGGATCCAACATTTGACCCTGCTATCCCACTCCTTGGCCTATACCCAAAGGACTTAAAATCAGATTACTACAGTGATGCAGCCACATCAATGTTCATAGCTGCTCAATTCACAATAGCTAGATTGTGGAATCAACCTAGATGCCCTTCAGTAGATGAATGGATAAAGAAACTGTGGTATATATACACAATGGAATATTACTCAGTCATAAAGAAGAATAAAATTATGGCATTTTTAGGTAAATGGATGATGTTGGAGACTGTTATGCTAAGTGAGATCAGCCAATCCCAAAAATCCAAAAGCCGAATGGTCTCTCTGATAAATGAATGATGATGCATAATGTGGGGGGGGGGAGGGTGGCAAGAATGGAGGAAGGATAGATAGCATAGAGGGAAGGGAGGGGTGGGGGCGGGTGGGGGGTAAAAATAATAACAGAATGTGTGACAGTTACCATTGCCCTGTGTACATGCATGAATGCACAGATGGTGTGACTCTACTTTGTGTACAACCAGTGAAACAATAGCTGTACTCCATTTGTGTTCAATGAATCAATAAGTAAATTTAAAAAATATAAAAAAATAAATAAATAAAATAAAAAAATAAAAGTTGGAACAAGAAAAAAATAAATATTTACCATTCTATACTTGGATAAAGAGCATATGAGACTGTTGATACTGGGTATTAAAATTTTTATCAATATTTTCCAATCTAATAGAATAAAATATCAAATTTTAAAAATTCCATTCTTATGAGTAATAGGTTGAAGATATTTTCATGTATATAGGAACTCCTTATACCCCTTTTTCCACAAATTGTTCATATCCTTTGTGCACATTTAAATTGGTTATTAGTCTTTCACTTTGTTAATGTATAGCACCTTTATGTGTACCAATATTAACCCTTTAGATGTTAATATTGCTTATATATTACAAGTATTTTTTTGACTTGACACTTGTATTTTCTCATGTATTTACAGAAAGTCTTTTGCTATGTAAATATTCTTTCAACAAACATTTATTAAGAAGCTACTACATACCAGTCACTAGTCAGTGCACTCCTTGAAGGAGTTTAAGTTCTAATGGAGAAGTAGGAAAATGAACAAGTAAACAAAGAAGTATTCAGACTCACTGAATGATGAAAATAAATAGGGTGACAAGAAGTAAATGGGAGAAGATGGTCAGTTAAGGTCTTAACAAGATGACTACTGAGGTTCAACCTGACATATGAAAATGAGGCAAGGAGTAAAAGATGTAGGCAGTCGAGGAGCACTGTGGGGTTAGAAGAAAGCTGGGGTAAAGGAACAATAATCTAAAGGATCAAAGATAGAAATGAGTTTGATAAAGGGAGAAGGAATGGGAATAGGAAAGACAGAATGGATTGGATATAACTTTCCTGTGTTCATATATAAATACATGACCAGTGAAAATCCACATCACATACAACCACAAGAATGGGATCCTAATTAGAGTAAGTGATACTCCATGTATGTATAACATGTCAAAATATACTCTATTGTCATGCATATCTAAAAAGAACAAATTTTTAAAAAGTTAAAGAAAGTTTGACATGCTCAAGGACAAAATGAAAAACATGGTCACTAGAGCTAGTGAAAAGCAGACAAAATGAAATGGATGAAGTTGAAGAGGAGGGTAGGTGACAGATGAGGCTAGATCTTAGCCTGGATCTCTAAAAGCAACAGAGAGCCAGTAAGGGTTTTAGGTGTTTTGTGTTATGATTTGATTTATGTTCTTAAACTTCATTTTACAGCTATGCAGAGAATGAATTAGATAGGAGGAAAAGCTCAAACACAAAGAAGAGTTAGGCAAGTAATTCTTAAGATTATAGTGGCTTAGATTATGGTGGTAGCCAGGAAGTCAAGTGGCAAGGGCAATTTTTAAGCAATGCAATCTGCTATTCTATCTTTTCCCACAACATATAATATACCTTCATCTTCATCTATTCTTCTGGCATCCTGTTTAGTGCCAAGGAATGAGGTGCCCCATCTGTTTTCTAAGATAAATCTCTCAGAGCATAGCAAAATTTGCCTCAAGAAATCTTTATTGAGTCTTTTGATTTGTATTAAGAGTCACTTTCTTGTGCCACCAGAGTGATGTATACAAATCTCTACCAAAGCAACTCACACATTATATCTTATACACGTCATCACTCAACTTTGTTCTTATTAGACCATAACTCTATAAGGTAGATCATTATGTCTTACTCATTTATATGACAAGATCCTGCAGGTAGTAGTTCTTGATTATTAAGTAATCCAGAATTGAAGGAATGAGTACTAATCTTTGCCTAATGCATCTATGGAAATGCAAATTTATTTTAAGCTATTGCTAATATATATAATTTGTCTTAGAAAAAAATCTGTGTATTCCTAGAATAAGCATTATGTAGTAATGAAACATTATTTCCATATAATACCAAACTTAACCTAATAGTTTAGTTATTTTTCATTTATATTTATAAGTGATGTTTGTATATCTTGCTTCCATTTTGGGATCATAGTCATGCTGACAGTTAAAGAGGGTTAAGAACCATGAGGGTTCTTAATTTCAAGCTGCAGAAAATGATTCTGGTTGATATAAACAAACAAGGAGCTTAATGGAAAAACAGATATTTCACAGAATTCATAGGAAGACTGAGGACCGAGGATCACCCCAAATGTGGGAATTACAGGAGGATAGAGGTCAGCACCACAGCCTATATCATGCCATGGGAACAATCTGTAGAGCAGAGTCTGGAACTGCTACCATTATTGGCTATTGCTGTCAACATCCACTGTCAGAAGGAGGAAATCCTCCTTGTTCCTGCTTCTGTGTTTTAGATTCCAAGCCCCTAAGGAGAGAATTGTTGGCTTTGGCCTAGGGCATATACCTACAGCCTAGGGTTGGAGGCAGAGACTGAAAGGATCTGAACTTTTCAGTTCCTGTAGTGGAAGACAAGTCCTGCCTTCTCCTTATATTCACACTGTAGAGAGTTCCTCAAACATTAAAAAAAAAAAAAAAAAAAACAGGTTCAGATGCTGAACACCCAGAAAACATATGCAGGAAACTCTCCCCCCCAGAAAAGCAGAACAAAAACCGAAGTCTACTCCAAATGATTGTAATCATTTTGAAGAACTTGAATAGACTGAATTGTATGAAAATTTGCCTGTAAACCTCCAAAGGCCAAGAGAATTTCGTGGGAGAAATTCTTCCCTACTCATTTTTTTATTTTCTCTATGGTTATTGCTTTCTTAAGTTGTATATAAATCTTTCTTAAGAGTTATGCTCTAAATGTACACAAAATACAAGCACACAAAGTAAAAGGCCAACTATTTAGATATACAGAGAGTAAGAAAGTGACAGCATCTCTTACCCTTTCCCTGAGGTAATGACTTTTAGCCACCATTTCTCTACATGTTTACATAGAGAACTTGTATATACATAGAGAGTGTGCTGTCCTAAACATATTAACCTGATTTCTCTTCATTTAATGAAACAGCAAGGTCATCTTTGTGTACCATTATATAAAGAGATGTCACATTATTTTAAGGGCTTTACAATGTATATTGCATGGATTACATAATATATTTAGCCAATAGTATCTTGATATATATTTAGGTTTCAAATTTCTTGCTATTATATGTTATAATTCAATACTCTTTTACTCACAATTCCATATTTTAATCTACTTGATAGAGGCTAATGATAGTATGTTAAGCTTTTGTAATTCTGTTTCTATCCATTTCTCTTTTTATTTCTAGCATCATCATCATATGCTTAATGAATTTTGATGTTAGGTTTTAGTGTATGAAATTAATGGCTAAAATGTCTTCATTTTTATTATGGTTTTAAATCAATGCAAACTTGTTTTATACCATTAAATATTTTTTCTTAAATTGTATTTTATCCAACACCAATATGGACATTAGTTTCATTTGGTATGTGATTATCACACATAGATTCACTCACTTGTTCATTTTTGTCATTTCTTGTTGGCTGTTTGGGGAGTATCTCCAATAAGAAACATGTTTGGATGGATCACCCCCTAGATTCACTATCAGAATTTTCTTCTTCCAGTCTTCCTGTAGTTGGGAGGACCAGCTCAGCATAACAGCACCCTTCTCAAAAGAGATCTATACAGATTAGACATAGTACTTTTTGATATTTAAATGTGCTGAAATAAAAGACTTTTAAAATCACTTGGCCAAATAATTGGGGGAAATTACAGCACCATAGATTGAATCTATCAGGCTTAGTGCTTTAATAACTCCTTTCCTGCCCATAGGCAATGCCATAGATGCCTCACAAAATGTTGCTGCCTCTATATTTTAACATGTAATGGTAATATTTCCCTGGATACCTTCTAATTATTCATAGGTACTAGGGATTGAACTCTGGGGTGCTTTCCCACTGAGCTATATCCTCAGCCCTTTTTATTTTTATTTTTTATTAATTTTGCAACGAGGTCTCACTAAGTTGTTTAGGGTCTCCCTAAATTGCTGAGGCTCATCTCAAACTTGTGATCCTCCTGCCTCAGCTCCCAAGTCGCTTGGATTACAGGCATATGCCACGATGCCCAGCTTTTCTTTCTTTTTTTTTCTGAACCCGTTCTCTTATCCCACCTCTCAACATGTTTCCTCCATCTTGACAGCCTTCTGATTGCAGTAATATCGCTTTACTCCTGCTTTTTACTTCTCTTCCCAGCTCCTTTGATTAAGCTGTTTATATGGATCTTTTTGTTCACATACCAACTTTGCTCCCATACTCTATGCTCTCTCCACAGGCCAGACCTACCCTTCCTTCCACCATGCCAAGCCACAGCTTAACAGAGGTTTCTAAGATCTAAGATCTAAGATCTTTTGCATAAAGATTACCCAACAGGGCAAAATTTCTGACATTTATTTAAGTATGCAAGAAATTTAATGAAGAATGTAACCACCTATCTCTCCTGCTTTCTGATCCAGGCAGGACTAATACTGACTATATCACCAGATTAGGATATAAACTGGCCCCTCTACCATCAGAACCTAGAACATGTGAGATTTCACATCATTTCTCAGTTCTATTACTGAACTTCTCCACATTTGGATGCTATTTTATAATTTGGGAGCATTTCTGGCTCCTTCACTAGGTTGAAAGTTCCCATGACATATCTCCCTTTCTATTCCCCACATGGCCTAGTAGAGTGTTTTACATATATAATTGTGTAAAATAAAGAACTAATAAGACAAGCTATGGGGTGGGGGAGAGGAGAACTAATAATAGGGAGAAACTATTCAAGAGTTGTGTTTTCAGAAAATTGGGATGTGATATATTGAATTCAGATTTGTCTAGGATGGTTGGGCTTGGTAGTGATAGAAAACTAATAAATATCTATAACATTATGTGTAACCTTTAAATTCTATTGACTCTGCCAATGAGGTGGGAGGAAGGGGATAGAGGTTTGGTCTAATTCCCAATAATAGTAAAATCCGATCAATTGCTCAGCCTCCAACAGCTTAGTCTCTGAAATCCAATCCTCCTGATTCAAGAGGGTGGGGCAGGTTCAGGGAGTGACTCACATGGCTTCCTTCTCATGATATTCGTCATCACCGGCTCTGCTGCTCCAGATCTGTGTCCTAGTGGCAACTACTGCTTCCATAACACCTCTGGATGTCAGCCACAATGTTGTAGCCTTAGCTGCTTTTCCATTCCACTCTGACAGTCATCTCTGCCCTTACTTGTACATCAGTGTATTACTAAGCCATAAATAGTACTGCCTTGTGCTTTCAAGTTCTTAGGATGACTCTAATGCTAGAGCTCTTTTATTTGGCCTATTATCTATTAGAAACTTGCACTACCACCCTGACCCTGAGCTTTCAGCACAGCCCATATGGATACATGTGCTCTACTCAATCATCCTTCCTCTCCAATACAGACCATTTCCCCCCCTGATCAATCCAGTTTACCTCAACAATACCTCACCACAAAGTTAGTTCCTTCTCTGAAGTCTTGTTCAAGAGAAGGCTGTTATTCTCCCAAAGCTCAAGGAGAGGTCTTCCTGCTGGGGGCAAATATCAACTTCATTTTGTCCAGTTAATATAGCTCAGATTAGAGTTCTCAAGCCCTCTTATAAATAAACCCCTGATGCGTCTGCCCTGCTGGGCACCTAGATATGCCTGGACATGTTTGAATCCACAGTGGGTATTATCACAACTTAGCCTCTCACTCCAGGACTCCTGCTACACTTGAATAGCTTTTATAATTAAAAAATAACAAATAAACCTGTGAAAACAAAATGAGTGCAAGCATGTGAAAGTGCTTTGCAAATTGCAAAGTGCTTTGCAAATGCAATGTATTACAACGAGTTCCTCATTGTTTGTTTGCTTGTTTGTGTAATAGAGATCCATGGCAATGGGGGAAACAGAAGCCACCAATCGGGAAAGGTTAAAAAATAAAAATAAAGGAATGATGAATTGAGGGAGAAATCAAGTTGATAAATACATGGAAAGTAATTCAAAATCAATGTACTAAATAAAATGTTGGCAAACCTATTTGAATGCAAGGACCCTTGACAAATGAACAAAGATGAAAGTTGGAAGATGATCCTGGAGTACCTAAAAAGAGTAATATATACTTTAGGCAACAGGAACCTAAGTGAAGCTATACAGCTTGGAGAATTACAAAGGTTGAATACACAAGTCCACTACTTGGATTTAAATCTGGGCCCAACCACTTATGGGTTCTAGAAGAATTTTGACAATTTATTATCCATTTCTCATCTGTAATAGAGATATAATAGTAACATTTCACCATGAGTGTTTTGCCAATATTATAAGAGTCAAGACATATAAAACACTTACTAGATATATAAAGCACACGGCAAGTTTTCAATATGAACAATTTTTACAATCATTTATTTGTGCCATTGTTTTTCACAAAGGAACATTGAATAGGTCTATAATTCAACAAAATTTTAACTAAAGCAGAAATTTAGGGACTTGTATTTTTCAGTTAGGCAGAATTTGGTGAATGTTGCCTGTATTTGAACTGAAAATTATTTCTTTGATTTTAAGGAAAAGGTGAGGAGTAGCCTAGGATATTCAAGTAGCTTTAATGACTCACATTACATAAAACTAGCTCATTTTGCCCTTTTGCTCACAATTTGGGTAAAGGGACATGATATCAGAAGATAAGATCAAGAAATAACAGTTGATATTAAAATGATCAAAAATCTCATTTACTCAAAATGACTACTATAAATGGAGATTACTCACAATTGCTGTGGAAAACATAATTAATATTCATGTGCAGATAGTTTTATTTACAAATAAATATCAGATAGTTTACAGTGTGCTCTGTTTTAAACTACTGCCATAAATGGAAATCACTTTCCTTACCACTATAGAAAGCTGCATTAATAATCATATGTAGATATACTAGAAGTTCTGAATAGTAGCGAGTGTATCAAGTAATTTGTTCAAAAGTATGGCCTTATAAAATGAAATTACTTTCATAACCATCTGAGAGCTTAATTACTAATCAAACATAGATACAGTTTTAGTTACAAATATTAGAGTTTATTGTATAATACTTGAAAATAATTGCACTCTAAAAACATTTATTTTGAACAATTCTTGAAAACCAAATGCTTAACATAAACCACAAAATGTTCACCATAACAATACTTTCAAAATACTGTTTACTAAAACACGAATTTGGAGCAATAATAAAAAAAGGATTTGGATACCAGCAATGCTTATATTCTCTCCCAGAAAGGCATAGAGAGTGAGTCAATAGCATTCCCATTGGTCTAAAAGCAGAGATGTCTGCCAGAGTCCTGACTCATAAGCAGCCTGTTGGTCATATTTAGCAGAGGAGCCTGCAGTTGATTAGCTATGCTCTGACAATAAATAGCCTATCATTGATGCCAATGAAAATCACTATGGTATGGAGAATTTATAAGACTATCCCATAATTCATGTTAACCAAACTAGAATACGCACATGTGAAAACTCTTAATATGAAGATCTGGTTTCATGACATATATCCTCATGGAATTTACTTGATGATCCTCACTGCCATCAACTCAACCATTTTTAAGCTGATTAGCCTGTTTCTGGATTATCCATGTCCTGCTTTTTCTCCTACAGCTTCTTTGGCTGACAGCCTTTTGACCATTTCACTGTTCATTAGCACCTGCAAAGGATAACTGAAAGCAGATGAACTCAAAACACTCAATTATACTTCTCATTAGCAATTCTACTCAAGGGCTCTGTCCAGGAGGTGGTTACAACTATTAGGTAAAATTAGGTTTTTGGATTATCAGTGGATTTCAATTATCCACGTTCTTCTGTCCCTTGTGACTCTGCATAATATGGAGATGGCCATATATATTATTGCCTTGCCATATGGAGAAAAAAGTGAGTCTTTCATGGGAAAATTAAAGATACCAGCTTTCTGTTCTGTTTCTGCTGAGAATTTTCTCCCAGGTTTCTCTTTTCTACAGCTAACTAAAAAGCACACAAGGTTCTGTGAAAATACACACTAATTATTTGTTTAATTGTTACCGTAATTGGCAAAACCTTGAAAGTTATCTTATGGACATGTGGATATTTAGCCACATTTCTCACATTTGAAGGGTTTTATGCAACTGTTTTAAATACTTAATTTGGCAACTCCTTACTTATACTAATCTCAAACAGAGATATTATAACCAGAGAGTGCTAATAATAATATGCTGTGAGAGTTTTAGCCTATGATGTATGAATGAGGGTGTGTTTCCTGGGAAAACAAGGCTTCTGTATCTTTCTAAATCACAAAATACTTTATTGTAACTTTTATTGCTCCATGCATTTGACCATTTGTATTATAAAGGTATTATATATTTATTTTAGAAAATGGGAATAACCGCTGGGCGTGGTGGTGCACGCCTGTAATCCAAGCAACTTGGGAGGCTGAGTCAGGAGGATTGTGAGTTCAAAGCCAGCCTCAGCAACTTAGCGAGGCCCTAAGCAACTCAGTGAGACCCTGTCTCGAAATAAAATGCGAAATAGGGCTGGGGATGTGGCTCAGTGGCCGAGAGCCCCTGAGCTCAATCCCTGGCTCCAAAAAAAAAAAAAAGAAAAGAAAAAACAGGAATAACCGTAAAAATTCTCCATAATTCCACTAGTGATAACCAGTTTCCATTTTGCAGAATACACTTTCAGAACTTTTCTGCCCATAAATAGACTACCCCACCATCCTCCCAGTGAGGTAAGATGTAATACTGTTTTATAAATCAATTTTTTTTTTGGTCAATATATCAGGTAGGTTTTTCTGTGCTAATACATATACTTCTAAAACATCCTTTGAAATGGCTGCATGGTATTCCATTGTATGAGTGTACCACAATTTATTTAAGTACTCTAGATTTGGATATTTACATTGTCTTGGATTTTTGCTGTTATGGTTAGGGTAGGAGATGTCTCACCAAAGATCCTCTTTTAATGCAGGAGGTGATATGATTAGATTATGAGAACCATAACCTAATCAATGGATGAACCCATTTGATGGATTAATAATTTGAATGGATTACTGGGCAGTAACTGTAGGCAGGCATGACTGCAAGAAGTGGGTCACTGAGGAGGATTATATAATCCCTTAGGGATTCTATCCTTTTTCCCTGGCTCCTGAAGCTGTCTCTGTACTTCCTGGCTGTCAAGCACTAAGCAAATTTCCATCACCACATGCCTTTCCACCATGATGTTCTACTTCACCTCAAGCCTGAACAATGGAGTCAACTGAGCATGGGCGGAGACCTCTGAAACCATGAGCCAATATAAACTGTTCCTCTTCTAAGTTGTTCTTGTTGGGTATTTTAGTCACAGCAACATGAAGCTGACTAACATAGTTATTATAGCAAAAGCCAAGAAAAAAACATTCTGGGAGGTAAATCTTTGTACATGTTCTTAATATTTTCACAAGAGAAATTAGCAGAAGTGGATTTCTGAATCAAAGGAGATGGTGCACTCTCTCTCTCTCTCTCTCTCTATATATATATATATAGGTGGGGGGGGAGGCTTGGAAAGTGCCCCAATTTTAACCATACTGAAATTGTGAAATTGTATTGATTTTTTAAAAGACTGATGCAGCAACATACTCCTTAGGATTTAACACTCAGGAAGCAGTGTAACTTCTGAGGGGGTGTGTGTAACCTTGTTACTTTAATATGGTGTAACTAATTGTCACATTGATCTTGTTTTTGCTAGTGGTTTCCACCTTAAACACATAAGCTTATTTAATCTTTATAGTTTACTGACATCTATCAATTTAAGAAGTCAGTTAGGCACCAAAAATAATCTCTCTTGGTGAATTATCACATTAAGACACTAACTGAGTTTATTTTAATGTGTACAAATATTCCACAGTAATAAAATCTATTACTTCTTTAATATATTATTCTCAATAGTCTTTACACTCCATTTAATTCTCAGAAATTAAAAAAAGGTAAGAAACCCCAAACATCCCTTAGTCAAACAATCAAAAGTAAAATGAAGAGTAACCCCCCAAAGTTTTGACCAAAGGGAGAAACATATTATCTGATACCATATTGAAATACCCAATATTTTTTGACATTGCTAATCTTTCAACCTCTCAAGAGTTTTCCATCTCCGTAAATGCCATCTCCATCTTTCTGTTTGCTTGGGCCAAAAGCATTGGTGTCATCTTGGATTCATTCTCCTTCTCTTGTACCCCAAAACCACCTCATCAAGAAAATGCCTATAGTTAATAATACCACACTGTATCCTTAATATTTTGCTAAGAATATAGATTTTTTGTTACCAGGGATTGAAACCAGGGGTGCTTAACCACTGAGCCACATCCCCAACCGCTTTTATTTTCTATTTTGATACAGGATCTCACTGAGTTGCTTAGGGCCTCACTAAGTTGCTGAGGCTGGCTTTGAACTTGTGATTCTCCTACCTCAGCCTCCCAAGATGCTAGGATCACAGGTGCACATCACCACACCTGGCTGTACATCTTCTTTTAAGTGTTCTTTATAAATAATAAAAATGAGGGAAAGTGGAAACCTTGGGAAGCAATGAATGTATTTATAGCATAGATTGTGGTGATAGTTTCATGAGTTCATATTTCTCTCCAAACTCATCAAGTTGTATACCCAAAATTTGTAAAGTTATTTTTTGTGTGTGTTTGTGTGTGTGTGAATTAGACCTCAATAAAATTTCATTGACTGTAGCTTCAAAATAGATCCTGAAAGTGACCAGCTCTCAAAACTTCCAATGCTACCACCCAGGTCTGATGTACCATCATCTCTCCCTTGAATTATCATATTGATCTCTTAACTGATTTCCCTGCTTCAGCCTTTGCACATCTACACTTTATTCTTCACACAACATCCAAAGATATGTCTGTCAAATATAAATTAGATCAAGTCATTTCTCACCTCAAAACTTTCCAATATCAGTCTACCTCTCTTTCAGTCAGAGCCAAAGTCCTTATAATGGACAATAGGACTCTACAGAATATATCGCCTCCCTTACCCTTCAATGTTCTCTTTGAACCCTTTTTCTTCTCCCCCTTTCTCATTCCATGTCAGCTACTCTTGTCTTTATCCTAATAATTTTTCTAATAAGCAGCAGCCACAGAGAACTTAGACATTCTACATGGTTATAAAGGTAGTAACCAATGAAGAATCCACAGTGATATCCCAATGTGTTTTATATCATTCACTCATCCACTCTGGAACAACCGATACTATTTTTTCATTTGTTTTTTCCTGGTACTGAGAATTGAACCCAGAGCCCTACACGTGGTAGGTAAGTGCTCTACCATTGAGCTATACTCCCAGCCCTTCCCTCTCTTCCCTTCCCTTCATGTCTTCTTGCTCCTTCCTTCCTTCCTTCCTTCATTCCTTCCTTCCTTCCTTCCTTCCTTCCTTCCTTCCTTCCTTCCTTCCCTTCCTTCCTTCAACAGGGTCTCCCTAAGTTGCTGAAGCTGATTTTGAACTTGTAATTCTCCTGCCTCAGCTTCCCAAGTAGTTGGCATTACAAGCCTACATCACCATGCCCAGTCTCCTTATTCATTTCTTAAACTCCACTCACCTAATTCATTCAGTCAGCCAATATTTATTAGAGCTGATTTTGTTCCAGACCCTACTGTAAATGCTTGGCATATGTTAGTGAACAAAATAAACAAAACTTTTTACTCAGAGTTTCTGCTCTATAGGGCAGGGAATTATGTAATAAGTCAATTGTGAAGTATGTTAGAAAGCAAGAAAATTATGGGAAAATATAGAGCAGGGATGTGGAGTTGAGAGTGTGTACTTATGTATGCATAAGTTGTGTGTGTATTTGTGCCGATGCACATGTGCAACTTCACTGTTGTTTCTTGACACAGTGTCAAGCTTGGATTTGACATATTTCTTGAGCTGCATTTTGAATAGGTCAGAGATTCTGTCTACATGTGATATCCCGGTTTCTGATATGGTTCCCCCATAACTTGGTGATCTTCCTGTACTTTCCAGTTATGTTTCCAGATATGTGGTGATCTTCCAGTACTTTCCAACATAACCTCCTCTCTGTTTCTTTCATTTACTCTTACTTATTCCATTGCTTTAACAGCTAATGCATTTATCTTGCTGTCCTCTGGGCCAGTGGTCAAAATGATGGCTAGCACCTTAAGAATTTGTTGGTTATCTTCTACCACAACTACTTCTCTTCTTCCGTTTGGTCTTCTCTCTTGTTTATGCTTCAGGCCTGCCAGTGGCTGTCAGTGACACCCACACGAATTCCTTAACCCCGAGAGTTTGATTGAAACTGCCATAGTCAGAAATGAATTATTGACCTGCAAGGAATTAGACCTGGTGAGACAACTGGTTATATTCTTAGAAATACATCCAATTCTAGTCAGAACCATTGTTATTTAGTTTTACATCAGTCCATTGCTGATCCTGGAGATGTTCAAATAGCCAAGATAATTCTGGACTCCCTTAATTTCTCAACTCTGGAGACTTTGACTCACTGTGGAACAATGCTTTAGGTTAGCCCTAAAGGTTTCAGGCAAAACAGAATTTCTTAATCTACTGAACAGCCTGACTGTTCAGATAAGAGGAATTTAATTGACTTACCTATTTAGGAGATTCTGCTTAGAGATGAACTATGGCAAAATATAGCTCCACTAGGAACTTTTCCCTTTTCTCTCCTTAAAACTGATTTCCTCATAGTCCAACCCAGCTCACAGGGGTTTTAAGCGGATTAATTAATGCTTAAAAAGCACCTTTATAAATGAAAAGTGGCAAAGCACTAAGATAATTGTTTAAATTCTGGATGTTTGCCTTTTTTATTCATACTACAGTTGTAAATTCATACTTTCCCTATAACATCACCAGATTGTAGGTGAGCTCCCAAAATAGACAGTTACTAGGACTAAAACTGTTGTATGACCCAATATGCAAAACAGCTCTGGGAAAGGAATGCCGAAATTGACTTGATTGTAGCAATGGCCTATTCTTTTTCAAGAATTCTTGTTTATTCGATGTCATCACAAACAGTTTTTCAGGAATTTGGAAATGGGAGAATTTTTTATTTGGGGTAAGGAAAAAAAAAAGCTATTTATGTAACAGTCGTCACAGATAAGCTATAATGCCATAAGAAAGTTTGTTTCCAAACTCAGGCTTGGAATTTGAGTTAGGCAATAGGCGAGGTTAATTTTCATGAAAATCTTGGAATTGTGAGCCCTCTTCCTCCTTCCTTAAACTTTTCATTGCATTTTTACAAATAAAGTTTAACAGGTTGTTTTGAGATATTTCTCTCCTGAGATTTTAAAAAATATTCTCTTATATTTATAACCAAGTATCTACAAGAGAAACAAGTCAAAATAGTAAACCTACAAGCAATGCAGAAATACCATTGCATTTTAAGAATTTTCTATTTTATTTCACCTTTCCCAAGTATCTTGCAGAAAAAAGAGAGAAAAGAAAAAGAAAAAACTGGGGGGAAAATAAAAGGAAAAAAGAAGCAAAGACAGTAGGAAAGAGCAAGCTAATAATATGAACTGAAGCTACCAAGATTTGAAACAGGCAGGTTACTGAATGGTGGTTGAGTGTAGGTGTATCATCATTTCTAACTTTGAGAAAGTTTAAACTTTGGTAACTAGTTACTTTGGTAACTATAATTAGTACATAGATTCTATAACAAAGGAAGTCATGTTAGTTTGCTATATCTACCTGAACAGAATAAGGATCTACTATTCTCCGAAATACAGAAAATAGTTACCTAATAATCTTCTCAACTAGCTCTCTATATATAATATTAAGGATACCACACCTTAACTGCCATGTCTATTAATTTATTAATTTTCAAACTTTTATCTTTGGAAACAATGCCTAAAATTTTTGCTCCTCTAGGAATTTCATAATATAGTCTCTGAAAAATTAAGTGAAGAAAATTGGTATATTATATCATAAATGAAGATACATACATTAAATTCTGATGTAGGTTTCTAAACTATTGCTTCATAAAAAATGAGTCAAACATTTGTGCTGTAAAGTGTCTTATGAATACATGTTTTCAATGATAAATATGTCAGATGAATTTAGTTGGTTAAGGAAACAATAGTGAATACATGAGCAGATCTGGAATACTGGAAAAATTATTTTTAGAAGGAAAAAAATCAGAGAATAGTCATTGGTGATATTGAATAGGTAAACTAAAAGGTAACCACTAGGGGGAAAAGTGTTTGCCTTTATGAAACCAATGGTATTTTCACATCTTTCAATGCTTACCTATTGAACTCAATAATCAAAGGGTGAGCACATGCCACTTTACAGATTATAAAGTATTTAAGAGCTGGAAAGCTAATAATATAAATAAATGACCAATTTTCCTTGTATATTAAATGTTAATAGGGAGGTAATAAAGTCCCATGTATGACTGGTAGGGTTTCAGTTTTATCAATTCATTAGGAACCCGAAGAGGGATGGATAGTAGAACTAGTCAAGATGAGGGGGGGATTTTTAAATATTCCTGGTGAACTGAGCAAAGGTTATCATTGGGCAACAGATGAACAATGGCAGATACAATTTAATATCTCTGTGTACAAGTCAATACACATTAAAATATGTTAAACTTCTATATATTCTAAAAGATTCTGAATTAGTACATCTTGTAGACAGAAGAAAAAAACCTTAAATGCCCACCACAGACTGTTTAGTGAGGTTGTCTGCTCAATGTGCAGCTGTGGTCAAATACTAAGTATTAAAAAATATCATGGAACAATGGGCACAATGGCACATGCCTGTAATCCCAGAGACTTGGGAGGCTGAGGCAGGAGGATCACAAGTTCAAGACTAATTGTGGCAACTTAGTGAGATTCTGTATCAAAGTTAAAAAAATAAAAAGGGCTAGGGGTGTACCTCGGTGGTAGAGAGCCCCTGCATTCAATCCCTGGTACCAAACAATAAAAAAAAAATCATGAAACAAGTGAGTGAAAAATATTCATAATACCCCCACATACATATGTATAAGCTTTGCAACCATAACACACACACACTATATACATAAAATGAATTAATGAACGAAGAGTCATTTGGCCTTGTTTAGAGCAAACAAATATCTTTCCACTTTATTTTTGTTTCATGAAACAATTAAGAATACATTTAGTATTTCATTACCCCTTGGTGTCATCAAATACATAGGAGAAGAAAATATATAGAACCACAGCTGTTTAGCGTAAGTAGAAAAGAAAGAGAATATCTTATCATAATGGAAGATAGCATGGAATAGTAGATATGAGAACGGGCTTTGTTACCAGACACATGGGAATTCCAATCCCACCACATCCTTTTTTTTTTTTCTTTTTTTTTTGGTACTGGGGATTGAACCCAGGTGCACTCCACCACTGAGCCACATCCCAGGCCCTATTTTGTATTTTATTTAGAGACAGGGTACCACTGAGTTGCTTAGGGTCTTGCTAAGTTGCTGAGGCTGACTTTGAACTCAGGATCCTCCTGCCTTAGCCTCCCAAGCCACTGGGATTACAGGCGTGCGCCACCGCGCCCTGCCCACCACATCTTTTAAAAGACAATCCCTACTTCAAGAGATTAACCTGTTTTCTGATATATTGTAAATTTTCAATAAATGAAAGTTTTCAAAAATGTAAATTTCTCATCATAGATATTCTTAGAGTTTTGGTTTTTGTTTTGGGGTTTTGTTTTATTTTTGTTTTTGGTGTTTTACTTGTTTTTTGGTTTTGGGGGGATTTTTTTGTCTTGTGTTTTGTTTTGTTTTGCTACTGGGGATTGAGCCCAGGAACTCTTAACTACTGTACCACATCCCAAGTCCTTTTATTCTAATTCATTATTTAGAGACAGGTTCTCACTAAGTTTCTTAGGGCCTCGCAAAGTTGCTGAGGCTAGCTTTGAACTTCAGATGCTCCTGCCTCAGCCTCCCAAGCCATTGGGATTACAGGTATGGTACCTGGCTCTTAGAGCTTTGATAGAACTCAGTAGATCAAATTGGTTCAATGGTTAAGTGCCCCTGGGTTCAATCCCTGATATGAAAAAAAAAAAACAAGTTTCTACTTGGAATGGATCCACCATTTGACCCTGCTATCCCACTCCTTGGCTTATACCCAAAGGACTTAAAATCAGATTGCCTCAGTGATGCAGCCACATCAATGTTCATAGCTGCTCAATTCACAATAGCTAGATTGTGGAATCAACCTAGATGCCCTTCAGTAGATGAATGGATAAAGAAACTGTGGTATATATACACAATAGAATATTACTCAGCCATAAAGAAGAATAAAATTATGACATTTGTAGGTAAATGGATGATGTTGGAGACTGTTATGCTAAGTGAGATCAGCCAATCCCAAAAATCCAAAAGCCAAATGGTCTCTCTGATAAATGAATGATGATGCATAATGTGGGGGGGAAAGATGGCAAGAATGGAGGAAAGATAGCTAGCATAGAGGGAAGGGAGGGGTGGGGGGTAAAATTAATAACAGAGTGTGTGACAGATACCATTGCCCTGTGTACATGCATGAAAGCACAGATGGTGTGACTCTACTTTGTGTACAACCAGTGAAACAATAGCTGTACTCCATTTGTGTTCAATGTATCAATAAGTAAATAAAAAAAAAATAAAAAAAATAAAAAAAAATAAAGAGACTGCACACCTTAGAAGTGGACAGTCATTTATAATAAATTGCTTTATACATTTGCTATTTCAATTCTCCCTAGTTCAGTTATCAGAACTCATTTTAGTTAACCAATCTTCAGCTTCAGATACTTACAGAAAAACCACGAAAGAAATTCTACACAAAGAAGGTTGCTTCCCCAAATCTCCAGTCTCTGGGTGGATAGTTTCTCTACTTTTTTTTTTTCCCCTGTGGAGGAAAAACAATCCAATCAGGCAAAAGAAAGAGTGACCCTCTTTGTTTTGGGTAGGGATTGGATTTCTCTGAGGTGACTAGGTATAGGGGACTTCAGTGAGTCTTAAAAAATGATCCCAAAGCACTAGTTGATTAGGACACATGAAGTTCATGTTAATTTCCCTAAGACTCGCCTTGGTTACCATATTACTGATATTAGTCTTCATACTGTAGAAACAATAAATGATTGTGGGTTAATGGGTTAAAGATGGCTCACATGTACAAAACTGATCATCTGTAAGTTTAAACATTTGATGTAATTTTGTGTGTTCGTGTGTACATTTTAAAACACAAGTGCTTGCTACTTGGTCATGTATTTCATATTTCTTATGATTTTTTCATGGCATTAAAGTCATACTTATCCTTTTCTGAGCACGTTATACTGGAAAATAAAAATGTTCCACTTGCTTATTTAAAAAAAAAAGTTTCTTTAATAAAATTTGTACCAAAACATAACAACATTCATTCCCCAAAGTACACAAGTCACAACCATACAGCTCAGCGAATTTTCACAGAAAGAAAGCATCTAGGTGACCATCACCCAAACTCAAGAAATAGAACATTAATCAAACTCAAAATGGACCTCCCCCCAGGGGACTAAGGGCAGGTAGGAGGGGAGAAGAAGTTGAGATACTAGGGAAAGAAATTGACCAAAATATGTTATGGGCTGTACGAAAAAACGAAGCCCACTATCACATGTAATTTAATGTATCAATGAAAAATGAAAAAAGTTCCCACTTTTCTTCCCACTCATTATCTCTCCTCCTCTCCAATGGTGAGCAATATTTATTATCAGACATCAGTTTTGTGGTTTTGAACCTGTTATATGTCTGACAGCTTTCACTCAACATGTTTGTGAGATTCATCCATGTTGTTGCCTGTGGCAACAGTTGGTTTGTTTTCATAGCTGTGAAATGTTGAATTGTCTGAATTCACTTCAGTTTATGTATCCATTCTCCTGTTAATTAACATTTTATTTTTCTGTAGCTCTGATATAATGCTGCTCTGAAATTTCTGGTAAACACTTCTTGGTAAATATATGTATGTATTTGTCAGGTTTGAGTTTTCTGGGTCATAATTAAGCATATATTTAGATTTAATCAAAAGACAAGCAGTTTTTCAAAATGATTACACCAATTTACACTTCCACCAGCAGTGTATGAGAATTCCAGTTGATTCACATCCTAACCAACATTTAATTTTGCAAAGTTTTTTGAATTTTTAAAATTTTCAGTTATTCTCGTGAGCATAATCACTTGCTATGAATGCACACCTCCAGATGTCTTTTATTTATACAGAAAAAAATAGGTAAAACAATGGTGAGATTCTTTGATTATCCAGAGGAAGCATAGTTAGGCAGGTTAAGTAGAATTACTTAGATATACTTCTACTTTCCATTCCATTTCTCAGGTTCAAGTGTCATAATTGGAAGTTCTGAAAGCAAAGCAAACCTCAGCAAGCTATTTTATAGATATTGACAAACTAATTCTAATAATTATAAGGCACGGCAGAAGACCCAGAATAGTCAAAACAATATTGATGGAGAGGAACAAAGTGAGAGGAGTGACACTATCTGACTTCAAGAGTTACTATAACATTACATTAACCAAGACAATGGTCAATCATTAGAGAAAAAAAGAGAAAAACAGATCAGTATAACACAGTAGAGAGCCCAAAGTAGACCCACACAAATATATTCAACTGAACTTGGAAAAGGAGCAAAGGCAATATAATGGAGAAAATATACAGTCTTTTGAACAAATGATAGTCTTTTCAACAACTGGGCATACACATGCAAAAATAAAAAATCTCAATACAGACTTTTTACCCTTTACAAAAATTACTTCAAAATGGATCATAGACATAAATACTTAAATATAAAATGCAAAACTACAAAACTCCTAGAAGATAACATGGGGAAAAATCTAGGTGACCTTCAGGTTGGTGATGATCATTTTAGATACAAAAACAAAGGAATGACCCATGAAAGAACATTTTGTTAAGTTGGACTTAATTCAAAATCAGAACTCCTGCTCTGTGAAAGAAAATATCAAGACAATGAAAAAGCAAGCCACAGACTAGGAGAAAATATTTACAATATCCAATAAAAGATAAGTATCCAAAATATACAAAGAATTCTTAAAACTCAACAATAGGACAAACAACTCAACTTAAAAATGGACCAAAGATCTGAAAAGACCTCTCACCAAACAAGATACATAGGTAGCAAATAAGCATATGAAAAGATGCTCAACATCATATGTCATTAGGGAATTGAAAATTATAAGGAGATACCATTGCATACTATTAAAGTAGCTAAAATCTAAAACACTGACAGAATCAAATGTTGGTAAGGATTTGGAGAGAACAAGATCTCTGATTCATTGCTGGGGGGTGCAAAATTTACAGCCCTTTGGAAAAGAGTTTGGTAGAATCTTACAACACTAAACATAATCTCATCATATGATCCTGCAATCTTGTTCCTTAGCATTTACCCAAACAAATTGAAATCTTATGTCCACATAAAATACAAACTTGGATGTTTATAGCAGCTTTGTTCATAATTGCTCAAATTTGGAAGCAACCAAGATATTCTTCAGTAGGTGAATGGATAAATATACTGTGGTACATCTAGACGATGAACTTTGTGTGCGTGTGTGTGGTTTTGGGGATTGAACCCAGGGCCTCATGCTTATGAGGCAAGCACTCTACCAACTGAGCTACATCCCCAACCACAATGAATTATTTTTAACACTCAAAAGAAATGAGCTATCCAGTCATGAAAAGTTCTGGAGGAAACTTAAATGCACATCTCAAAGGGAACAAAGGCAATTTGAAAACTGTGTACCATGTGTTCCAATTACATGACATTCTGGAAAAGACAAAATCATGGAGATCAGTAGTTGCCAGGGGTAAGAGGGAGGAATTATTAGGCTGAACATGGAGGACTTTGAGCACAGTGAAACTATTCTGTGTGATACTCTAATGGTGGATATATGTCATTTTACATTTGCCCAATCCTATAGAATGTACAATACCAAAAATGAATCTGAAGTATGAACTTAGGGTTAAAATGAAGTATCAGTGTAGTTCCCTTGATTGTGTTAAATGTACCTCTCTGGAATGGGATGTTAATAGTAGAGGATGCTATGTATGTATGAGGGTAAGGGTTGGTGAGAATTGGAACTCTCTGTACATTTGGCTCAATTTTCCTGTGAGCCTAACACTGTTCTAAAAATTAAAATCTATTTTTACCATGTAAAGCAAAAGCTAGTGGTTCCTGGGGAATATACTATAAGGATACAGTCATTGTGAACTTTATCCTATTAGAAGGCTAGGATTGCAGGAATTTTTAAAAGTATGCAAGCTTTCATTTGGACCCATCAACACCCAATTAAAATAATGTTTTTATTATCTCCATTATCATGTAATAGGAGTCAAAACTGGGAATACACTTCTGACACACTGTTTATTCCCTACCATATAAAGTAGAACTACTTTTTAGGTAGGCCGCTGAACTGTGTGGTGAGATACAATTCCGTCATGTTATCTCCTTCTTTGTCTCCCCCTGCTTGAAATGAATCCTGCCTACTTCACACTTTTAACATCTAATACCTACCCCATTCATGGAATGACACATATAAGGTGTTAGATATTTATTGAATGAGTTAGTTGACTCTGGGTTTTCTTTTATTCTGATATTTAAAAACAACATCACAGGATCCCTGCTATTTAAAAAAAAATGGGTATTTTCTTTTTGCTTTTTAACTTGCCAGAGCCAAATTTTTTAAGCCTGGATATCTCATACTTTTCTTTTGAACTAGTTTATTTACTTTGTTTCTTACAAGGGCAAATAACATGACTTTTAAACATGACTTTTTTAACATGACTTTTTTCAAAGTGGGTTGAAAGTCCAGGTGTTTTTTTTTTTTTTTTTTTTTTTGAGGTGCTGGAGATTGAACCCAGGGCCTTCTGATTGAAAGGCAAGCACTCTACCAACTGAGCTACATCCCCAGCCCAGCACAGTTAATTTTGAATTCACTGATGTTGGTGTTAACCATGCTCATCTTCCACTGGGCTGATTTCCATATGTAGGCTTAGAAAGTATACATATAGATGAAATTTATTCATGCCTTTTATTTATTGTTTCTCCTGATAGAAAAGTCAGATTACAGTCTAGATGGCTCCAATTTACAAGATGTAAGTTAGAGCTCATTTCTATAAGTTCAACCTTATGTTTTCTTCTTTTCCTTTCTGTTATACTTATCTTAAGGCATCAATACTTCTTCCTGTACCTTCACATGTCCACTCAAAGTGGCAACAGTATGGATCTTCTGTCATTATGGCTACTACCTTACCACCTGGTCTGACTCCAAATCACTATAATGCCTTCATAGACAAACACCCATTTCATTTCTAGCTTTGTGATTGCTGAGCCATTGATTCTATACTGACATATAGCCAACTTGCTTTAGAATTTAAATAGTTTGGGATTCTGCAAAGTACACTAGAAAATGAAAGGGAGAAACGATAATTGAGGTAAATCAAAAAAATCACACATTTGTATGAAAACCATCTGTGATGAGGTGGTAGGAAAAAAGCTAAAAGTGAATGAATATTGTCCTTCTGGATATAAGATGAATGTAATCTGGGATCAAGAAAAAAATTCCCCTTGGAGTGTTTTATTATCCAATCCCACAGAGTGGGATTTATGCTTCCCCTCTGCTGTTGAGCACTGTGTCAGAAAGATGTGAATTAAACAGATGGCTAAAAACACATTTGATGCCTAGGTTTCTAGGCTTTGAAATGATAATTTAGCAAATCCTACCCTAGTGTCTGACTTTACTCCAAGTAGTGTTTTACAAACTCACTTATGAGCACAGTCTCCAAAGAAAATAAATTTTATAAGGTAATCCTTTAAGTTTTTCCTTTGAAATCCCAATAAAACTCAAGCAATCCAGTCAACAACTTCCTAATCATATTTCTAGATAATAAGAGCCTGGTTATTGTCCAGATATCTGTCATTCTTCTATCACACCATTATCTGCCTGTGTATTAGAAGCAGTCTTCCACTGTTTAAGAACAGTAGCAGCACATATGTAGTGACAACATCTTCTCTAAGTCTCTAACGTGCCCCCTCTAGACCCATTTGATTCAGAAAGCAGTAGCATTAAGCCAGACCCTACCCAGTTGAAACCAATGGTTACTGTTCTATAGTTACTGGTTCAAATATGGGCTCATGGTTTATACAGTCAAGTCCAGAAGTTCAAGCTCAACCAACCCTTTCCAATCATTGCTGCTCAGCTGCATTTTCACTGTAGCAGGTTCATGGCTGATAACAAGTGCCAGCCTACTCCATCCTTTAAAACCAGGCTGGGCCTAACTAAAGAAAAAACACCTAAATGGAAAATAATGGAGGTAGTTTTCATCCCCTTTGCCATTGCGAGGGCTTTATGTTTGTATTACCTAGACTGGATTGAAAGAACACAGACTCTGCAAAAAATATTTTAATGAAAGTATCAAGTAAAACTCAGAATTGTATCATTACTTAGCAATGCCTGAAGCCTGCATCTCCCTGCCACCATTATCACAATAAACTCATAAAGGTGTAAAACTATGCAGAGCTATGTCAGACACATTAAAATAACATCTGCTAAATGTCTTATGCTTTCCATTCATCATTTTCTCCTTAGCTAGCTTTGAATGGAGCTGAAATTGGAAACAAAGAAACAAATAGAAACTTTACCTTGGTTTCTGTAGTACAGCTGTTTTACTAAAAAAATTATATACTTTTTTCTATTGATGTTCTCAGAAATATTAAAGGACAGTACAGAAAGAGTATTGTACAAAGATAAAATATTGTTATCTTGAGCTCAGTCTACTTGGAAACTTCCTAAAAATAAGTTTATGTATCAACTTTATATGTTGAGGAAGTATTATTACTACTTCAGAGAGACACCTTTTTTGTAGTTGACAAAAATACTTTTACTTTGTTTATTAGAGATATCAGAGTTTGGATTACTTCACTGTCCTCTCCTGTACTTCCTATCTTGGTGAACCATCTGGTCACCTAAGACAGAAACCTCTGACTCATCATTGAGATGCTCTTTCTTTTAAATTCCAACATCCAATCTATATTGATCCTACCTCTTTTCTATTTTTGGTGAAGGGGGGAGCTACTGGGGATTGACTCCAAGGGTACTTTACCACTGAGTTACATCCCCAGCCCTTTTTATTTTTTGAGACGGGGTCTCAGTAGGTTGCTTACAGCCTTGCTGAGTTACTGAGGCTGGCTTCAAACCTGCGATCCTCCTGCCTCAGCCTTCTGAGCTTCAGGGATTTACGGGTGTGTGCCACCACACCCAGATGCTCCTACCTCTTTGATTTATTTTCAGTCTCTTCTAGGGAACTGTAATTAGTAATTCCAATCTTTTCTATCAATTTCCATTTCAACTGTCTTTGTTTTGGTTTGTAATCACCTGGATTATTTTGTGTCCTATCTAGTCTGCCCACCATCAGACTCTCCTCTCCCAAACTATCCTAAATATTCTAGCAAAAATGATCTTTCCAAAACGCAAATATTATATTATTTAAAAATTCCTAAGTGACTCCCCTTATGACTTTACAATGAAGCCTACACTCCTTAATATGGGCTATAAGGAATTGGCCTTCACTTAGCACTCCAACTTCATCTTTAGCCACTTTCCCTACATAAATTCATGCAATGTGATCTACTTACAACTTGTTCAGCTTAAACACTTCTAACTCCATGTCTTTATATATGCCATTATTTCCTATGCCTGGGGTGCTTCTCTTGAACTCTCTACTACCAAACCCCAATATGCTTTTTACTATTTAGCACTTTGTTTAACAATACATAATAGACAAAATAGAAAGTGACCATAGCGACTTGAAAAAATTCCAAATAAAATAGAAGTTGCATGATATCACCAGTGACCCAGACTCTTACTATCTTATTTTACCATTACTTATAATGAGTCTTTTGTTCCCAAGGCCTCAAGATGGTAATTCTGTCTCTGGGTTTCACATCTGCATTCTAAGAATGAAGAAAAGGAAGCATGAATAATCTGTCAGTTTGGTTTGTTTTTATCAGGGAAAAAAGAAGACTGCCAACAAAACCCCATCCAGTGGACTTTCATGTATCTGGTCACTCATGCAGAAAAGGATGTATGAAGGGGTAAGTAATTTGTAACAGGGTGACAATGCTGCCTAAAAATATTCAGGTTTTGTTTCTGTGCCAGAAAAGAATAGATGTTGTTCACCACATCCTTTTACCTTTGTTACTGCTTACAAGATACAGATCAAGTTTCACCTTCTCTTGGTGAATTGTTTTATGACACTACAAATCTAGGTTTAGGGTCATCCTCTGGTTCCCAGAATAGTGCCTGGAAAATAGAAGGCACTCAAAATATTTGGTTAACTGAATAACAAATGAACAAATGAATAAATTTACCCCCATTCTCTGTGCTTTCAGCACACTATTCTAGAATCATCAGTTTAGATAATTATTCCTTCAGGGACCTATAAATTTTCTAAGGCAAAAAGTTGTGTTTTATTCACCTTGGTCTTCCACAGTATATGATATATGGTACTCATTTGATAAATGTTTGTTGAGTAAGTAGAAGGACACATTTTAAAATGAGATTTTATAGGCAAGTGGAAAAATTTAGAGATGCAAAGATTAAATTTTTCCTAAGTTGAGGAATGGTAGCAGGCATCTATCTAAATACAGGTAGCATAGAAATATATATATGCTTGGAATCCAGCATAGAACCTCAACAGCTAACTAATACCAATACCTGAAGCCATTAAATTTCCTGCAGATGCAACTCCATCCCCAATTCTGGAGCTATAATCTCAAATATCAGTACTTCTATCTTTAGTTTAGATATTGTTCTGACCTTCTGCCTTATTACAACTACTTTTACTTTCATACCTAACCTGAAACCCTTGTCTAGAATGTCTCTCTCTTTGCAATCAGGGTCTGTTTCGAAACATATCCTCATAATTTGTCTCCTGCCAATCTCTTGCAAACCCCCTTTTGTACCAATCCTTGGCCTGACGGCACCTCAACATTGTATCTGGGCTCTGTATTTGGGCATCTTCCTGATGCCTGCTATTAGGATCATTCCAGACTGTCTTGCTACCACCTGTAAGTCTGACTAGGTTTTCAGCCCTATCTTCTTCCTCTCTGGACATTCTGTCAGTAAGACCAAAGCCTGGTTTTGACATTTGTGGGTGGAGTTGGGTTCATTTAATGAGCACATTATCAGAAGAACTGGAAGCAGACATTTGATAATAATTCTGAGAAATACCAGACAATTGAATGAAATCAAAATTTTATTAAATACTTAATTTTCTGGACTAATTTGTGTAATGCTGTCTGTTTCTTAAAGATCTTAGAGAGCCAATAGACATATTTTTCTTTTTCATGCAAATGGTGACTCCCATCAATCTATTTCTGATTTAAGGTGGTAGCCATACGAAAATGTAAGTTTAGTGTTTTTCACAGCTGTCAGAATTACCTTGTTTTCTCTACTAGCAGTTATTAAAGGTGTCAATAAGGTCTGGGGATATAGCTCAGTTGGTAGAGTGCTTGCCTTTCAAGCACAAGGCCCTGGTTCAATCCCCAGCACCACAAAAGAAAGAAAAGAAAAAAAAAGTCAATAAGAATACTGAAATATCTGCTTTTTATGAAATATACAAATTATCTCCTTTATATATGATGGCTTTGATGCTATGTCTGGTTGTTTACACAGAGGAGAGTTTCTCTTTGCTTCTAATATGTTTTTACATAGATTCACCTGAAGTAATATGTATGAAGGTAGGTAGCAGGTTCGTTCAAGTTTCTATAACTCATATATTTGGGCCTATAGATACTATTTGCATTATTACAAATCATAATGATGATTCCTTTCCCTCAATTTGTAAATGAGACTTGCCAGTTTTCTTAGGCTTACATTTATTTTGCTAATGTTGATTCAGCTATAATCAATCATAAATACTGCAGTTTTAAGGGTGTAAAATATAAATAACAAATGCAGGAGCAGATTTGCCAAAATTTTACCATCCCTTGCCCCATGCTGCTTTATGCCATAGGACTCCAGCTAAGTACAAGTGGAGTGGACATGTGGAATTCTTTCATCCCTGTCTTATGTACATTAAATCTTTATTGAGAGTCCACTATGGGCACCATCCTTTTCTAGATGGAGGAATACAAAGATACCTGAGACAAGGTGCCTACCCTCAGGAAGTTTACCATCTAGTTGATCAGAAAAGGAGATAATACTCTCAGTAATAGTTAACAGTCAAACCTGATGTGACAGCACATGCCTGTAATCCCAGCTACTGGGGAAGTTGAGGCAGGAGGATTCCAAGTCAAGACCAATCTGGGCAACTTAGTGAACCCCTGCCTCAAAACAGAATAAAATTAAGAGTGGAGGATGCAGCTCAGTGGCAGAGCATTTTCCTAGCATGTGCAAGATCCTGGGGTCAGTCTCCAGCACCACAATCAATCAATCAATCAATACAATTAATAATCAAAGACTTAAATAGCAACAGAAAATCACTGTATAAGTGAAATCTCAAATTCATTTTAACTTCTAGTAAAAGCTGTGTTCTCTGGCTCCCTCATTGGTGGAATAGCAAACCAGCCCTATCTTACATGGCTTTTCACAGTTGAAGGACATTTACCATAAAATAATATGATTTCACAAAATGTGTACCATGACAATACAAACATTCCCTTCGTTCTTCAAATAGCACTGAAAAGAGATTTATCCTTCACTTCTTAAAAAGTCTAAATGCCTTTTCAAATAGTGTCTACATTGCACACCTTGTTCTTGAATTTCAAATGCATTCCTAACATAATTTACCAATGAATAATAATTCAAGAGTCATTTCTGATAATGTTATAGAGGAAACTACTTAAGGCCTGAAAGAAATAAACAAGAGAAGTTTGAGAAGTCTAAGGAAAAGTTCTCGTATTTTGGATCTTTCCTATTCTTTTCATCCTAATCTCCAACTAAAAAAGAACTTGTACCTGCCAGTTGGTGGCCTGACCTTAGACCAGGTTTAATTAATTAGCAATCTTCTCCAACTGTCATCTGGCCTCATTTGCCTAGGCTGTAACAAAAGCTCAGTATATTACTAAAGCTGAGGCTCAAACCATGACCTTTTTGGTCCACTGAGCTGCAGTGACTCAACAGCTAATCAGATCTACCTCCTCCTTCCACTGTGCTCCTAACTTTTTCACTCCTGACAACAGAGACCATGACATCAGTATTTTTCAGAGCGTGGTTGGACTAGTACTCTCTACCCAATTGTAGGTGTTGTAAAAATGCAGATTCCAGGGCACTGTTCTCAGATACAGTAGATGGGATGAGGCCTCAGAATGTGCATTTTCAAACGTTCCCCTTTGTGACTCTCATACTTTCTAAGCTTTAGTCAAACTGTGTCATTCTTTCTTTCTTGAACATATCCCTTGTTTTCCTTGTCCCAAGTTCTCATCAGCTCTGTTCCCATTGTTTGAAAATTCCTTCCCCCTCCACCTGTTGAATCCTTATTTATCATTCAGGGTCCAGCTCCAATACTACCTCCTCCATCCTCCAACTGAATGTATTCTTTGCTTCTTGGGACTAAAAAGCATTTTAATGCTGCTTATCACTCACACTTCCACCATCTATGAGACAGGAGACTTGTATTTCCCCAGAGCCTTTCCCATAGCACTTACTTTAAAATTGTGTGAAACAAATGAATTTCCTCTTCCATAACACAGGGAAATTCCCCAAGTGAAACCTACTTGTATAAATAACAAGAGAAGCTTTCCTCCCAGCACATGTCCTGGGTTCTTCTTCTCTGAATCTGTCTCTATCCCTATGTGCATCCCTAACTCTATATCCCCATTCTCTCCATCTTTGTATTTCTCTCTGTGCCTCCTCAACTCCCTGCCTCCTGTATCTGGCACCACCCATCTGTCTTTCTGTATCATTTTCAAGGTCTTTTCCTTGTTATTGTTGGTTCGTATTTGACTTGTTCCCTGTTTTGTCTTCCTTTATTTCTATTTCTCTCACACCCATCCCCTTCTAACCTGGAAGTTGAGCTATGAAGCCCTCTCTTTCCAAGGCCTGCTTAAACTGTACCTCCAAATAGAGTGCTACTGGACCTTTTCAAATTGGAACTCAGAGGCTAAAGTCTGAAAACCTTGTAATAGCAAAGCTGGGAATGTAGTTCTGTGGTAGAGCACTTGCCTAGCATGGATGTGGCCTTGGTTTCAATCCCTAGTACTGGGGGGCAAAATTCTCCACCATGAAAACCTTGTAATTGCAAGAAAATCAACTTCCCAGAGACAGGTGACATCCAGCGTCTGTGGCAGAGGGTATGAATTGGAATCCTTGGACACTCTGGATGCTTAATCTACACGATAAGGCATAAAGATATAAAAGGTGACTCACAATAGCTAATCACACTAACAATGCTAATTTCTCTAACTTGTCTCAAAGATAAGAACATGTTAGAGAGCAAGCAAAAAGTTCTAGAAAATCATGGAACATTTTGGCACCTTGCTTGGGATACTCTAAAGATTCATATGCAAATACAAATTAATTGAAATTAAAGGCACTTAATAATAATGTCAACTATTCTTTTTCAATGCCCACTGTGAGACAAAATGTCTTATATACATTAACTTATTTAATCCCAAAACAACATTTGTAGAGATGGAAACTGAGGTCGAAGGTGGTTAATTAACCCCATGATCAGTAATCCCCAAAGAGGGGAACTAGGATTTGAACTCAGGTGTCATATGCTACCAAAGCCTGGGCTTCTAACCTACTCAGCATTTCTCACATTTGCAAGCCCTTAGGAATCTCTTGGGTGCTCATTAAGCCTTCAGATTCCTGAGCTCCATCCTAAATTTACCAAATCCTAGGGGAAGGGTCTGGGAGTCTACTTGTTTAACAAATGACCCAGGTGATTCCTGTTTGGGAAACAGTGCACTACACTAAATATCTTGCCTAAGTAGGATATAAAGGAAGGAAGTGAGAGTTAGATTTTCCTGACCCACCTTCTGCCACTCAGTGCCTTTTCTAACCTCTCCTCTCCAGAGAATCAAGATTAGTCTTAGATCCCTCATTCAATCTATTGTTTAAATCTATAAACATATCCACCCTGGGGCCATCTGAATTTTGAACAAAGTCAATAGAGAGATAGGGCTTTAATGATAGAATGAAATTGAGTGGAAAAGTATGCTGTGTTTATGTGGGGAGAGGTGGGATGACAGGGCTAAAATCCTCTTGATAGTCTTAAAATTATACCATGTAGTTGATTGATCATTTTACCTTTCAAAGCTCCGCCCTTATCATATAAGGGATTTTTTCTTTTAATTAATAGAATGGACCTGAAACAGCAAGAAAATATACAGGCTAAAAATACAAAATAGCAGTGATGTATGTACAAAGCATTAATTGTCGGGCCTTATGCTAAGTGATTTACAAGAATTTTCTCATTGAATATTTACAACAAAATTTTGAAGTGGTATATCAGTTTGCTCTCATTGGGAAATACCTGAAAAAAAAAAAAAACACTTAGAGGAGGAATGATTTATTTTCGCTCACGGTTTCAGAGGTTTTAGTCCATGGACAGCTGACTCCAAGGAAGAACCATTATGGTGGAAGGGCTTGGCTGAGAAAAGTTGCTCACCTCATGGCAGCCACAAAGCAGAGGGAAACAGAGACAGATTCCAACTCTTTTGTTTGACTGCAGTGGGCGCCCATAGCACTCTGCTGTACAGCCTCCACTACAAATAGGTCAAAGAAATTTAGGTAAATTCAGTAATTATAGACCCCTAATGAGATGTGAAAGGATGTTTTAGGATTTTCAGGGCATTTTGAAAAATCTTTTGAGGTTATTACTTTGGAGGGAAAGCATAAGATCATTCCACAAAAATATACTGTGTCTCTTATAGAGAGACACTGATTTGATTCAATATAGCATTTCCTGTGTTCTTTGGGGTCTGTTAGCAACTGTTCTGTTACTCAACTAGGGCACCATTTGAATCAACTCTTTTGAATTCACTATAAATGCTGTCTTCTGAATTTTCACAACCTCAAATTTCCCAAATTTATAGACTTTAAGCCAGGCACGGCAGCACGCACCTGTAATCCAGCCTTAGCAATTTAGTGAGGGCCTAAACAACTCAGTGAGACCCTGTGTCTAAATAAAATACAAAAAGGGCTGGGGATATGACTCAGTGATTGAGCGCCCTTGGGTTCAATCCCTGGCACCAAAAAAAAAAAAAAGGCATATATTTAAATTTTTTTCCTCCATGATTGTCAAAAACTCCCTGAACGTAGAAGGATGAGGGGAAGAGGAAGATATTCTTTTGCTTTCTTGAATTTTCCCTGTTCTTGAATTTTTCTCCCTATTATGCAAAGAGGGATAATAGTGATGTAGCATATAATAAAAATGCCTTTCAACCAAAAGTACAAGATATTTGATATGTAAGTAGCTTGTCAACAATTCTTTACAACTCATAAAGCTGTACCAAAATTATATATTCTTAAATAAAAGCCTAGTAGCTTTCAAATATCTGAGTGCTTACAATTTCCAAATTTAGAATTCCTTTCTTCTACTCAAACTGTACAAGTAAGAATAAATCAGAATTTTTTTAAAAAAACTTCAGCTTTCAAGAATGAGTGATTATCAAAATGGCTAAATTTACTGCTCTAATCATTAACTGACTTATACAGCTTAGTGACTTCAAATAAGGAAGAACATTTTTAACATGTCTAATGTTGACTTATTAACCCATCTTTTACAAAATTGTTTTTATTCATAACAAAGCAATACACAAACTGGGTACAGATTTAACCAGTACAGAAGAGCTATTCCTTTTTCCCATATTTTCATTGGTAGTGTACAACCACTCTCAAATATTTGGGGTTTTAGTTCTTTTACATAAGCTAATAACTTATATGCCAAGTTCATAACACTTTTTCTATAATAAAGCCCATATACAGGCCTAGGGTTGTAGTTCAGTAGTAAAGCACTTGCCTAGCATGTGTGAGGCACTGAGTTTGATTCTCAGCACCACACATAAATAAAAAAAATAAAGGTCCATTGGCAACTAAAATATATATATATTTTTTTTTTTAAAAAAAGCCCATATATCCATCATCCAGCTACACACACACACACACACACACACACACACACACACAACTGAGCATCAGTGCTTCATTTAGATCTCTCCACCCCATTTTTCCCCTGGAGTATCTTTTTGTTTCTTTTTTTTATTTCTCCCTACTAACCATTTCTTGGGGCTGGGGGTCAAGTATAACTTCCAGCTCTACTCTCCAGCTCCTCTATGCTTTGTCCACTGCCTGGAAACTTACTTCTCCTCTGTTGTTTGCAGAGGAAATTGCTTAGGTGGCTGGGAACACAAGAGAGAATGCAGAATTTGTAACATGAGATCATCTCTTAAATAGCATATATTAATTTTATATTTTTAGTATAACTTACAATGAACTGCATATATTTAATATGTACATTTTGAAGGTATAAAATATGTATGCACCCATGAAACCACCAACACAAAGTAATGAATGAACCCATTGCCCCCAAATGTTTTCTTCTCTTTTTCTGTCCGGTGCTGGAGCTTGAACCCAGGGCCTCACACATGCTCAGCATGCACTTTACCACCAAGCTACACTCACAACCCCTCCCTAAGTATTTTCTCTCTGAACCCTTTCCCCAATCTGGAATCAACTGATCTGCTTTCTTGCATTATATTTTATTTGCATTCCCTATAGTCTTACATAACAAAAAAGTACATACAATATTATGTTTTTTGCTTGACTTCTTCCACTCAGTGTAATTATTATGTGATATATTCATGTTGTTGTGTGGATCCATAACTATTTTGTTTTGATTACTAAATGGATATACAACAGTATGTTTATTCACCTCTTGAAGGATATGTGGGCTGTTTCCAGTTTGGGGCTGTTACAATTACATCTATTTGGACATTCATATACAAGTTTTTGTGTGAACATGTGCCTTTTTTTAATCATGGGTAAATACAATGGCTGGGTTGTGTGGTAGGTATTATGTTTAATTTGTTAAGAAACTGCCAAACTGTTTTTTTAAGTGGCTGTGCCATATTATATTCAAATCATCAGTATGCCACACTTGTTTTGATCAATCTTTTAAATTTTAGTCATTATCTAACAGGCACATAATAGTATCTCATTGTGCTCTATTTTGCATTTCCCATATGACTAATGTCATTAAGCAGATTTTCATGTACTTATTAGCCATTATTTTATCTTCTTTGGTGAAGAGTCTGTTCAAATTTTTTCCCATTTGTCTCAGGGTTCTTAATATGACTTCAAGTTCACTAACTCACTAGAAGGACACAACACTGGGCTGGAGCTATAGCTCTGGCATGTGTGAGGCATTGGTTCAACCCTTGGAACCACAAAAAAATAAACAATTAAAACAAAGGCACGCTGTCCATCTACAACTACAAAAATATATTTAAAAATTTAAAAATTTGAAAAAATAAGGACACAAAACTCAGTAGCAGGTATTACTCATGGCTAATATTTGTTACAAAAAAAGGGTTCGGTACACATGAAATAGGAACAAAATGTCCATTGGGTGGAGTACAAAGTAATCAGGGACAGGATATCAAGTCCTTTCCAATCTGGGTTCTCTCAGGACATACTTTTTCTCTGGCTGGGAACTACAGGGATATATTATGTGAAGACTGTATAGGGAAGCCCCTAGTCTCAAGATCTAAGGTTTTCATAGAAGGCTGGTGACATGGCACAGTGAGATGGGTGCACACCATCAAACTTGATGTTTGTTAAAAATGATCCAGACAAGATGGTATAATACAGTCTACTTCTCCAGTTGCACACAATAAAATCCTCAATCATCAAGGACTCATCCAACTACCACATTTCCGGAGTTGTGCAATGATCAATAATAGCTTCAAGTTCTCTTGGAGATGTGTGAGGAGTGAGCAACAAGACCTGCTGTGACAACTCTTTTCTCATACCCATTTTATTATTGGGTTGGTTGTTTACTTATTACTGAATTTTAGCAGTTCTTTATATATTCAGAATGTCTTTATAAAATACATGCTTTACAAAATCATTGTCAAGCCCTTGACTTTTCTTTGTATTCTCCTAAAAGTATCTTTTGAATAACAGAAGTTTTTAAGCATTTTGATGAAGTTCAACTTGTTAATTTGTTCTTTTATGCATTGTACTGTAGGCTTCGTATCTAAGAACTTTTGGCCAAATACAAGATCTTAAATATTTTTTTCTTATGTTTTATTTTAGAAGTCTTATAGTTAAAGGTTTTACATTTAGGTCTATCATACTTTTTGAGTTAATTATTGTTTATGGTTTGACCTGCAGTATTTTAAAGCAAATCTTTGACATCATGTCTTTTCACACATAAATACTTTAGTGTGTATCTCTAGAAGATGAGAATTTTAAAAACATAATCCCAGTACCTTTATCATAATTGCTGACTAGCATCCAGTACCAAATCTGTTCAAATTTCCCCAACTGTCCTAAAAATATCTTTTCAATTTGAATTAGATCCAAATAAAATCAGCTTATTGCATTATGTTTATTTGTTTCTTAAATATCTTGTGATCTACAACATACCCATACCCATTTCCCTATGCCATATCCTTTGTGCCATGGAATTTCCCACATTCTGGATTTGGCTGATTATATCTTTATGGTGATTTTAGTGTCTGTTTCTGCTCCTATTTTTCTAGTAATACTGCTATTTCTTAACTTATTGATGTTGGACATCACACATTTACTCTGTGCTGTGAAAGAAGTTGGCTAACATACTACTCTCTACTTCCCTCTCAAGAATTATTCCTGCCAGGCGTGGTGGCGCACACCTGTAATCCAAGTGACTTGGGAGGCTGAGGCAGGAGGATCACGAGTTCAAAGCCAGCCTCAGCAACTTAACGAGGCCCTAAGCAACTCAGTGAGACCCTGTCTCTAAATAAAATACAAAATAGGGATGGGGATGTGGCTCAGTGGCCAAGTGTCCCTGAGTTCAATCCCTGGTTCCAAAAATAAAAATAATAAAAAAAGAATTATTCCTTCAATATCTTTAAGAATGGAATAAACAGAAGATTCATGAAAAGTCAACATGTATAATTATTGGCCTTTTATCAAGTGATATCTTTATTTTGTCTAGGCTCTGCCATGAGCTACCCCATAATACAATAAACTAGCTTTTATCCAAAGCAATAGTAGGGGGAAGATAGAGAATAGAAAATTGAGAAATATCTCAGAATTTCTGACAGCATTGAATAAGGGAAGGAAGAGACAAGGAATATAGAGTGACCACTGTGTTTCTGGCTTCAATGATTGAGTTCATAGTGAAGCCATTGCCTAGAGAATAGAAGAAGAATAGGTTTGGGGTAGGAGTTGCGAGCACAGGAGGAAAAGAAATTCAATTCTGAACATGGACACATGGGATACATTTAACAATTGAGTGGAGATGTCCAGTAAACAATTGGAAGTATGCAGCTGGAGTTCAGGAGAGAGCTGTGGGCCAGTGTTATATACATGATTGTCATTACTTACACGGGGGATAATTGAAGCCATGGGCATGTATAATGTTGCCCAGGGAATGTGTAAAGAATGAACAAAGAGGAAGACAAACAACAAAATCCTAAGGAACACCATGATTGAAGGAGGCAGAAACAATTGTTACAGCATGTGATAAGTACCACAATAAAGATAAGCATGGGATAGTCTAGTGACACAAAATGAGATTGATTGGCTTTGTGGGAAAATGTTATCATCAAAGGTCCTACTTTGATTTGGATGTTGAAGAATGTGTAGGAGTGTATCAGTGGAATGAGGGTCAGGAAGCAGACTCCCATTTTATAAGGAAAACAGGATTTCTAATGAGAGCTCTCTCAACCATTTCCCACCCCCATAAACACTCAGATTCAGAGACATATTCCTCAAAGTCTGACCAGCAATTCCCTGGCATGAGAATAATATAGGGGGTTTATCAAAATGACTATCATGCACTGAATTTTGTATAACCTAATCTAAGGTGTAGCCATGAAATGCACAGCTAAAGTGAGTGGCGATAAAGGACTTTGGAGTCTATGCAGTCAAATTGTGATCTTCCAGTTGTCAGCTTTACCAGGAAGGCATAGTGGGAAAAATGGGGGAAGGTGACAGGGAGGATTTGCAAGGGTATAATTGACTCAATCTATTTACCCTCATTAGAAAGGAAAAATGAACCAGATAAAACTAAGAAAGAAGTAGTTTCCCTCTGAGCAGGTCCCAAGTCACCTTGGTAGCATATAGAGTCACCTTCAAGAAAAAGAAATTAATATTTGATTTGGTTAATTGGATGTGATCACTAAATTAGCAACAACAACATACCCATGAATTACCCTGATTTTGTTTTCATTTTTCAGTTGGTTATGTGGCACTTTTTTGGCCTTTCCTAATGAACAAATCTCACCTGATATCACTAAATGTTTAGTCTTTCATTTGGTCAATAACACTGGGGATAAAAATTTCCATGTTCCCATAATTTTTATCCCAAAAAGAAAAAAAATCTGTTTAGTCAGAAAATATTTATATCTATATCTTTATAAAAAAGATAACTGTAAGTTTGGAAATACATGTTTGAAGTACATCATGAACAAGAATAATCTCAGGAATTAAGTCACTTGTGTCTTTATGGCATCCCAGAGCTGTACTATCAAACTAAATTTGATAACCTTTGAATATTCTACTATGATTAGAAATATTCTTCTGACAAATCTTCTAGTACATTTTGTTATTATGTCAAAGCAGCTATCTTCATGGTTCTCCAGAGTTGGGTACATCTTGTTAGAAATATGCTATTGAACTTCAAAAGATTGTAACCTATTACTTTGTTTTCAGAAAAGCTCTAATATTCCTATTCATTCCTAGTGACTTCTTGGGGAAAAATCATATAAAAACAATGGCATCCTTTGAAAAGACTACTGTATCAGGCCCTTTCCTGTGATAAAATTAATCTAATTCTGATTTAAAAACTAAACATGAAGAATGATAAGATTTCATAAAAGAACTAGCTCTTCTCTTTGTGCATTTACTAATTCCATTTATAATTCATAGTTTTCAGAGATAAATTTCCTGGCCCACATATTGTGCAAGCAAGTTAGTAATGCATGAAAAACAGATGATATTCCCTAGTTAAACGGAAATTAAAACAGTCTTTAGGAAGCATGAGAGGTGTGAAGGGGAAATAAACTATCATTTCTGCTGATTCTCCTACCCAGTAGCTGAGGGATTGTGTTGTTAAAAAAAAGAAGAAAGAAAAGAAAAGAAAAAAAAAAGTCATGAAATCAAGAGAGAGCAGAACCAGAAAATAAGGAATTGTCAGTATGTGTGCACATTTCTGTAAGGGAAAGATACTAAAGACAAGAAATACTGGGTCATACTAGAGTTACATTTTCCGTAGTATATATAAATATTCCCATAGGACCATGAGATTTCCTTTTTGTAAGAAAAATTCCTATGCTTACCAAAATAATCCCTTAGTGATTTTATTAGTTTGCTAACTATTGTATTAATTTTTATGGCTTGAATAACAAAGTACTGGATACTGAGTGGCTTAAAAAACAAAAAATTATTTTTTTCACAATTCTTGAGACTAGAAGTCCGAGGTCAATGTGTCAGCAGGGTTGGTGCCTTCTGAGGCCTCTCTCCTTGATTTATGGATGGCTTGCTTTTACTTATGTCTTCACAAAGTCTTTCCTCTGTGAGTCTATTTCTTAATCTCCTCTTCTTATTAGAACACCAGTTATATAAAATTAGGGTCCTAATGAGCTCATTTTATCTTAATTACCTCTTGAAAGGTCCTATCTTCAAATACTGTCACATTCTGAGATACCAAGAGTTAGGATTTCAACATATGAATTTTTGGGAGTGCAGTCCAGCCCATATCAGTCATTTCAGAATTCCACATATATTCATACAAAGAAGTTCCCTGTAAATATATATTATCTATTGTCAATTTTAAATATCAGATTGTTTGGCAAAATCTGGTTTAATGAGAGTTACCTTTCTAAAGTTCTAATTCATCTGGGGAATCAACATGCCTTTGCACGAATGTCTACTCTATTACAGGCACAGGTGTAGATGCTAGGGCTGGAAAGGTAAGGGAAATACATTTGTTGACCTTGGGGAGTTTGCAATCAGGAAGGGGACAAACAATATAAATAAGCAAGTACAATAAAATGTGCTAAATATTTTTGAAGTGAAAATGCAAATTCAGCTAGACCCATGATGACCCAACCAAAGTAAAGCAATGTATTAAGTCCCAGAATACTAATATAAAATATTAGCACTTATTAATTTTAAGGCTTAATTTTTCATTTGTTTAGGTTTTAATCTGAAGTCTTAAAATCCATTTGATGTAGATTTTGACAAAACCACTTCATAAAATGCCGTGTTTATATTTGTTAAAAATATTCAGTAGAAGCCGGGCGTGGTGGCGCACGCCTGTAATCCAAGCGACTTGGGAGGCTGAGTCAGGAGGATCACGAGTTCAAAGTCAGTCTCAGCAACTTAGCGAGGCCCTAAGCAACTCAGTGAGACCCTGTCTCTAAATAAAATACAAAATAGGGCTGGGGATGTGGCTCAGTGACTGAGTGTCCCTGAGTTCAATACCTGGTTCCAAAAAAAAAAAAAAAAAAAAGACTATCCTACCTAAATTAAAAATTATCTTGATAGGAACTTATAGCTAAGTCATCATTAAAAACGAAGGAGATAGATATAAACTCAGAAATCCAAGGACAGTTTAAAAAAAACTACACGTGAATTGTTTGCCAAGAACTAGAACAATCCCTAATGATACGTAAGAACCAGAGTGAAAAAATGGTAATGTAATTCATTATCAAATACTGTATCACTTAGATAGCAGTTATCTATCTTATAAAATTTATCCTGAAATTATGATACACTTCAACAAGCATTGAGTTCATTCTAAATTATTTTTCATAATGTCACCATTTTTCCTGATAACCAAGGATAAATTTATCACAAATCTCTACATACACCAGTGATTCGTCATTTTAGATCTATTTTTTCTTTGGTCCTTCAAAGATACTATTAGGAACAGAAAGAGAGGTTTTTGTTCTGTAAATTACATCAAGAAAAGATTAGAGAATTTTCTTTGGAGTTATGTATTCAAAATGGTCTTCTAATATGAGTGTAACAAAGAGAAATATGGCACAACAAATGCCAATAACTTAAGGAAAAGTTTGTCAAGGTCTGATGAGGCAATTTTATCAAGTAACTAACTTTTGCTTCTTATAGATTTCTATTTCCTCCGTTTTCTTGAAAAAAAAAAAGCACAGGTATGTGATTTAGCTTTGAAATATATAACATGAGAAAGTTGAATTAAATTATTTTATGGGCCTTGTCAGGAACTTTGAGAGGCCTGAGATTTTACACTTTATACAAGTTAACAAGGTAGCCAATTAGCTGGTTTCACAGATACTGGCAAAAGACACAATGCTCCAGGGTCAGAGATAAAGGACAGTCTGAGTACCAGCAATGGCAGTAGACAGAGTATCAGCATTTATACCAGTTCCCTGAGTTCCAGTTCCTGGGGGGTGATGCAAAGAAGGCCAGAAAATACCTGCCCATGCAGTAGGGCATATTAGAAAACAGGAATACTGAATTTATGATTTATTATAGGTAGTGAGCTCGTCAGAGAAACACTGTATCTGTTTTCCATGGTTATTCAACATATGTTCTTTTAAAAATTGAGATATGATTCAGATACTATAACTCTTTCAAAGTGCACAATTCAGTGGTTTCAAGTATATTCATAAATTTGTGCAACTATCACCATTCTATAATTTCAGTAGATTTTCCATTATCTGAAAAACAAACCTCTTATTAATTTCCACTTCCCCCAAACCCTTGGGAATCAGTAACCTACTTTTGTCTTATGTATTTGCCTATTCTGGACATTGTGCATAAGTGGAATCATACAATATGTGATCTTCTGTGACTCACTTCTTTTACTTAGCATAATGTCTTCGAGGTTCATCTATTTTGTAACATGAATCAGTTGTTCATTTTTTAAGTATGGATACTATTCTATCATACAGATATAGCACTAATTGTTTATACATTCATAAGTTGTTGGACATTTGGTTTGTTTCCACTTTTGGCTATTATGAATAATGGTGATGTGAACCTTCCTATACAATTTTTGCAAGGACATTTATTTTCTCTTCTCTTGAGTATATAGCTAAGAGTGGAATTTCCGGGTCATATGGCAACTCTAGGTTTTACTTTTTGAGAAACTGCCCAACTGTTTTCCAAATCAGCTGTAAGAGTTTATATTCCAACTAGCTATGCATGAGGGTCCCAATTTCTCCACACTCTTGTCAACACTTGTTATTTCTCACCTTCTTGATTATAGCCATCATAGTTGTTAGGAAGTGGTATCACATTGTGGTTTTGATTTGCCTCTTCCTTGTGGCTCATGATGTTGAACATCTTTTCATGTTCTTACTGGTCACTACCATTTTTTTGAGAAATATCTATTCAAATCCTTTGTCCTTTTCTACCCAGGATTGTCTTATTATTGTTTTGAGATGTAGGAGTTATGTATATATTTTGGGAACTAGGCCCTTGTTGTAAAGTGGAACAGGAGCGGCCTGTGGGGGTAAGGAGGATGAGTGTGACGGCCCTAACACCATATCAGGAGCTCAAGTTCTGAAGATCAGGCTTGGTTTAATGTGGAACAAGCGAGCTTATATAGCAGACATTCACTAATTACAAATTGCCAACAGCTGTTAACACCCCTGTGCCACGCTCCCGAGCATGCTCGTGCTAGGCTCGTGATTGGCTCCTGATCAGACCAATTAATGGAAGAGAAAGCGCCTGAGCTCTGTATCCTCAGGCACTCCTACAGGCCCTTATGAGATATATAATTTGCAAATATTTTTCTGTGGGTTGTCTTTTCATCTTTTTGATGGTGTCCACCAAAGCATAAAAGAATTTAATTTTGAAGAGGTTCAATTTATCTATTTTCTTTTCATTCCTTGTTCTTTTGAGGTTATATATAAGATAACAAGGTCAGAAATACTTGTAACATAATTTCTTCTAAGTTTCATAGATTTAGCTTTTTCATTTAGGTCTCTCATTCATTTTGAGTTCTATAGTTGGAGTTTAAGGGTCCATCTTCATTCTTTTTCATGTGTATGTATAGTCAACTCAGATGTATTTGTTGGAAACATTATTTCCCATTGAATATTTCCCTTGTCAAAAGTCAATTGACCATAAGTAATTGGTTTCTTTCTGGTTTGTCACTTAGTATACACGGTCTTGATTATTGAAGCTTTATACTCAATGTTGAAATCAGGGAGTTGACAAAGTCCAACACTATTCTTGCCATTTCTATTCAACATTATTACTGGTGGTTCTAGCTTCTGCTATCCAGCATAAATAAGAAAAGAAATGCAACTAGATTGCAGAGGATGGAGTAAAACTGTCTTTTATTTTTCTTTGAGAAGACATGATTTTCTATGTAGACAATCCAGTAGTTTCTGCAAAGAAGTTACTGGAATTCATAAGTGAGTTTAGCACATTTGCAAGAATCAAGATTGATATGTGAAAATAAAATTGTATTCTATAAACAATTTCTAGCAATGACCAATTGGAAATTATTGTATATACCACTTACAATAGTATAAAATATGAAATAAGAATAAATCTGACAAAAGGAGGAGCTAGAGTTGTGGCTTATTGGTAGAGTGCTTCCTGGCATGTGTGAGGCCCAGGGTTCCATTCTCAACACCACATATAAATAAATAAATACATACATAAAATAAAGGTCCATTGACAAGTAAAAAAAAATGAAAAAAGAACATATCTGACAAAAGGAGAGAAACCTTACATTAAAAAGAGAAACCATTGTTCAAAAAAGTTAGAAAAGACCTAAATGAATACATAAACAAATAACTTTTCCAAGGACTAAATGACTGAATTTTATAAGTGTGCCTTTCTTCCCAAATTGTTCTATAGAATCAATGCATTCCTATCCTTGTCAAAGTACCAGCAGGGTTTTTTGGTTTTGTTTTGTTTTTCCTTATTTTTTATTTTTCTTTTAGAAATGCAAACAACTTTGAAAGAAAGGAGCAAAGTTAGAAGGCTAACACTATCTGAATTTATTATTTTAAACTGCAGTAATCAAAACAGTGTGGTATTATACTAAAGACAGATGAATGGAACAGAATAGAGTCCAGAAATAAAACCCACACATATATGAACAACTGATGTTTTATAAAAGTGTGAGGCTGAGGAAAGTGAAAAAATTGGAGAGAGTATAGATGTTTCCAACAAATGGTAGTAAAACAACTGGATGTCCATATAAAAAAATAAAAACAAAATTTTCAGTCAGGTGCAGTGGCTATCCAAGAGGCTGAGGCAGGAGGATCATAAGTTTGAGGCTAGCATGGATTACTTAGCAAAATACTCTCTCAAAATAAAATTAGGGCTGGGGATATAGTTCAGTGAAAGAGTGCTTTCCTAGCATGCTAAGGCCATGGATTCGATCCACAAAACCAAAAACAAACAAAAACCACAACTATTTAGAAGATAAACTAGGAGAAAAATTTTAAAAACTTAAGTTAGGCAAAGATTTCTGTGATATCATACCCAATGTACAGTTCCTAACATAAGCACTGGTAAATAGAACATCTTCAAAATTAGAAGCCTCTGCTTTTCAAAAGAAATACTTAAGAGAGCAAGACAAGCCATAGACTAGTAGAAAATATTTGCAAATCATATATATGATAAAGGATTTGTATTAAGAATATAAAAAGAGTCACGAAACTCAATAATGATAAAACTACCAATCCAAGTTTAAAATAGTCAAAATATTTTGACAAACTTCACTTTTTTGAAGATATCAGGATGGCAAATAAACGTGAAAAGATCAACATCGCTAGTTATTAGGAAAATACAAATTAAAACCATACGGAAATACTGTCACACATCTGAATTTCTTAAAAAAGATTGACCTTGGGCTGGGGCTGTAGCTCAGTGGTAGAGCGCTTTCCTAGCACATGTGAGGCACTGGGTTTAATCCTCAGTATCACCACATAAAAATAAATAAATACATAGAATTTTAAAAAGTATGGCCTTAAATATTGCCAAGGAGAGAGAACACCTGGAACTCTCATACATTGCTGGTGGGAATTTAAAACCATCCAACTTCTTTGAAAAACACATTGAAAATTTCTTAAAAAGTTCAACATACACCTAACATACGATCCAACCATCTATACATAAAGACTGGTATGTGAATGTTCATAAAAAAGCCTTTCACCCTCCTTTCCTCCCTTTCCTTAGTAATAGGTTCAAGCCCAAATGTTCATCAATAGTTGAATGAATAAAAAAATCTATGGCATAAAACAAAACAAAGAAGAACAAAAAAAAAAGGATGGCATATCTATAACGTGGAATATTTTTCAGTAATGAAAATGTAAGAGTGTGGATGAATCCCAAAGTAATTATGCTGAGTGAAATGAAGCAGAAAAGTATGAGTATACCATTATATGATTCCCTGTCTACAAAATTTTATAAAATGCGAACTGATCTATAGTGGCAGAAAGTGGATTGGTGTTTGCTTGGGAACAAAGCTAGGTTGGGAGGGAGGAGAAATATAAGGAAACATATGGCATGATGGATTATGTCCATTTTCTAGTTTGAAGCAATGTTTGTGCAAAGTTATATGCATATGTCACATTTTATCAAATTGTATACTTTAATATGTGTAGTTTATTGTATGTCAATTATATTTTAATAAAGCATTCAGGAAATTACACATAACCTTGAGGAATAATAATAGTAGTTAACATTTATTGAGTACTTATTATATGCCAGGTACCATACTAGGCATGGACTGGAGAAGCAGAGATTTGAATCAAGGATCTTCATCCATTAGACATGTCCCAGTGTGAAATAGATTGAGAACTACTTCTCTGTTTAGCATTTGGAATTGTGGTACATGCAGACAGAACTGTTCCTTGTTCAGTCAATCCTTGCCTGATGCTGAACACAGTCATTGGCTACCTGGATCCCTCAATTGCCTCAGCCCACCCAACCAACTTGATTCTTAGGTACGAGCTATAGCTTGCATTTACATTGAATTCTGCTAAGCCTACTTACCTAAGCAACCACCTCCTTGCTCCTTCCAATTGCCTCAAGTCAAACTATCCATATGTGTTAGTTTTCAGGTTATTGACCTTAAAAAACTGGCCTTTACCAGTCTTAGGTAGTTTCTTCTCACAGACTTTGCATTGATGATAACCATAAAGCCCCCTAGCAAGTATATCTGAAATAGGACAAAAGCTAGTTCACAAACCATCTTAGGTTTAAATGTATCTACTTGCTTACATATTGTTTTAGTTATCTTTTAGTCACTGTAACCAATATACCCAACAAGAACAACTTAGAAGAAGGAAAGTTTATTTGGGGCTCATATTTTCAGAGGTGTCCCACAGATGGCCAACTCCATTGCTCTGGGCTCAGTTTGAGGCAGAACATCATGGCAGAAGGGTGAGGTGAAGGAAAGCTGCTTAGCTTATGGCAGAGTCAGGAAGGAGAAGGCAGTGGGGAAGGGAAGGAGGTAGAGAGAGAGATGGGGGGAAGGACCACAGGGAAGATATACCCTTCTAGGGCACACACCCAGTGAATCACCTCCTCCAGCCAACTCCCTTCTTAACTGCATTTACCACCCAGTTAATCCATTCAAGTGGAGCAATGCATTGATTAGGTTAAGGCTCTCAAAACCCAATCATTTCACCTCTAAAATTTCTTGCATTGTTTTACTAATACATGCGCATGTTTTACACCTCTTATCTAAATCATAACAAACAGGAACTTCTAGGGAACACCTCATATCCAAATCATAACATAGATCCATTGATTTCTGTTGGCATGAGATATTCCATACACACTTGAGGGCTGTGAATGTGGAATAAGGTAGTTTCATTGGTGCTATTTCCTGCCAAACTACCAAGGGTCCTGATTATACTAAAAGCCTTGATTCTTTTAAACACCCACAAATATCATTTTGGAACACAAACATTGATATATCTATCTTTTTTTCTTGACCCCATTTCAACCCATGGAGCTGCTTGCGCTTCTCTCTAGCCGTGTCAGAGCTTCCCTAATCATCAGAAGCAATGGAGTCATCTCTTTGCTCATCTACCACTGTAGCACACTGTTCCACTCTTGAGAGTTTCTACTGGTTTGGATTTGATCCATCTTTTATGCCATGTACCCCTGACTCTGTTCCTGCCCTTCACTGAACATTTGGTTTTCCATTTCACCCCATCTATTGCTGCATTTTAAATGTGTAGTTTTGCACTTTTAAAAACATCACCATAATAGAATTGTTCTTGTGTAGGCAGTCAGAGAGATGCCATTTTGTAAATTACACCTTCAGATTTCCCCTTCTTAATTCAAATTACATCTCTATTACTGGTACCTAATTTTTCTCTTCCCTCTGTTCTCTAACCCCCTGCTCATGACTTGCTTGCTTCTACCTCAATGGTTCTCAAAATTTCTTTGTGCATGAGAATCAGCTGGAGGAGTTATTAAAATATGGATTACTGGATCTCACCATAGAGTTTCTAATCCAGTAGTTTGAGTTGGTGCTCAAGAATTTTTATTTCTAAAAAGTTTGCAGGTAATGCTGACACTGAACACTATTCATATTGACCACCTGTTTATCTGTATTACTTGTCTTCGAGGCCCTTCCTTGTGAATTATTTTGATGTGCAAAGCTGGCTGGTCTGGTGGAGAATCCTCACCTCTGAGGGCCACATGGTAAACCCTCTGGTTTTTACATAATCACTCAGAGGCAAGTCTCTAGCAGCAATGATTTTGAGTGACCCTAATTTTAGAAATTTAATGTGCTGCCTAGAGGTAAGAGCTCAGAATCAAGATATAGCATCATTGCTGGAAAGGTCTTGAATATATTTCCAAAGTGTATCTCACTGACCAAATTAAGCTAGTTCCACCTTCTAGAACAGGAAGCATAAATTTAAAGAGTGAAAGGCAATCTGCTTCTAAATAACCAAAATAAATGTGGCCTCTCATATTCATACCCTTTCTGTCATTATTAAAATGGGCATGTTTGTATGTGCACATATTAACATGATGGATTAAGGATTATCTATGTGTGTAGCTATTTGTGGGCTTTGTATATGCCTTTTAATATATATGCATAGATCTAAGCAATCCTTAACTTACTTTAATTTGCATATTATAAATCTACAGCACTTACAGCAGCTTACTAGCACACAAATAAAATTATGGCAGTCAGTGTTCTTTCTGATACATTCTAACTACTGCTGTCCTTGGCTGCTAGCTTGAATTTGGTTCCTTGAAAGTACCCCTACCTTGTATAGCCCATTTACCCTGTGTCTGGTCACAGGCCAACACCAACAGAGACTATGGAACAGGCATTCAATGCTAGGACTACTGCATCTGGCAGAAATGGGAGAATAATGAACTAACCTGAATAAAAGAGAGAAGGGGGAGGAGCAAAAAACAGAAATAGACACACATAAATTTCAGAAGTGGGTACACTCTGACTATGGAGAAATGAGATTGTTTTTCTTATTTGACTGGTGAACTATCTCTGAAAGCAATTTCAAGAGTGGAGCTTTTAAAATTGAGCAATGTTAACTTTATTTTGATGTAGGTATAGTCTCTCAAGGATACCTTGTTTCTAAAAGGAAGCAATCTGCCATCAGTTTCCTGATTTCTATCTTTAATGTCACCAAAGACCTCATCCTTTCTGACTAACATCTCTTCAGAGTTTATGTATGGCTTCTATATTATTGCATTCTCCTGGATCCCATCCTACTTGTTTGAATTTTTGTATATATATTTTATGAGATGTGGTCTTGTTATACTGCCGAGGGTGGTTCTGAATTCAGGCTCAAGCAATTCTCTTGACTTAGACTCCTGAATGGCTAAGACTACAGATGCTTGACACTGCACCTTGTTTACCTTTTTAATTGTTGTAGTTAGCGTCCAGCCATCCAGTCTTTCTCCCAATCTGCATCATTGTATCATGGTATCACCTCCACCCCAACATCTTGTCACTCAGTAGTGAAATCTCAGAATCTACCATGAGTAAGAAACTCCATTAGTCTCTATCCTTGGGTGATTTCTTTCCCCTGTCCACACTTCAAATGAGCTTCCCACACACTTCTTTCCTTGGTTCCCATAGCCCTCTACTCTTTGATGACTTCACCTACTCCTATATCTTCACCTAATATTGTTATTTAAATGACTCTAAATCTTCATCTTTGTGTCCAAATTTCATCTTTGTCTCCATACTTTTTCAGAAGCACCAGACTTAATTTCTAATGAAATCTCCAACAGCATTTCTTGCAGGCATCTGAAGTGTTGCTTTTTCTAAAAATAGCTCATCTTTATATTTTTACAAATACATGTCTCCTCCTAGATTGCCAATTTGAATGTAGTTTTATCATTCTTGAAATCTCAAAATCATCTTCAACTCTATTGTCTATATCAGATCATTAAATTCTGAGAAACTTACCTATGAAATCTGTTCTCATGTTTCCACTCTCTTTTCTACTGGCCCAGATCCTGGTCTCATTATTGTGTTTATCATTGAAATATACAACTGGCTCTGATCCGTTGAACCAGACCAACATATCTAAGTAGCTTATATCAGTTAACCAATAAAGTTAGGTTCTAGATGCCTCTAGACTGTTTACCATTGATTCTCCTTTCTTCCTTAAGATATCTTCTTACTTTGATCCTAACTCCATCTTACATACTCTTGGGTCCATAAGCCAAGCCTAACAAAGACTTTTATCCTTTGCACTCTGTTAATTCTTTTTTTGATTTTTATATTATTAATATTTTTAACTTATTCTCAGTTCACTCTTCCAGCTCCTCCTTCTTTGAACTATCTTGATTATCTATCTGAAGTGGGGTTTCCATAGTTGGCACCCAGGTCGAGCTAACATACTCATTTCCCAATAAGAGAATGACTTTTGAAAGTGGTGTTTTAATTTATCTCCCCATCTCCAATTTCTCATCTTATAAATCAATGCCAGAGCATTTTCCCTAAAACATAGGTCTGATAATGTGTTTCTATTGTTTATATTCTTCTGGAGATTCCATAGCCTATAAATAAATTTAAACTATAGGATAGTATTCAAAGATTTTCTAATTTGGCCCCACTCGGCTTTTTCAGCTTTATCTTCCACTCTATAATCACAAAACCTACCTAACAGCCCCATTAGACTACTGACCAAACTCAGCCACATTTTTCTTTCTCTATGTTGTTGGTCATGCTATTCCCTACACCTTAAATGTCCTTTGCTCTCATTTCCAACCTTTGGAATGTTACTTATATATAAAGACCAGTTTTTTTATGAAACCTTCCCAATTCTTTTCCTTCTATCTGCTTCCATAAAACTCCTTGCAATTAGTGTATACATATCAGTTGCCTCCACTAGATTCTAAGCCCATAGAGATCATGAATAGTGTATTGTTCACTTATCCTTAGCACATTGCCCTGGATGTGGTTAGTACTCAGTATTTATTAATATTATTTAACTAAAATTATAATTTCTAATATGCTATATAAAATCAGGTTATCATATAATCCTACATTGTACTAAATGTCAAAAAATAGTTTATAAAAGGAAAAATAGCAATCTTCAAATAACAGTTATGTATTATCATAGGGCCACATCCAGGGATGTGCCTGCAATGGAAAGACATTATTCTGTGGATTTGGAATCAAGCTGAACCCTGTGTGTCTTTGAATTTGGTCACTACTGAAGCCAAGTTTTGGAAGCATTTTAATTTTGTGAGGCAACATTGTGAGGGATTAAAGTATGAAAATTCTGATGCTAATAAGGTTGGTTCTTAGGGTTTAAAGGCAAGTCTGCCTTTGTAAAATACCAGGGTGAGAGATGAAGCTGCTAATGCTGGTGAAATGACTCAAGCTAGCCTTTCTGTTTTAAAGGCAGTAGAAGGCCAATATCACAGGGCTTTATTTGAAAATAAATAAATAATATAAAAGCAGCAGGAAAACAGTTATTCTGGCATTCATTTTTATTTATTTATTTTTTTTATTTTTTTGGAACCAGGGATTGAACTCAGGGACACTCAGCCTCTGAGCCACATCCCCAGCCCTATTTTGTATTTTATTTAGAGACAGGGTCTCACTGAGTTGCTTAGGGCCTCGCTAAGTTGCTGAGGCTGGCTTTGAACTCTCGATCCTCCTGACTCAGCCTCTCAAGTCGCTTGAATTACAGGCATGCGCCACCATGCCTGACTCTGGCATTCATTTTTGACATCATTCAGTGACCAAAAGTATTTCCCCCAAATTTTCTTAAAAATGCATGCAATGGGGATGTATCTCAGTGGTAGAGCATTGCTTAGCATATGCAAGGAAATAAAATAAAATAAAATAAAATAAGTTACAAATTTCTACAAAGAAGGCCTTAGGAATGATCCAATGCCATTGTAGATTTACATTTTAGCTTTTAATATGTTGTAATAGAAGACTTAACAATAAGCAAGGTAAGACCCAGTATTCTGTGCTACAGTATTAGGTAAAAAAACAATTTAATGAAATTGGTTTCTAGGTTACCTGCTTAAATCAATTTAAATAAATTTAATCAATTTGTATAAACTCTTAAGAGCTGTTCTGGCATATAATTTATACTTGATCACATACAGTGTTTGTGGTCATTTCTGTAAAATATCATATATTGGGACCTAGGTAACGAATTCTTCTATTCTATCATTATGTAGAAAAATTGAACTCCAAATCCCCTGCCTTTTGCAAGAGAGGTGGGGCAAGATTGATGTTCATGTGAGAATGTCAATTTTTGGAATTCTAAGTAGTATTTTACTGTGTGCGCAGAAGGAGAGGGGGCTTAAAATAACTGACTTGTATCTATGTCCAATAAACAGGTAATAATGAGTGAATAAAAACTGGTATGGAATGGATGAAACTTGAAGACATTATTCTCAAAGAAAGACGCCAGTCACAGAAGACCACATATTGCGTGATTCTATTCCTATGAAATGTCCATGATAGGCAAATCTATAGACACATAAAGTGGATGGGTATTTGCTTTGGACTGGGAGCAGATGGAATGTGAGGACTGGGGGAAGTAATGATTAAGGAGTAAAGTTTTTTTTCTAGGTGATGAAAATATTCTCAAACTGTACAATATTTTGAATATACTACAAACTGCTGAATTGGATACTAATAAGGATATTGTATGATATGTAAATTTTATCTTATATTTTTAAGTTGTTAAAATGGATAGAAGAGAATGTATAAAATACAAATGAACCTGTGCTTAGGCTTGCCTAATTACTGATGCCCAGATATGAAAACATGTTTTTATTATTTACAGATGTCAACATGTGTTCCTTAGTTTTCATGCAATTAATAATATTTTGAAAAGGTCAGAAAATAAACATAAAGCACAAAAAAAGAGGCAATAGTTTTTAATTGCAAAATTTTAGTTCCTGCTTTTGGACTATATTCGTTTTCAAGAGATGGACTGTACTGATTTTTTTTTAATTTACTTATTGATTCATTGAAAACAAATGGAGTACAGCTATTGTTTCACTGGTTGTACACAAAGTAGAGCCACACCATCTGTGCGTTCATACATGTACACAGGGCAATGGTATCTGTCACACGTTCTGTTATTATTTTTACCCCCCACCCCACCCCCACCCCTCCCTTCCCTCTATGCTATCTATCCTTCCTCCATTCTTGCTACCCTCCCCCCCCCCAATCATGCATCATCATTCATTTATCAGTGAGACCATTCGGCCTTTGGATTTTTGGGATTGGCTGATCTCACTTAGCATAACATTCTCCAACATCATCCATTTACCTACAAATGCCATAATTTTATTCTTCTTTATGGCTGAGTAATATTCCATTGTGTATATATACCACAGTTTCTTTATCCATTCATCTGTTGAAGGACATCTAGGTTGGTTCCACAATCTAGCTATTGTAAATTGAGCAGCTATGAACATTGATGTGGCTGCATCACTGTAGTAATCTGATTTTAAGTCCTTTGGGTATAGGCCAAGGAGTGGGATAGCGGGGTCAAATGGTGGATCCATTCCAAGTTTTCTAAGGAATCTCCACACTGCTTTCCAGACTGGCTGCACCAACTTGCACTCTAACCAGCAATGTAGGAGTGTACCCTTTTCCCCACATCCTCGCCAACACCTGTTGTTGCCTGTGTTCTTAACAAAAGACATTCTAATTGGGGTAAGATGAAATCTTAAGGTGGTTTTGATTTGCATTTCTCTTATAACGAGGGATGTTGAACATTTTTTCATAAATCTGTTGATTGCTTGTAGATCTTCCTCTGTAAAGTGTCTGTTCATTTCCTTGGCCCATTTATTGATTGGGTTATTAGTGTTCTTGGTGTAAAGATTTTTGAGTGACGGTACTGATTTTTAAAACAAGTATAAACTTCATGAAATAAATATCCCTAAATACCATCATGTGTTATCGCTGTCTTTCCGCCCGCGGTAAGACGCGGCACAAGGTTGTTGCTTTTAACACACTTTATTCTAGCGCCTAACACATGTTACACAGCTGCTGTTCTCATGGCATTCTCTCTCATCCTCATGGCGTTCTCTTGGCGTTATCATGGCGTTCTCCATGGCATTCTCATGGCGTTCTCCCCGGCGTTTTCATGGCGTTCTCACATGGCGTTCTCATGGCGTTCTCTCTGGCATCCTCTGGCATTCTCCCCCGCTACCCCCCTGCCTAGTCCTTGTATATGTGCTCCGCGTCATCAGGTCGGGTGGATGCTCAAGCCAATCAAGTAACTACTTCCGTGGTGAGAGCGACTTGTTTACTACAACACAAAACTGCATTGCCAACCTGCCAGCCGTCATCTTAGCATAGAGCCGGGGGTACCCGGAATACCCCGACAATGTGTCTTTCTGATCCACATAATGTAGCAGGAAAATTGAAAGATTTTCTCTTACTGTTCATTACTATACCTTTGTCTTAGAGACTTATAGACTGGACAATTACCATTCATGATCTGTTAAGTCACTCTTGAAAATCACTTTGGGACTTTGGTTAATGTAGAATAGGGAAGTCTGTCTTTGTTGGAAGCATATTTTCCACATAAAATTCAAAGGATTGATTTTCAGTGTACTGTATGAAGGCATAGGGGACATGAATCTGGGCATTTTCAAAGTCTCTATGAGGTCTTACACTTCCTTCAAAAGGAGAAATTGGCACTGTTGTCTCTTGGGCAAATTTTTTCCAGGGCTTTGCTTTAATTGCTGGGCTCCCTGTAATCATTACACACGAACTGTTTATCTGTACTTTTCAAGTAAATGACCATCACTGTTTATTATTTCCACGTCTTTTCTTGTTGGTCTTTTCCTCCATTGGGACCTAGTCTTGTTTCTAGTCAGAAAGGATTTAAGGAACATTATTTCAGAAGTTTTGTGGTTTAGCCTCAAGTGGACCTATTCTGCTGGACCTACTCTGATCTCACAGATCAGGTGAAGTAACTGGGCATTTTGGGCACCAGTTTTATTTGCCTGGATCTGCCTCTCTTTCATGAACTTCATCTGATATGGTTTTCTGTCTTGTTCTCACTTCTCTTGCAGACCTCCTAAGGGACTGGGAATTTGTTTCTTAATTCCAATCCCCATGACTGAATTCCTGCTACATACTACTTGATTCAACCTCTGCTTATTGCCTGCTGTCAAATTTTCTGGATTTTAATTTTCTGTCTGCTTGCCAGGATATCCATTGCTGGACTTCCATAGTCTGGCTGCTTGCCTGTTTCTTGGCTATTATTATACTCCCCTTATATTTTACCACTTTGTCCAGATTCTTTCTGTTGGTGATTACAGGGACCTTCTTAGCTTTCTTGTCTGGACTTAATTGGTTTCTTTAGTTTCTGGGTATAAGGATTCTTGATCTGGCTCTGCCTGCCAGTGAAAAGCACCTGTTGAGATAACATCTCCCAGTTTACCACTAGTATTCTTTTATTTCCTTGGGCCAATGTTTTGCTAATTCTTGTTTACTCTTTCTTTTCCTTTGTTTCCTGCATATAATCAGTGGGGAGAAATAGTTTGTTCCTTTTATAACATTTCTTGGATTCATTCCTTTCTCTTCATTTCCTCTGGGGCAACTCTAGTTCCAATCCTCAGGATTTATCTAGTTTTAGCCAGAGTTCAATAGTGGTGCCTCAAAGGGTTGTCTCAGAGGATGAGAGAGAAGTCAAGTGGACAGGAGCAGGTCTCTGCTTTCATACTAACTTCAAACAAGTCAGCTAGCCTTGTATCTGTCATATATATTGGGGTTCTGTGAAATACTTTATTTACAAAAAAGTTCCTCTACTAAAGGGAAAATCAGTTTGAAAATCAGTGTTCAAAGTTATTCTGCATACCATTGCCAAACAGCTCCTAAAACACTCCTTGTTTTATAACTTCCCTGCTAAAGATCCTTATCAGTTACCTCCACTATGTCTTACATTCAAATCTGTTTGCATACTGGGAAAAGGCTGTGGGGTTAACCATGTTTCCTACTATTCTTCAACAGCCATGTTCTCAACATTCTAGTCAAGCCCCACTGGCCCCTCAGCATTATAGGTCAGTATTGTTTCCACACAATTCCATATGTCATCTTTTCCTTATTTCCTTTCTTTGCTTTGCCTATTCAAATCTGATTTCTGCTTCAGAGTTCAGCAGCTCAAGGATTACCCCCTTGAAAACTTCTTCATGTATTCTAGGCCTAACTGATCTCACCCTTTTATCATATTATGCTGAATTTAGAATCAGTGTCTCTGAGTGAGGCAGTTAATGTTCTGTTTAACACCTCTGGTTTCTTGTTTGTTTTCTGAAATAGATTTTAGGCCTATTAATGACAGCGATTTTCTATTTCATAGCTGTTCCTTTCCAAGCATTTTTTGTACCAGAAATAGTACTTTAGCAATTAGTAAATAGGAGAATGATGTCAAAATAATGTGGAAGTCCAGTTGATTCATGTGTGAATTTTCTTTGCACTATAAGTTTTGAAGTAATCAGAAGCAAACTTTTCTCACAATTAAGGAGAAATCTTGGCAATATATGAACACTTAAAGAAAAAGTGAAAAATTGTGCACATAAATCTGCCTTAAAGTGTAAGTTGACTGGTTTAGTGGATTAAACTTTTAAGTTTTTAACAACTTAAAACTATCTGGTGAAGCTGTGAGCACTGATAACAAATCTGTGAAGACCTTTCATTACATGTTTTAAAAAAATTGCCAGGCATAGTGGCACACTCCTATAATTCCAGCTTTTTGGGAGACTGAGGCAGGAGAATCCCAAATTCAAGATTCAACAACTTATTGAGATCCTATCTCAAAACAAAAATTAAAAATAATAAGAAGGGCTGGGGATATACATCAGTGGTAAAGCACCCTGAGTTCAATTCCCAGTACCCCCCCCAAAAAAAAAGAAAAGAAAAAAAGTTGACTATTTTTCAGTTAGATTTTTAATTCTGATGAAAATGGCATCTTTTAAAAATGAATGCCCTTGAGGACCCACACAGGAAAGAAGCAGCTGATACTGCTTGATACAACATGATGTTTGATACTTGGTGCAAATGCCAATGGAGATTTAACATCATCGGTATTTTTATTAGGATGGTTATTGTTTTCATTAGTGCTCTGATCACAAAGTTGCATTAGGTTTAAGTGGTTTTCCTTAACCATATTTTTCTAGAAGCCTGGTTATCTTAGGTGAGCAATTTTGTAGAATGAAAGATTCTTCAGGAAGACAAGTATATCATAGCAGAATGTCACTTTTTTTAATCATCTGCATGACATCTACTTTGGTGTTAGCCACATAGCATATGTTTTATAAGTACTTGTTTACTCTTAGTTATCCTTTAATTCATAAATATTTTGCTGTGACCCTGGAGTTGGTGATTGCTCATTTTTTTCTGATCCATGTTTCCTTTAATTTCTCTATGAATGACCCAGATTGTTTAGATGAGGATAATGGATGGCCCTAAGGTCAGTTTGAAGAAAGATAGAGCCTACCAGCCATTTATCTTTCTTTCTTTATTCCCAGATCTGGCTTTTAAATGCTGATTGGGTGCTACCAATCACCAGAAGCAAAAGGGAGAGGCCACAGGATAGTGGGTCTAAAGTACAGTTTTCATACTCCACCCGATAGGGTGGCCTCTTTTTCTCAGGTCAGAGAAAAGAGGTCTCTCCATCCACCAGCCTATTTGTATGTCCTAGGAAGGCAAAAATAAAGGATTGTAGGTAAAATGAGGTTAGCTCCAGGATGGCAATTGGTGAAGCCCTTGGTTCACAATTGGTGACAAATGTCTTTGCCTGAGAGCTGTGGCTCCTTTTGTGTGTTAGCTTCCAAGAGAGGCCAATTACCCTGATGCCTAAAGAAAGGATTTCTGTTTGTTTGTTTTTAACTGTTTTTCATATTAACTGGAGCAAAATGTTGAAAAACAAACATCAGTAATTAAGACAGGGGCTGAGATAATCACAATAAAGTCAAATATAAATTATATTTAGGACAGTTTTTTTTTTCACTTTTTGCAAAAAGGTTATAGATCTTTCCACTTATCTCTAAGTGAATATTAAAGGTAGCTTAGCCTGGCCTGAGGATAATGAAATACAACCTTACATTCAAAATAATATTAGTTCATTTATGAGTCCATTTATATATTCCTAACAGAAAGCATTCATTTTTTAATACCCTTCCCATGCCCCCACCCTCCATTTCTTAAACAATAATGAGAGTAAATTTACAAGTAGGGGGGCCTTCATGATCTGGACCTCCTTATCTATTCTGCTTCTTTTCTTGCCAACAACCTCCCCCACAGTCCAATTTCTTAACCACAGGGTCTTTTTCATGTGCTATTCTCATTTCCTTTGCCTGGAATATTCTTCACTCACTTGTATTGAAATTGCTCAATATATTTTTGTTTAAAACCCTCTCCAATAGCCTGAAGGCTTCACAAGCAAATCATGACGGTCTTTTTCACCATTGTACCCACTATGCCTAGCATTAGTAGGTTGCCAACGAATACTGACTTTAATCAGACCTTTATCACTTAGCTACAACATTATCTTCTTGGGACAGTGTCCTTGAGTCTTCAACACTTAGTTAGCTACTGCTCTCATAGGCTCTCTGTACATATCTGTCATACTGTAGTGCAATTCTTTAATAGGTTGTCTCTTCCATAAGTTTGAGATTGTAAAAGGCAGAAATTATGTCATATAAAGTACCCACAGTACTTTGTATATCATCTGGTATACTCCGAGGAGTTCAAGAAACATGTACTGAGAAGTTTCTTTTTTTGTGGTATTGGGGATTGAACCCAGGGGTGCTCTACCCATTGGAGGCATCCCCAGACATCTTCTGTTTTTTTTTTAAATTTTTTTTAATTTTGGGATAGGGTCAAGCTAAGTTGCTGAGGTTGGCCTTGAACTTACGACCTCTGCCTCAGCCTCTCAAGTAGCTGGGATTACAGGTGTGTGCCACCACACCCAGCTGTACTGAGCAGACTATTGAGTAATGTTTGAGCTTGGAGGGCCCTTGACTTCCACCTACACCCACATCTCTCATAGAGAAATTATATGAAAGCATTGGATAAATAGTTCATTCCTTTCTGTAGCATCCATTTTCAGTATTTCAGAAGGGGAGACATTTAGATAAAATTAAATCCTGTGCATATATATGTGTGTAAAGTGAGTCAAATTCAAAATATACATCAAATTTTAAGTCAAACAGGAACTTCAACATAGCAAATTTACCTTGGGGCTCCTTGTTCAACCTGTCTGGGAGTGTGCATTCCTTCTTCACTGCTGTCCTTGGGTAGTTTACTACTTTAGGAGAAGTCACAACTGCATGATTAAAAAGAAAGTTAATGACCAGGACAAAGATATGTAATGTTATTTCACTCTACTGTCCAAGTTAGTTGCCTCATCTCACCTATATGATGGTTTAATTCATTCTAATGCACTCTCAATGCAATGTTCAGATATAAATTGGATTCAGCATAGTGAACTTCACGTTGAAGGGGAGAAGGGTAAAAGAAGTTAGAGCCTGAAGCTTTCTTCACTAACAGGCATGTGAACATGTTTATGGACTTCACATTTCAAGCAGCAATCTCTAGGATATAGGCTCTTACTCCACCGTGGAGATTCATTCAAATCCTGCCTTGCCCTTCCAATGTTCTTCGTATGCACCTTTATTTTTAAAAGGCCCCCTTTATAAAGGATGGTCAAAATACCAGTAGGGGCCAAGGACTAAAGGCAATACACTCTGCCCTGCAGCACAAAAACACCTAGCATTTGTCTAGGGATTTACATATAAACAAAACTCTGACGCATGTGATCTTATTCACTGCCCTACAACCCTAAACCTAAACTAGTGCGGGGAAATTTAAGATAGCACTCAATTCACCTGCAAACTCTCAATCAGTGCTTTGGTTAAAGAGCCTAATAACACCTTAGGGATTAAGCAGTGGGCGCCTGCTACTTCAACTACCTGGCCACCTGGGAATAAGGGAACGGCAGTTATTTCTTTGGTCACAACGCAATCATGGCAACAGAAGCACCCACTCTTTCCATTTTGACCCATACAATCTGTCTAGGCAATTAATCAGCGCTCCCCGCGGCTTTCCTATAGGTTGCCAATTGTCTTGCTAATTAAACCTTCCCACAGAGTTCCCAGCAAGAGCACACCCCCAGAGAGGCCTCTCCAAGGGTAGGTGCTTTGGCCTACACTACTGGAAGCTGACGCTCAGGTCGCGCCGTCGGTGAAACTCACACGGGAATCCTCCTAGACCTCAGTGTCTCCATCTCTAAAATGGGCTACCCCTCTCTGGATTAGCTCCCTGCCATTTCACGCTCGGCGAGTAGGAAGTGAAATCAGTGTTTAACCACAGCTGAAAGTCCTCTGCTGGGCTCCAGTCGCTGCGCCGGGCATGCTCAGTAGCCGGGGCCGGCTCGGCACCCTGAGTAGGAAGCGGCATTCTGCGCCCGGGCTGCCGACTGCGGGCACTTTGATGAATCACGTGTGTTGAGGCCCTCTTAAAGAGATAGGCACCTACTTTCCCTCCACCCTAAACACCGCCCTGAGGGCGGCGGCGACTGTGGTAATTGCAGCTGCTTAGGGGCAGGGCTTGCCCCAGCGCCGAGTAGTGGCAACAGCGTGGTTGCGTCGGGGGGTGCCTGGGAGCCGGGAGCCCCGGGGGCCTGAATTCGGCTACTCCCTGAGCAGACACGCTCTCCCTAAGGAAGACGTACTGCCGAATCAGCGCTGGGCAGCGAGGGCGCCCAGAAGGGCTTCTTCAGTTGAGGAGAGGTGGGGTTACAGGGCACAGGTGATAGGGCCGGAGAAAGATGGAGCAGTTCGGGGCCGCGGCGTCGGGAGCGGGAGGCGGCAGCGAAGAACCCGGTGGGGGTCGGAGCAACAAGCGCAGCGCGGGGAACCGAGCCGCCAACGAAGAGGAAACGAAAAACAAACCCAAATTGGTGAGTGCTCCCGCAGCCCCCGCCGGCCTTGGGGATAGGGAGAGCCCCGGGATCCTCCTGCCATTGAACACGGGGGACCCGGGGCCCCCTCCCAAAGGTGACCGCGACCTCGCTGTGCTACTCGGGGAGCCGCTAAAGGAGCGGCCAAACCGAGGCGCGGAGACGGCGTGGGGGCGGAAGAGCACCCCCTTCTCCACTTAACCCCTTTCTCACTCTTGTCAGCCTGGGAGGCAGTGCGGGAAGGAGAAAGGCCCCACCCCAACTTGGGGAGACCCCGAGTCCTACAGTACTGGGTAGGGCTGTTGTTTGTCTAACTTGTGGGCAGGAACCTTCTTTGCGCGATTCCATTTCCCTCCCACCTCTTGTCAGTTGCTGTTTTGCCTCAACACTTAGGGTCCGGGGCAGGAGAACCTCCCTCCTTTTTGGTCCAAGACGTGGGAGCCGGCTCACAGCCATGCAAATCCAGAGAAACACAACGTAGGCCCCCAATTCTTCGACTTCACCAGAAATCTAAGGAAGAGGCGCCTACGTGCGTTCCCCGCCCCCCCTTTGCCTCTCCATGTGCTCTCCCAAGAAACATTTCTTTGGAGGAGCGGGGGGAGCGTGGGAGTTGAGGCTGGGTGAAGTACCACCAACTGTCCTTTGTGTGTGTATGTAGTCATATAGTACTTCCACCCAGTTGATTAAGAACGCTTAAAAGTGGTAGGCAGACTGTCTCACAGTCCTGATAGTGTTGGACGAGTGGTAGCAGTCCATTTCCTGCCACTGAATGTGCAGAATGAAATCTTTGGGGCCTGATATTGCATTGGGAAATAGTGGAGTTTCTTCAACTCAGTTAAAAGGGTTCCTCTTTTTGTAAACTTTCTAATTTGGGTGACATGAGGGGAAAGGGTTTTCCTGCACAAATTCAGCAAATACAGCCAAAGAGTCTTAGTCCAGATCCTAAGTACATGCCACATGTTGCATATCTAGATTTCAGTTTTGAGCAGCGACTTGATTATAATAGGGGAGGCAGTGGGATGGTGACATATAACTAAAGCCATTTCCCATGATATCTGGCCGTTTTGTATGGACGTGTTGTCCTTACATTTTGGTTCCTATTTGCCTTTCAATTACCCACTATCCATAGTGGAAAACCGTGGCCAAAGAAATATGCAGCCTTCCATTATGTGGGAAGGGACTTGGTGGGGGTAGATTAAGATGACAAATTTAAAGTCTAATCAATTCCACACTAACTGGAGACCAGTTGAAAACTTGCTTACTTGCTGTGTCTTTTACCCCAGTATTTTCAAATAAAGAAACTGAGTCACAGGCAGTTTGTCACTTGTCTGTGCTGGCGAGAGGCTAATGGGTGCATGCACCATCATAAAACTTAAGAAAAGTTTTGAGTGTATCACTGGAATTTCATGTGTTTAAAATTCTGATGTTGTGATTTTTGAAATTCATTGATTTCCCATAAAAGAGTGATTATATTTCCTTTTTTTGACTGTAGCACAAAACTGTGGTTTAATCAGTAATCACAATTCTAAGTAAACATAAAAGTTATCTGATAGTTCCCACAAATAGTTTGGTACATGTACCAAGAACTCTTCCACTTTTAAGATGAACACTATCAAGAAAAGCATCTGTCTCTATTAACACCTTGATTATATTCTTCCTTTGACTATTTGTCCTGTTTCATCTTTTATGTTTTACTTGCTTTGACAAGGTAACTAGATACTTATGAGATGGTATCACTTTCAGTTCCTAGCTAACCTCACTGTTCCCGTGTTGAACATAGCTTGATATAGCAGAACAAGGTTTTGAATCCAAGAGTTTGTAAACATGAGTGTTTTTCTTCAAATGTAACTTTTGAGCCTTACATGATTTTACAAGCAGATGTGTGAGAACTATTAACAAATTTAGGAACTCATTATAGCACATTTTAAGGAAAGCAAGTTCATCAAACAAATAGACTTGTTAAAACTTTGTAAAAAAGTTCATCTGGGATTCTTCAGATTTTGCTAAGTTAGATGAAACTTTATTAAGACTAAATTTTATTATTTTAAGTATTAGGTCAGTCACTGTAATAATGCTTACTTAATTTGTGTGTGTATGTAAATGTGCAAAGAGTTGTGGTATGAGATTATAAAAGCACAGTGCTACAAGAAGTTATTTGTGTGGGTGATTTTGGGGTATACAGTCTCAAACTCTTCAAAAATTGAGTACATATTCTTTTTTCTCGATCCCATAGCTTTCATCATTTTCTCAAAGGCATTGATCACCTTTTGTAAGAAGAACTATTGCAATACCAACAAGCTAGTAAAGGAAATGACAGTTGATTCTCAGTTGGGGAGGGGAGGATATCAGTGATGAAGGGAGAAAGGAAATTGCACTGGCCACAGGGTGATTGACATTGAAGAAATTTCTTCTAGGGGTAAAAAGTTAACTACCACAATGTCTAAACCTTATGAGGTAGGATCAGAGTTTCTACTACATAGAAAAATTAGCTCGGTCACTCTAGTGAAGTATAGGGCTTGTGATTCAGTTTTGTGCATTTAGTTTGTCATGGTGCTGAAAAACTGGAGACGGAAGGAATGCTTTCTATAAACAAGAACTACTTTCATTTATATCTACTTTTGGATGGGTATTAGAATTTTTTTTCAAAGTGGCACTTCAGGACTGTAATGACTTCTCTTTAGGGTTAATTAACTCAAAATTCAACAAAATTTGCTTCAGTTTTCTTCATATATGCATCTTTATCATGATCCTTTTATTTTGATTTCTTTTTAAGTGCATTAGTAGTAGAGTTTTGGATTTTATGTAACTATCTGGTTAGACCCAGATTGCAACATGCCATCAAACAGCATAAATCTTAGATTAATTAGTAATTTGATGTCAACTATGGAATGTATTTTGTTAAATTGAGTAGGAGAGAGCTCTAGAACTGTTTGAAGGAACTTCATCTTGAATCTCACATATTTAAAGCAGTGACTTACCTGTTAAGGCCATTGTTAAATAGAATTAATCTTACACACACATAATGGTGGGTATAGAGTGGCTTGATAATATTTGATATTTTTTGCAATTTGCATTTGCATTTATGTGTAATTTGTGAAACTTTTGGTTCTTTAGACAGTAAAGTCAAATTAGTAACTTAAAATAACACAATTTTTGGTTGTTATATAACTTCCTGTGTATTTGGTGATTTTTTTTTTACACTTGGATAAATCATGATTTGATTTTAAATAATTTCTGAGCACAGTGATTCCATTTATGCAACATGTTTTCTAAGTACTACATGCTAGGTGCTCTCCTACGGATTGGTGATATAAAGATGCTCATAGTCTAGTAGACAGGGAACTTGATAAAGAGTAGTGTGACAAGTTATCATAGGGATGGGATATATATCGGACAGTGTTATGAAAGTATGGAGAGGCATCTAAGTCAAATCACATGCTTGAGGGAGGTAAGGAAAGACTTATCATATTAGGCAACATTTGTGTTGAGGTTTGAAGAATAGGGCATTGAAGAAGTGGGGAAGGCATTTTAAGTTGAAAGAATATCATGTACAATGGTAGGGAGATATGGGAGCCTGGCCAATAAAGAAAGTTCAAGTTAGATACATGTGGCTGGAATAAAAGGTACATAAGATATTGGATCTGTCAGAAAAGTCCAAATCACAGTGGATCTTTGTGTGTCATGTTAGAATTTCAACTTTTTCCTGAAAGAGTAAGCATTGGAAAGGTTAAAACAGTAGAGTTACCTGATCAGATTTGTGCTTCAGAAAGAAACTTAGAACTGTGGAGAATTTCTTGGAGACGAGTGCCAGAATGGAGGTAGGAGGAGCAGAGTAGTGTAATGGAGTTCACTGTTTAAGATTAGAGACCGAAATTCCAGTGGCTGCTCATCTACTCATCCATTGACCAACTTGTCCCTTTTGTAGTCTTATTTCTCTATACCCCGTTTTCTTCCTGCCACCTCCATTGCCTGTCTTTCCTGCCCCATACCGTGAACATCCTTACCAAATCGAAATGTCCACTGTTTCTCAAAAATCTCACTCCTTTTCACTGCCTAGCTCATACCTCAGTATTCTCCCATTCTATTAAACCTTCATTAATTACTTCAGTTCACTGAGGGCTCTTCTTTCTCCTGAGTTCATAACTATTGTGAGTTTAATTGTTATATGCTCATCTAGTCTGTACAGTTTTAAAATTCCTTCTGGGAAGGATCCTGGTTTATGCTGTTCATTAACACCTGGAAGGTGCAAAACAACTCAGTAAATTATTATTAGCTGGGGATTTTTTCCTTATAAGACAGACATTTTGAGAGTATAAATTGTTGAAAAGAGGCTTAAAAATGTATACTTTTATATACTTTTTTCTTAGTATATATCCTTCACCAAATGAACCTACCTATCTGTACATTCCTCTGTGTCATCTCTAATTTTGAAATTCTGGAAACTTTTTCAGGGCCATGAGAACTCTCCTACTCCCCTGGTTTGTTTAGATTCTTGTGATGTCAGAGCTTGAACTTTCATGCAGAGAAACAGTACCAAAACCATGAGCCAAGTAACATTTTGCTGTTATTAATAGGAGGCTTCAAATTATTGGCAAAAGAATATGGAATGGAGAACCAAAGAACCTGAGTTCTGATACCCCTTCTATCTTTTATTTGCTTGTGATCACTGATAAGCATTTAACAACAGGAGTTTGAGCTCTTTGATTAATGTTCCATCAGTTGGAGGTAACATCAACATTGCTGGCCTGATTCATTTATTTGTTTTTGTTTTTTGAGAGGGTCCCACTATGTTGCCCATAGTGGCCTCAAATTCCTGGGCTCCTGTGATTTCTTGCCTCAGCCTTTTGAGTAGTGGGAACTATAGTCCTGCACTATGGTGCCCAGCTTACCTGCCTGATTTGCTTGACATGGTCATTTTGATAAAATATAGTAATGAGAACACATTTAGAAAATTCTATATTACTATACAAATACAAAGCATTATAATTAATTTCTTATATTGCCCGAATCAAATGTGATTGTGGGGCTAGGGGCATAGCTCAGTGCTAGAACACTTTCCTGTTATGCACAAGACCCTGGGCCCTATCCCCAGCCAACAACAAAAATAAAAAAATAAAAGTGATTGTGTTTGAGTGGTTTAATGACTTTCTTGCCATTTGATAGCTCTAATATTATTGTAATTATTGTACAAAGTACCTTAATCTGGTTATATGTTGATTAACTTCTCATTCTCAATTCCATTTGTCCATTCAGAGGATTATGCATTCTTTCCTTTGACTAATAATTCTTTCTGTTGAGTGAATATGAGATGTGAGCTTAACATTTTTCGCTGTAATTTTTTTTAAGAACTAGGCTACCTTTTTCTTTCAGTTTATCAAAGGCATTTAAACTTTTTTGTTTAAAAACATTCAGGACAGGGGCTGGGATTATAGATCATGTTTATGACATCATTCCTTGTCAGGAAGCTTACTGATATACAAATAAGGAAACTGAGTCATTGAAGTGTTAAAGGGGTCTGACTTAAAAGTTCAAAAGCTATCACCTCTATTGTAGAAGTTATCTATAGCACTGAGTCATTATGCTTCAGGGATTCTGAAAGTAAATAAAAAAGTTATTCAATCTCTGTCATCTTTTGTTCCTTTTTGAACAATTTATAATTGTAATCCACCCAGACTTCACTCCAGGTACTAAGAGCTCTGGCAGTAGCAACATGTCATTGAAGTGAAATCATTCTTTTACAACCTGGTCTCAAAGAACACAGTAAATGCTCTGAAAACAGTACACACATAATATATGCTAATTTCCATGATTCAGCACTTTTGGTTAAATATTACTGGCTATCACTAGCACCACAAGAATTGTTATTGAAGACCTGACTTCCCCCTGTTCCTGTATTCAGTCTGCAATGCACAAGGAGAGTGCCTTCTGCCAGATTTGGGGTGCTTGATTTATTTATTTTTTCTGATGACTGAAGAAACTAAGATGATAGTTAGGTGATTTAAATAAGTTTGATATCTAAGTGGTTATCAAGTAAAAGACACCCATTGTGGAAGACAGCTGAAAATCGTTGCATGAAAAGGAAGATTGAGATGTATTTTCATGTAGCTGTTTATCATGAATGTCAGCCATAGGAAGAAATTAACTCATACTAATTTGAAACTTGTTTACTTGATCAAATGGAATCTCTTTCAGTTTAAATGATGTTCTGGCCGTAGCTTTAAACAGAAACTCAACTGAATCCTGGTCTTTGCTTGCTGTGTGTGAGATGGCTTGGGAAGAAAGGAATTGCCACCTTTCTCACAAAAAATGTGGAAAACAAAATTCTTACTAATCACCATTTACACAAGCTTTGGTTTAATGAAGGTTTCATGTGTTGCTTTAAAAAGAGTAAGCTATATTGCTACCAAATACAGACCAGCAAATTGGCCACCTGTCTTTTCTTCCATTTGGACTGTATAATAAAGTGATGCCTATTACATGTCAGAAGTTTCTAGGTGGCTATTCAGGCAAGCCTACGTAGGAATCCAGGACTGCTATTGACTCAATCACCTGGCAATTCTGATATTCACCTAAGGGAGAAGAGATCTGGGGTACAGTCCTTTTTATTTGTAACTATTTGTTATTCTGTGATAGCCATGTCTTGATAAAGATCTGTTCAAAATTGAGGATTAAAAAAATCTAACCTTAATTTGTTGGGATCTTATCGAACTAAATGTAAAAGATAAAATAATTTTACGTTAGAGTAAGGACTAATTAGTAAGACTTTTTGTACTTAAAAAAATTTCAAAAATGTTAAAAAGTAGAGAGGATAGTATGATGAACCACCATCTATCCCAGATAGAACAATTGTCTAGGTAAATATGCTTCATTCAACCTGTTTTTTCCTTGCTGAAGTCTTTGAGTGCAAATCCCAGACAGCATGTCATTTTACTCCTACATACTTCAGTGTGCATCTCTAAAAATTACTTCTTAAAAACATGATCACTATGTCACTATCATATCTTTAGAAATTAACATAGTCCTTGCTATCATCTAACACTTAATCCATAATCAAACATCCCCAATTGCCTCAAAAATAATTAGATTTTTAAATCTAATATGTGCCTAATTAATGTACAAGCTTGAAATCGATGATAAGATCTTGTTCAAAGTTATTCCACATAAAGTACTATCATAAAGCATCAGCCCAGAATAAGTTCACTTCTGTCTTTAATTGTGTAGAAGTATCTGCAAAAATTGACTGTACAAGTATGGGAAGACACTTTGGAATAGTTACTACGTACCATAGAAAAGAGACCAAATTTAGACTTTTGACTTTCACTTACTGGTTGGGTAATCACTCATTCTTCATTTTTGTAATTTGTGAAGTGGGGTGGGGTTTTTGTGTAAGAGTTTTTTTGTGTAAGAGTTCTCAGGGAAATGTAGATAGTTGGGAAAAGGAAAAATATTCTTGTATTCTCTAGATAAATGAGTCACATAACTCTCTGATACATGCATACAACAGCAACTGCATTTATATTACTAGCTCTAGTTTTATTTAAAAATAAATGCCTCTTTTCTACTTGAGGTGTCTGTTTTTTAGCCACTTTGATATATTCTGGGTTACTCAATCTGGATGATGGGGATGAGCAAACCTTTGGAAAGAACTATTGTCTCCTTATTTAGATATCCAGGGTTACAGTAAAAAAAATCAGGCTTCACTAATGAGGTGATGGAGCTGGGGATGGGTGGAGTGGGTATGAGAAGTTGAGTTGGGCAAATGGCTTAGACTTCACACAGATTTACTAAAGAAACTCTGTAACCACTACCTCCCAATCAGCAATTTAGTGCTGTTTTTGTACTGGGAGACAATAGGCAAATTATTTCTCTAATTTTGAGTACTCAAGTAGATTAAGACTACTAAACCATCTCCACTCTATAGCTTCTCAACTGATCATTTACCAACCCAGTCAGTGTGGTGATTTTCCTTAAAACAGGTAAATGAATGATAGTTGTTGGGGTCTGACCCAACATTTTTTCCCTTTTGTGTTGCTCAAAGGAATGAAAGCTGTGGAGATGTTTTTTCATGTTTTGAAATCAGTCACTGGTAAAGTCTTAAATGTTTAACAGCATATTATGCTGACTACAGCTGTTAGGAAGATTCTTTATGTAGAGAGTAAGACCTAGTGTAGTCTATAGACTTATATTTTGAAATTTAAAAGCAATTATGTTTGGCAGAGACCAGAGCTACTCTATATGATTGAGCCCTGCTCAAAGCTATAAGGCCATGGGGGCCACACTATTTACCAAAATGCCAGTCACAAACCTGTGTGTTTCTGGTGCCACTTTTTATAATTCAAACAAAGATCACATCTGGGCTAGTTACTGCATTTAGAACCAGATGGATTCTAGCCTCATGCCTTGTAGGAAATTTAGCAAGCACAGGACACATTTTAAAATATCTTTTAGAAAAGCTTTTCATTTGTCATTGGTTCTGAGGAAGAATATAAGGCATACATTTATGTAATATATTGTCTTATAACTGACCACATTTACTTTTGAATTATTGGAGTCCTCAAATATGGATGGCTGTGTCCTTGAGGGCCCAGGTTGAAGGTTCAAGATGTTGATCACCTTCTTTAATTAAGATCCTCCCTTTTTGTACTCCTCCTAGTCATTTTCTTGACAATGTTTCATAGAGTTTCCCATGATTACAGATAATATGGATAAGACTGTATTGTTTTGAAGTTTGTGTCATAACTTTAACTTACTTTCATTTATATTACTCATGATACAAGGCAAGAACATATAGAAAGCTAAGATGGGTTAAAATAAATTGGCAGAGACATTTCCTCTAATAATATGCTCTGCAGTCTGGTACCTCATATTACAAAATCAATGTTTTCCAGAAGAGGCAGTGTGTACATAAAACATTTGCGAGTGAAAATAACCTTTTCTTAGGCTGCCCTCACAGCTTGTTTTTCAATGGCACTGCATTAGCTTACATTTCTCCCCCTTTGGTTGAGTAGCTAATGGTCTTTAAACAAGCTATTAAAGGGAAGAATAAGTTTATGATGCAAAAAAAAAAAAAATGGCCTGGATTTTATCCGTGTTGGGCGTTTGGATTTTCCTGTATCTCTCTCACTCAAGCAGGGTTTACCCACATTCTGTAACCTTTAAATTCTTAGATTTCTCCAGTGTAGCCTATACTTGCTTCATCAAACTGGTTTCAAATGGTCTTGTAAATTTCTGTGAGGTATAAATCCTCCAGTTTATATAAGTCAACTTGGCCCAAGACCAAATCCTAAATTTTAAGTGGCCATATCTGTATATGAAATGGATTCAAGGTATTAGTTATAATTTAAAGTAGGGGTATGGGCACAATTTTCCACTTTTCTCCTACCAATTCTGTTGTAGCTAATTGTAGATCAAAATGTTATTATTTTATGTTACATATCCCTGCCTTCAACCTCCTCCCTTCCCTTTATCACTTGAATGTTTTTGACTCTGAAGGTCATTGTATTCCTAGCCATTTATACTGGTTTCTGTGAATATTATCAGTGTTGTATCCTGTTGTCCAATCCTAAAAATTATGTGCAGAAGGATGGTCATTGGATGTTAAATTAGTGAAGTGACAGATTTATTTAAGAACATTTCTCATCCACTCCTATCACCACCCATGTTGATATGAACTAGTAGAAAGTATATTTTGATCTTAGCACCACCAGCTTGTGTTTTTAAAACAAAACATCTTACAGAATTTGAAAGTATTTTATATGAAGTGCAGAGTTGAAATATGCTAAATAGGATATCTAGCCCATCCTGTTAGGTGTTTTTTAGAATTTGTTCCTGGCTACTTAAAAAGATTATACAGAAGTATGCTGACTACTTTTTAAAAAGGTAACTGTGGGCAAGTCATTTATTTATCTTCTGCTGTCAGTTTATTCTATAAAATAAAGGAGTCTAAATAGATGAACTGCAAGGTTCCATTCAGCTCTTAACATTTTGAGAGTCAAAGGTTATTGGGAGATGCAATGAATATGCCCTAACATAAATATGTGACATCTGGATTTCAGTTAGAGGAAAAGCTGGAATTATGAAAGATGATTGTTTAAGGCTGGATACTAAAGAGTGAATATCCCAGCTAATTACTGTCCTGTTTTTGGAGTCTGAGTTAGCTTAGTCTAGTGAAGGCCTCATCAACATTCTTTTAATCACACATCATATGTAGGGCAATATACTGAGTCCTAGAAAGTGTTGGCTCTGTTTTAGTCCATCCTTGGTGGTTACCTCAGTTCAGTGACCAATTGCAGAGCTCAAGCTACCCAGAAGTGATCCTCAATAAAACACAACATCATAGGTGCTATTCTAAGGACTTCTGTGTATTCATCAAGAACTATGCAAACTCTGGGGTTTTATCTACTTACCCATCAGTTACTGTTTCATGAATGATTGCAGAACACCCAAGACTCCTAGGTCAGAGACCAAAGGCAATTGTTATTCATTGCAAAAACAGTAGTCAGATTGTCAGCTTAACGCGCCAATTCCCTATGATCTTAGGTTCCACATGTGGACCAGGATGATACCTACACAGGCAGTTAGTTGAGTTACAGGAAAGGAACACCATGCTTGGAAGATTTGTTATATTTATGGTGAGAAGAAGCCAGCCTGCTCTTTTTTGGGATGGGGAGATATTACCTCATCCTGAAGATCACTTGCTACAAACAAAGTCCTGGGGAATAGCCTGTTAAAAATGCTGTCAGCACCTTTTAGTCTTTGGCATACCCAGAACGTGCAAGGATGCTTAGGGATTGATGGTGGGTTGAATCCCCCTCATTATTAACTCACTTCATCCTCACAGCAGTCAGTTTGTAGTTGACAAAAAAGGTTCAGAGCAGATAAGTAATTGCCCAAGGATATGCAGTGGTGAATTTGAAATTCAAGACCAGTGTGGCTGACTATTAAAATCCATGTTTTAAATCACAAATTTTCTATACTTCCTAAGATTCTAAACTTCAGGTTGCTTTAAATTAGCCTAGAGACCTAAACCTGGTGATCTTCTAGACTGGCAGTGGCTGGAACTGGCCTCCATTTGCAAAATGCATGTATATCATTTAAAAGAGAGAGAGTTAAGGGGACATTCATTTTAGTGTCATCAATAATCAAAAGTTAAAATTCTTTGAATCATTGCCATGAAGTGGGGTAGATATGTGACCACTTGTTAGAAAAGATCCATAGGCATGAAACTGATATGACTGTGAATTTTAAAGATACATGAACACAATTCTTAAAAATAGCAGTCTGGGGGCTGGGGCTGTAGCTCAGTGGCAGAGCGCTTGCCTAGCATGTGTCAGACAGGGGGTTCGATCCTTAGCACTGCATAAAAATAAACGTAAAATAAAGGCATGCTGTCCATCTACAACTATAACAAATAATGTAGGCGGTGTGACCTTTATTAAATAATTTCATGGTTACCACAAGGCCTCCTGTACTTCACTACTGTTGCTGATTCTTTTTTTTTTCATCATTTGTATGTTACCCTTGTAATGAGTGGCTTTTGAACCCATTACATGGCAAATTCTACTGCCTGCCTCATCTTTTAGTTGTTCTCTCTCCTCCTCTTCCCCACTCCCCTTCTATTTGTGAAATTTTGTGTGAAGTAAAACTGTTTGAAACAACTAATGCCATCTCCTGTTATACAAATACATGACATGCATTGTTTCTTGTTTAGGGGAGTGCCAAGAACCACCTACCTTCTCCTGCTGCTTCCTGTGTCTGCTTTGCCTAAAGATTGGCTGCTATAAAAGTGTGGCATAGTCAGCCAAGTGCTATTTTTTAAAAATTAGTCTGCAGAAAGTGTTGTGACAAACTTTCAGAATTGACTTGTAACAAGTAATAGAGTCCTACACTGTGGACATAAATGCCAAATAATATAGAAGTATATAATGTAATTTGAGTTCTACTTTCCTCACCTTTCCCTATTATCCCTCCCAAAAGAAAAAGGAAACCCCAACTGTAAAATATGTGGTAGATAAAATAGATCATGACTATACCACTATATGCCTAGAACCTGGAATTGGGCTATTTTGGACTTAAGATCACTAATCTGTAAAAAAAAAATGATTTTTTTTTCTTGTGGTACTGGAGATTGAACCCAGGAATGCTTTACACCGAGCTACATCCCAGCCCTTTTTATTTTTTGTTTTGGGACAGGGTCTCACTATGTTGCTCAGGCTGGCCTTGAACTTGTGATCCTCCTGCCTCAGCCTTATAGGTGTGTGCCATCATGCCTGCCTTAAAAACATTTTTTAAATGAGATGTGATATTTGTTTATCTTTATGGGGTACATTATAGTAATTTGCTGTATGATCACTAAGCCTAGTGAGTTAAACTTTCTATGTTGGTTCTGTTTATAGAACTAACTACCAGCATGAAACTAGAGGGTGAATGATATCTTAAACTTTCATGGCGTAATAGACATGATGAGAAAGATGTTGTCTCAATCAGTTTTTCATTGCTGTAACCAAAATACCTTGTAGGAATACTTTAGAGGAGGAAAGATTTACTTTGGACTTATGGTTTCAGAGATCTGAGTCTGTGGCTCATCAGCTCCAAGTCAGAAACTTCATGGTGGAAAGGCATGGCAGAGAAGAGCTGCTCATCTCATGGCAGACAGAAAGCAGAGAGGGAGGGAGGGAGGGAGAGAGACACACATACACACACAACAGACAGACAGACATAAGACACAGACAGACAAGAAGGATCCAGGGATAGATATAGTCCTCAAGGCCATGATACCAGTGACACATTTCCTCAAGACATAGCCCACCTATATAGTTTTCACCAACTCCCTGTAAATCCATTCAGATTATTAATCCATCAAATGGATATTCCATGGACAAGGTCAGAGTTGTTATGATACAAGCATTGCCTCAATGCTCCATCTCTGAACATTGCTGCATTGAGGACCATGCCTTCAACACATTGGCTTTTGCAGGGGACAATCCAGATCCAAACCACAATAGTTTGTAATTCAGCAGACTAAGAATTTTATTAAATTTCTGTTTTTCAAATATGCCTCTTTTCCATCCTCACAAATTCATATTTCCTCTAATATGGTCCTGGTTGTTGCTATCCTTCTTTTTGATTTCATTTAATCCATAGAGCTTTGTGTTAAGGACAAATATATAAGAAAGGATGTAGCATTCCTCTGTCCCAAAAAGTTTGTTCCTTTTCTTTAGACCAGTGGTTCTCAGCAGGGGACAGCTAAATTTCCCAGGGAGCATTTGGTATTGTCTGAAGACATTTTTGGTTTTCCCAGTTGGGGGAGGGTGCTTCTGGGATATAGTGGGTAGAGGCCAGGGATGCCTGGGGATATCCTGCAATTCATAGGGCATTCCCCTGACACAAAGAGTTACTCAGTCCAAAATGTCAAGGTTTAGAAAGATTGCCAAGGTTGAGAGACCTAATTAGATATTATGATTTATGTATATGTAGTATGAAAAACTGCTGTTGCTCTTCAGCCATTCTTCAGTTTCCATTGTGCCCTTTGCCCTATATTGAGACAGGGTCAGATCATCCCTGTCCTCCAGGAAACATCCTTTGTTTCATTGACTGTCACCACTTTTCTTCTTCTACTATTGCAAACTTGCTGGACTGGATTGTTATCAACTTTGTGTTTGTAAACTATATCTCTTATCACTTATCTCATTTCTCGAATTCAAGGAAAATATTCGTTCTCATCCTCATGAGTTTAAAAGGCTATTTTTCTATCTGTTCATTCATCGATATTTAAACACTTTTGATGCTGGAAACATATTTCATGTGTAGGGTTTTTAGACTTCATGGTATACTCTTCTCTGGTAGCTTCTCTTAACTGCCAAAGTTCCAGCTTTCCTTGCCTCTATTCTTAAAAATTTCTCACAGTTTATCTGCTCTTTTACAGGCAGTCATGTGCCTCTTCAAACACCACCTGAATGCTGATGATGCCAAACTGTTGTATCTACATTGGCATCTAAGTTCAGTACTCGCTCACTGTTAGGTCTGGAGACATCTCTCAACTATGGTAGTTATACTAGAGAAAGTTTATAACCTGAAATACTTTATGGCAGTGTTCATTTTAATATTGTTCTTCTTGCTAGGAAAATAAAAATTAACTTGACCCCCTACCCCATACTTGGTATTTATCAAGTTTACCTTTTCAAGCTAAGGTTTGCTCTTGCCTCATTTATCACCCGACTGTATTTCTCCATTATGAGTCACTCACTGACCTTTACAATTTGTGGTCTAGTTGAATCAAGGTTATCTTCCTTATTTCACCAATGAAAGTCAGTGACTCCTTTGCACCCGACTCATTGGGGCCAAGTGCATTTTTATTTAGGGATACTATTAAGCAACTAATTGTATCTTCTTATCTTCCTTAGTCTATTTGTGCCTTTATTTAAACAAGCCATTAGCTGCATTGTCCCATGTACCTGGAATAGCCTCATGTCCTTTTTTTCTCAGTGAATTCTAAATACTTTTCTTCCATTTCTTCCTATAACTCTTGAACTCTTTATTGCTTGCTTGAAGGTGACATGATTAGTTCATCCCCCTTTAACCTTCAATTTCCAGTAGAGAACCATTTCATTCTGCAGCATGTATGACTTTATTAACGGTTATGTTTATTATAAATGTATGTTATAGTGTATAATAATCCCACACACATAAAATTCTCATTTTGTATGAAGAATTATAGTGAGGGCATAAATACTATTATATACAGGTCTTACTCTTGAGGAGCACATAGCCAAGTCAGAAAAGATGGACAGATAAGTATAGAGTTGTAAGTCCTATAGTAAATAGACTTGAGCATAGTGCTCTTGGGAATGCCACATACTGTGCTTGGTAGAGACAGGAGAGACTTCACAGAGGTAACATTTGATCTGGATCCTAGAGAATGAAGAATAGTTTGATAAGGTCAAAAGGTAAGTCATTCCCAATAGACAGATCAACATGTACTCAAGTTCAGAGTTATATAAAGGCAATTACTCAAAAATGGTAAGATTGTGGAGAGAAAGTTGTTTGCTTTATTACCGAATATAGGTGATCGTAGGAAACATTTTTTACTAAATCACAGTGGAATGGAGAGAAGGAACTAACATCAGTCACCTACAGTGTTTCTGGCATCATCATAAGTGCTTTATGTCACCCTCTTACTCAGTTTTTATCATAACTATGTATGGTAGGATAGTTATTTCCCACATTGACAAAAAAGGGAAATTAGTCTTAGGTTAAATGATTCTGATTCCAAAATACATGCTATTTTTTGATAAATAGTGCCATCTTAGAATTAACAAACTATTTTTAAAGTAAACATGAGCTATAATTTTCAATTTTATTTTTTATATATTTCATATTTTATATAAAATTTTAAATATTTTGCTCCTATCACAAACACTATTAGGAGCATACTAAATGCATCTTAACACATTCCCTTTGTTGTATTAATTTAGAAGGAACAGAACTTGAGAAGTTGGCTGGGAGTTGTCCACAAACATCTGATTCACAGCTTTATGTGGTTAGTGGTTAACCTACAGAGGATTCACTTGCTTAAAACCTACAGAGGATTTAAGCAAGCTACTCATTTGGAAAAATTCTTGCCGTGAAATTCTTCTTGATCAATACTTCAATTAGTTCAGTATTAATAAATGTTTTGGAGAATCCCACCTCAGTACTCTGATAGGCTTTATTAGAGTTAAAATAAATAATTTCTGCCTGCTCTGAACAAGGAATTGGAGAATCAGATGTTTTCAAACTTATGGTACAGGGTTGAATGTGATAAGTGCTACTGTAGGGGTAAAATGTGGTATGGGAACACAGATGATGTCACTTCCAAATGGAAATATTAGAGATGGCTTCATGGAGAGAGTGGCAATAAAAGAGAGTCTTAAAGAACAGGGATTATTTTTAATACATAGTGATAGAGTGTAGAAAGGGCATTCCTATTGTGAGAACAATATGCATATCTTAGCACAGGCTCCTACAGTAAAGTATTATAGATTGGGTGGTTTATGAACAATAGGAATTTATTTCTCGTGGTTCTGGAAACTGGAAGTCCAGTATCAGGATGCCAGTATGACCAAGTTCTGGTGGCCCTCTTGCAAGTTGCAGGCTTCTCACTTGTAGTGTCTTCACATGGCAGAGAGCAGAGAGGGGAAACAAGCTTTCAGGACTTTTAACAAGGTCAGTAATCCCATTCATGAAGGCTCCAATCCTTCCCACTCCCAGAGACCCCATCTCCTAATGCTATCACATGGGAGGTGGTAGGGTTTCAACATAACAATTTCAGTATTCAGTACATAACAATGCACAAATGTAAGGGAGCTAAGAAGTTAGGGCATGTTTGAGGAAATATGAGTTAGCCCAGTGAGGCCCAGAAGTGTGTATGAGAGTATTGGAGGTCAGCCTGGATGGGGAGATTCCAGATCAGTCATGGTGCATTGAATGCTTGCCTAAACAGTTTGGATGTCATTCTATAGCCCAAGTGGAGTATTTGAACAGGGGAGTAGGGGAATGATGTGATCGGAGCTTATAAACATACCTTACTTTAGATATTTTATAATTGGAAATATCATGAAGTAAAAAATCTTTTGTCAAAATTCCATGGTAATTGGCCTGTTTGTAGTGTAAATATAAAGACATCCATTAATTCTGATACCATTTAGCAAGCTTTTAATTTGACAGCTTTGAACCTGTGAAATTAAACATGTACTGTAAATAGTGTGCACTTTGATAACTTAGTTTTGTACCAACTTAATTGGTCCTTGCTCCCAGCCTACTATTCTGTAGATTAGTGCCTCTAAAGTTCTTCTTTTTCTAATTCTAAACTTCTTGTTTTTGTTATCCCCCTCCCCCCAATAGATACTGCTCTAAAGGTCATGTAGCTTAGATTGCAAGGCTTTTGCTGTCAAACTGAATGTGTTATGTCTTGGCTGAATAACAGTCTTACAGTCTCTGGAATATTCCAAGTGTAGCTGCAAGATTTATGACATATACAACCAGGTAAATTTATCCTCACTGAAGTGTTGCTGTGATTCCCCACCACCCCATTTTCATGTGTGACTCTCCTATGACAAAAGAAGAGAGACATTGTTCATGTCTGTGGCAAAGTAGTCTTAGAACTATGACTTGAACTGAATTCTCCAAGGTAGTTGACTTAAACAAGTGGGATTTGTATTGAGACACTGTTAACTTAGTTTTATTACTAGCTTTTAAGATAGGATAATTAGGAACAAGGGTCCATATGAATTTGAGATAAGAGCTAGAAGAATGTAAATTTGTCCGTTTTCATTTGGAAAACTTGTCCAGGGTTTTACATATCTGGGTTGTCAAAGTATGTGTTAATGTATATTCTTGTCTAGTTCTTATTCAAAACCTGATTTATAACATAATAAATAATGACAATTATAACTGTTATTACTGATTATTTTGATTTGAACATACTACTTTGTGTGTGTGTGTGTGTGTAGTATTTTTGGACTTAGCTGCTCCCTTAAAAGTAAATTCTCTTTGATGCATATACTTGTTATTTATTGTTCCAGTTTAGTAGAAGGCAAAGATACTTAGGCTAAAATTAAATGTTTTGTGGTTATTTTCTGACTTTAGAGATAAAACTAATGATGTGTTTTACTGAAAATGAATGATGATTCTTTTGTGCAGTGCTTTGTAGCTATAGAGATAGGACATTATTTCACAAGGTATATAGGTTGAGAAAAATTCAAGCTCATTGTTGGGTTACAAAATTATTCTAAAAAGACTTAGGTCTTTGGAACGTGAATTATCCCTGGTTAGACAACTTTCTCATGAGAGATTTGTGATTCTTTCAAAATCCCCGTTGAGCCCTCCAAACATGAAGAGTATATTACTATAAACTTAGAGGGCAGGAACTTTCTGAGTTATAAATACATGGCCATATGAAAGGCCCTTAGGCAGGGGCTCCCCTGGTATGTTGAACCAAAAATACTTCTGGCCCGTTTCTCCTTCTTCCCACTGATGTTGTCTTGGGAATTGGAGGCCCAGTCATGAGTTGGAGCAATCCCTGTTTTGTTTTGTTTCTTTCTCAGTGACCCCCCCCCCCCATCAGTATTGTGCTAGTGGGAACAATCTGTTTCTCAGGCATCTTTGTCATGGGCCCTGCCATGACTTCATTGCCAAAACGTTGGAAATGGTAGGAGCTTTTCCCCTGCTCCTGGTCCTTCTTGCCTTTCTTTTTGCTTAATAGTATGGGACATATTTTCTCATAGACATCATTCTTTTGTTTGATATTCATTGTAGTAGAGTTCAGTTCCCTATTATTTTATTTAGTGCTAAAGGATATATTATTTTATTTAGTGCTAAAGGTCATGAAGGATATGTCAGGAAATTTACAATATTATAAGGAGGATAAAATTTTTATATTCTTTAGTATTGAATAAGTACTCTAGCATCTAGAGACAGGAAAGATTAATAATTAGGGTTAAAATAAGTGAGGAACTGGGTCATGAGGAACATCTCCCTGCCCTCCCCCACACATTTAAGGCATGGATATGTCTTATTTTAAGAAAATATAAACCCATGGGAAATTTGAATTTAGGAAGCATTCAATTAATGAACAATGATTGCTTTTTGAAGAATCAACACAGGTTTATTGTAGACAATTCCTTCTTTTAGAATGTTTGATTTGCCGAAAATATACAAATGGGACTTTTTAAATAATTGTTTTTAGTAAACAAATTGTATCTGATTTTTTTAGAAAACTGCCTTATATTTTAATGCTAATTATAACTATCACTCTACTATCGATCTGAAATGTCCAGAATGTTGAAAGAGTTATTTCTTAATTCTCACTGGATTCATATATTACTTGAAAATATATAATGAATGACCACTATTGTTCAAAGTTGAAACATATATGATATTTATTTATACTTCCTGGGACAGTGTTAAAATGAGAACACTTTGAAGTGTTTTAAGTGCCTTAGAAATATAGTTTCCATTTTCCCACTGTTCTCATTCCATTCAACCCTCTAAATCCCATTTTATTTAGATTAATCGAAAGTGGTTTGAGGTCCACCTGCCTCAAGGCCACAAGGAAAGATTGTTAGAAAATTAAATTCTGGAACCCCAATGAACCTGTGGAATCAGAAACCTTTGAGTATGGGTCACAGGTATCTGCATTAATAAGCTTCTTAGATGATTCTGTGCTCAAAAGTTGGAGAACCACCAATCTCATGCACAGTTTGCAAAATGGTAGCTCTGCAAGTCATATCTGGCCTACAGATTTGTTTTGTTTGGCTCTCACTCACTGTTGGCAGTGTGGTTTTAAAATTTGATTTGTTTGCAATCCTTAAGAATTGGAGTTTACACATAAATTCAAATTTCTGGCTTCTCTGGAAACATCAGAATATTTTACAGTAATGAGCCCATGTTCTCACATGGCTGGCAGCAATCCAGTATACCTGAATAAGATTTGTCTCATTTGAATGGACCATGTATTCTTGGATTTGCCATAATACACCCCTCCTGCATTTCACCCAGGGTCAAAGTTAGTTTACATTTATTTTCCTGTAATGGATCTGCATTACTCAATTTTATTACCTGTTTAGAATCCACATGCATTTGAACTTTTGACTCTGAATCCAGAGGTTTAAAACAGCTGGGAGAAATGTTTGGAAAGTAGTGAGATTGGAGGCTGGAAGTTGTTCTAGTAAGTTATACTAGTATAGAAATTAACTAGAATTTATACTATTAGAGTTAAGAAATGAGCCTCTGAACTAGTGCAGTCATATTAGGAATGAGAAGAGGAAGGAAATTAGGATTTAGAAGGCATGAGCCTTGGTGATTGCACTGTGGTGAGAACTAGGCATGGTGGAATGGGGAGAGATGGAAATAAGTGAGAAGATGGATTTGTTTTCAGGTCTGGAAACTGAAAAAAAAATTACAAAATTGTGATTAGCAGGAATAGACAGAAACCAGGATATTCTCAACCTTAATCTATCTAACTGGGGCATAGATACAAACAGAATGTCCTGGTAGGAGTGTGTTCCAATCTCTAGAGGGTGTGAGAATTTTATCCAAAGGAGTCAAAGTTTAGCAATGTTTGACACATTGTAATAAGATATCATGATGACACAGTGATTTAAAGTAGCCACTTCTTTACTGCACATGGTAACTTTACTCCCTTTATCTCTGCTGCATTTAAACTTTTTGCTCTGAGCAACCTTTTCTGTGGATACTAGGAGCATGCTGTATTCTAAAAAGTGTTTGCAAGAATTTTTGTTTCTTTTTTTGTATCTTCAAGAAATTGTTTCTTTGGGAACACGTTATAAATGAAGGTTAGGTTCCCAGGGTAGCTCCCCTTCTCTAGATCCCACTTAATCTACATTGCAGATAAGCTGTTTTATTGAAGGAACTGTAGTATGAGTCTGAGCTGTGGGAGCAGACATGTGGTTTAGGAATAATGAAGGAAGCTCCTTTCTCTTTTCTTGGTTCAGGGTTGTGTTTTGAAACTGGTCAGTTTATCTTTGGAATCCCCTATTTCCATTTTGTACCCCCTTTCCATATAATAGTGCCCCTCTGTTCAGGAGATACCTCTTCTATGACTGTGCCTTTTTTCTAGTTCCTCAGTGTTCCAAAATTACCTACCTCTTTCTCCCAATTCTTCATTCCTGTCATACAACTTAACTCTTATAAGTATAAAATGAACTAAGTTATGCTAAAATTTCTGCAGGTGCTACATTTATCTTTTTTTAAATGATCATCTTAAATAAATTAATTGCTTGGTAAAATATCCATCAGGTAGCTCAGCAAAGTGAATGAAGTGAGGCAGTGAAGGAGACTGGGGTGTATACAAGTAATCATAAACATGTCTCTCCTAGGGATGATTATCTCTAAGCTGTTTGAATTTCTCAAGTCTTGCTTTTATTTACTTAGGAGCTATCACTCTCAGAGTTTCTCCTTTTTTATGTCTGCTCCCATTAGAGCCAGCGAAGAAGTTTCTGGAACTGAGGGTAGGCAGATAGGACAAGAAGGATGGCTGTGTGGGATTTACATGAATCTGGGATTGCCTGTATGGCCTTTTGAGTGAAAGGAATATTCCATAATGGCTTAATTTAAGCAGTAATTAAGACAATTATTTCTTCTTTTTTTTTGTTTTCTTTTTTTTTTTTTTTTTTTTGCAGTACTGGTAATCGAACCCAGGGGCACTGTACCACGGGGTTAGAGTCTCAGCACCATTATTATTGTTACAATTATTGTTGTTGTTGTTGTTGTTGTTGTTATTATTATTATTATTATTATTATTATTATTATTTTGAGGTAGGAATTTGCTAAGTTGCAGAGGCTGGCCTCAAACTTGTGATCCTTTTGCCTCAGCCTCCCAAGCTGTTGGGATTATAGGTGTATGCCACTGCACCCAGTCTCATTTCATGTTTCTTCTCCACAAATGGTGACATGCAGTAGGTAAGCTTAGACAATTTGATCATTGAGGAAATGATGAATATCATTAAAACATAAAAAATAAAATAAAAAATAAATATGGCAGTTAATTCTAAAAAAAAATCAGTTTCTAATACTTTATAAAGTTCCTATCTGTTGAATTGTGTGCTTACCAAAGGGGCAGTTGCATTTATTTCCAGAACTGTATCTTCCAGCTGTAATTGCTGTTGTAACTATATGATTTAATAAAATATCATGTAAATTGATGAGAAATGTGTGTGAGAAGAAAGAGATCATTTTATGAAAATTCAGAAGTCTTGCATAAGTTGATAAAGTGGCTGAAAAGATTGTTACTGATTAAGCATAGGTGAGGTAACTGAAAGTCTAGGGGGTAAAATAACAAAAATGTAGAAGTATTCATATGATTTTGCAGGTGTACCTGGGTTCTTTCTTCTAAAGAAAATGAAATTGCACATAGTAGACAACGCATTAAGGATGTGGTTTATGAAATGAAGATTGCTCTGAACTCTACCTGATGAGCCTATATTAAACAGTCTTTGTTCTATGTCAAAAGATTGATAAGTGCTGGCAAATTTCGGTGTTATGAAATATTAAAAGTGTTGAAGAGCCAGGCGCGGTAGTGAATGCCTGTAATCCTAGTTGCTCCAGAGGCTGAGGCAGCAGGATCACAAGTTCAAAGTCAGCCTCAGCAACTTAGTGAGGCCCTAAGCAACTTAGTGAGACTCTGTCTCAAATTAAAAAATAAAAAGGGCTGGGGATGTAGCTCAGTGGTTAAGGATCCCTGGGTCCAATTCATGGACCCTCCATACCACCCCCCCAAAAAAAAGTCAGAGATAATTTTTCCTTTTAGTAATTCCTCGCTTTAACTAACTTTTAAAAATTAACCACCCACTGGACCTTGTCATGTCCATATAATACTTTACTGTAAAAACTCATTTTCCATGCTATGAAATGAAATTCTAGTTAATACTTACCTTCTTTGCTATTTCTAGGCATAATGAGGGACTAATGTACCTTTGAATCAAACTTTATTGAATGTTCATGGGAGTCAAACAGATTTTATTTTAACTCTTTAGAAATTACTAATCACAAATTGTTGCTTTATTACAACATCCTTGCCATTGTGAAGAAATAGAAAGTCCAATGGTCCATTTTCAGAATACAGTATTTGGCTTTAAATGTAAAATGACTTGAGATGTAAGAAAGGCAGATGGAGGGGAGAATAGAATGAAAAGTTACAAGCAGTTAACACCAGAGTGTAAAAATTCATAGCCCCCTAACAAATAGGAGGTGAGAAGGAAGGGGTCCCTACCCAACCAACAGAAATAGAAGAACAAAGGAAGGTGGGGACAACTATAGGTATATTTCCCTAAATAACCCAATAGGAGACAATGAAACCTAGGTGATATTCAGAAAGAGTGTGCATCCCATAGTACTCAGCCAGTGAGGAACTGGGGGAGAGATTTTGTGCTTTAGGGGATAAAACACTGGTGGTACCTAATCTGTGGGTCCCTGACCACCAGGCAACTGATCTTGTAAGACCATCATTTAAAGCAAAACCTTGCCTTTTGATGTTCTTGTGTCTGTTATTCCATTCTTTTGGGCTTGGACAGATGAGTGCATTTCTCACACCATGCAGATGAAAGCATTTATTGAATATGGAAATTTTATTTTGTGGGAATGATGAAGTAGGGAATGATTCCAATAAACTGTGTCCTTCTAATTAAAGATTTTTTTTCAAGTACACTTATCCAGGAATATACTTTCTAGGTAATCTTGAAGGATTCTATACTTTTGCGCCTTGACTTTTCCTCTTAGCATACCTTATTTTGTTTGATAGGATTTTTATTTAGGAGATTGGTTAAGTGTCATTTATAATTGAATTCTTATAAGGTGATTCTGGAACCATTCCCATATCCCAACAATTTTTTTTCAAATGCAGATGAACTGTCATTCAGAGTGGTTACTTAGTCCTTCTCAGATTTGACTCAGCCTTCAGGGTAGGATGAATAAAGCAGTATGTTTTGTCCATACTCCAGTCAAAAAGATACTGACCCTTTGTTTTTTAAATGAGCATGTAAATATAGTAGTCAGGTGGTTAGAATGTGGATGCATAAGCATATGCTGTATCACAGTTTCCATTGCAAATTGTTGCTTCACTCTCCTGTCTACCATATTATCTCTAGTGATTCTAGATTTGTGTTGGTGGACAATGAAGTTTCCATTTTTCTTTTGTTACTTGGCATAGATTAGTGCTCTGGATTCTAAAACCTCATGCTAGTCAATCTGTGGATCACAGGTACTACCTCCCTTAGGATGAGTGGGAAAATTAGCAACTGGTTAGGTTACTAGTTTTAGAATTTGTATAGCTGGTAAGTATATTGGTGATACAGAATGGTAGTATACCCATGTAAGACGTATATTTAATCAAATGGGTGAAATATCAGAGATAGTATATGAGGTAGAGAGTGTGTCTCATTTTTCAAAAAGTTGTCTTTACTTTTTTCCACTTTCAGAAATAATGTTTAGCTCACAATTGCTTTGTTTATCTATAACAGGTTTTAGATGAAGCAAGCAGTCTATTCAAATGTCATAGCATTTGCTAGCATTTACTGTTTTTTCACCTAATCAAAGTAGACTTTATATAGGAAGTAGGTCTGTAGTCAAAATAAGACAAAATGAAAAACCCCGCACTTCTCAGTGGACGATATCCTTGACAAACTGAAGTGATTATCTGGCTAGATATTGAATTCTTAGAATATTGAACTGCTGAATAAGCAGGCTTATTACAAAGAGATTGTAAAAAGGTAAACTTGGGTTCAGATCTTGATTTTCTGTGGTTTTGGCCACATCACATCACTCATTTGACTCTCCTTTGTTTCTGTGTCTGTCATCTTCTCTTTAATCATTATATATTGTTCTTTTCAGTTGTTTCCTTTGACTTCCTCAAAGCTTACCAACCCTGTCCCTAATGTTATTTTTCAGATGTTTTATTAACTTTATTACTGCTTCTTTTGTGGATTTTATTTATAATTTTTCATCCTTCCTTTCTAGAGCTCTGCCAGTTTGGTTTCTACTTCCTCCTTTTATCATTTTTTTCCTCAAAAGGTCATTATTTTTATTAAAGTACTAAGTGTGCATAATTTATAGGTAGGGTACAGAAGGACTTGTAATAAAAAGTAATAACTCATGCCCCACCCTTTATTGTCCCTAGTGTTGCTCACCAGTGGCATGTCCCACCTATAACCCTTTTAATAGTTTTAAAGGTTTTCCTGGTAACTTTCTTATCACTTAGCAATATGCTTATACTTCTATGTCTCCCTTTATCTATTTTAGATATTATCTATTGACTTCCTTCTATGATAGAAGAGGATTAAACTTACATACCACTCTTCACCATGCCACTCTTATCATCAATATAGTTATTACTATTTTTAGTTTCTCTGATCTGAGCATATCTTCTTTGATCTCTTTATATATAATAACATGTAATTTATTTGAGACTATGAAGAACACTATATGAAGTCCACCTAGATTTTGTTTTGCAAGTTTTATGCATGTTTCCTCTGTTGGTTATATCTGATCATTTCTTTTTCTCTTGTTTCTTAAGTTCTTTCTTAATTTGTCACCATAATGGCAAAAATTCCCAGCAAGCTTAATGTTTTATTACCATTTTAACTATTGCTCTTTCCCATTCCCTTCTTTTGAATTTACCAAGTAGAAAGGAGGAGAGCTTGAGTACCAATTATCAGAGGTTCCCCATCACCTCTTGCTATTTCATTCTAATGATGATTTATCTTTGAATTGGTCTGGCTACCTACTGTGAGAGTGGTAGGGGATGTGTGGTATTCAGATATGCACATGTCTGTGTAAGCCATTATTCACACAGGACACATCCTAGTATGTATTTCCAAGTTCATCCATTTGAGAGGAAATGGTAAAGAGGACCTGAAGTAACTCAAGGCTGAACTTGAGCTTACATACCTTTTCTCCTAATTTTTTTTTACCCCAGTCTTTATTTTGACAGCAGTCTTCCTCAGTTTTTGTTTTTTGCTTTTTGTGTTTTTTGTTTTGTTTTTGGTACCAGGGATTGAACCTAGGGGTGCTTTACTACTGAACTACATTTCCAGCCCTTTTATGTTTTTATTTTGGAACAGGGTCTCCCTAAGTTGCTGAGGTTGGCCTTGAATTGTGATCCTTCTACCTCAGCCTCCCAAATTGCTGGAATTACATGTACATGCCACCATGCCCAGCTTCTTCCTCAGATTTTGCAATTAGTGGTTTTGTAACAGTGTCAAGCTATAACTCCTTCCTTGACTGTGTTTGTGTGTGTGTTTGTGTTTTAATTTGAAACCCCTTATATTTATAGCAATTTTAAGTTCATAGCAAAACTGTGTAAAAAGAACACAGAGTTCCAATACTTTCTACCCCACAAACAGCCTTCCCTACTATCAACATCCTACACCAGAGTGCTATATTTGTTAAAATCAAGGAACTGATATTGACGCTTCCTTATCACCCAAGGTTCATAATTTACTTTAGACTCTTGGCATTGTGTATCCTATTTGTTTGGATGAATGTATAATTACATGGAATCACCATTATGATACCACAGAGTATTTGCTGTCTGCCTTCTTCCCTCTTACCCTTGGCAACCACTAATTTCTCTATCTTCATAGTCTTGCCTTTTCTAGAATGTCATATAGATAGAATCAGTCAGTTTACAGCCTTTCCAGATTGGTTTCATTCACTTAGTAATATGCATCTAAGATTTCTCCTTGTCTTTTGTGACTTGATAGCTTATTTCTTCTTTGTGTAACAAATAGGATATACAACACCAAGAGCCTAACGTAAATTATGAACTTTGGGTGACAATGACGGGTCAATATCAACTCCTAGATTTTAACAAATGTAGCACTCTGGTGTGGGATGTTGATAGTGGAGAAGGCTCATAATATTCCATTGTCTGGTTCCATCATAGTTTGTTTATCCATTCACTGTAGATGTCCTACTCAATGACATCTTGGTTACGCTCAACTAATTTGGGTAAATGAGTGCAATTGCTGGATTATATGGTATGAATACGTTTGGTTTTAAAACAAACTGCCAAAATGTTTTCCAGAGTGACTTTTATCAACTTTTGTATAGGTTGTTCCTACAGCCCCACCCCTATTTTTTTTAATTAACCTTTACTCTTTTGTTAAGAGTTCAGTTTAGTAATCTCTCATTACTTCATTCATTCAGTAATATCCTCCCATCACATGCTTTCATAGCAGTGGATCTTTCCTTCATAGCACTTATTATAATTTCGTGTGTATAATTATTTAATGCATTTCTTCCCTACTAGTTTGTAAGCTCTGTGAAAACATGGATCATGTCTCATTTTTTTTTTTGCTCACAATTTTATCTCTTAATACTCAGCATAGTGTCTGACATTTTAGCAAGTATTTATATTAAGTGGGTGAATGAATGAGTCAATCAATAAATTGGATCATTGCTCTTCCATGGTGATCAATAATGAGGTTTTGATTCAGAAACTTTATTTTGCTTAAAGAATTTTACCTCAAAGACTGCAGATGAGCTAGGCAAAATCATTTGAAACTTTATATCAGAAGAGACCAGACACTGAATTCTCCAGGTTCCATCTTCTGTATGTGTTGCTCTCTGTATTTAACCATGTGTATACATGCTTGTGTATATTGAAGTACTCAAAATAGTGTATTTTCAAGTGAATTAATTTGTGATGGCTATTCAGTTAGCAAAGAAAGTATTATTTTTGGTAAATGTTTTTATTAAACAATGGATTTTCCTCTTAAGTGCATGAATGGTTAACTAGTGAATCTAAAAGTTCTGTATCTTTTTGAAAGTTACTGTGCTAAAACTTAGCTTGCATTCTTGTAGGATAAATGCATATTATTCAGAAAAAATACATATATAATTTAAACCAGAGTAAAGACTTGATTTTTTATAATCATTTGATTAGTCTTCCACATGTAGCAAAGAATATAGGGAGCAAAGTGTTTGTTCAAGACATTTATTTTTCTGCAACACAGTAGGACTGTAGTTGACAGTGAACTTTAGAACAGATATTTTCAACTCATAGCAACAGTTATTGACTAATGATGCAAGCTATTAATGGAGTCAAATCTAGTTGAAAGTGACATTGTAGGGACACTTATTACAATACTTCACTCTTTATGGCTGGATTATGTATGCTTTCACATGGAAATATTGATTAAACAGGGAAGATTTATCCTCTGTCATCAGTGGAGTTAAGTAGTTATAGTTAAGAGGAAGTGGGGCACACACAAGATGAAATGTGATGCTTCCCCTCATCTTTTTTTCTATTTAATGACCTAGAGTATTTGGCAAGAAGTTTCACATATAATTAAGAATGAGTCTTCATGTTTGATTATTAATGAGAAAGGATTTGAGGGAGTGACTACTACCCAGCATGTATTTAAGCACAGTCCAAAGTAGGAATGTTATAATAGAAATTATTTCTTAAATATAAGAGCCTGATAATAAGATTCCTCCATTGTCTTTCTTGCTTTGACTTAATCTTTTTTTTGTGTGTGTTTGTGATATCACTGCAAAACAAAAGACAACCTAAACCCTTTTATGTACTTTGAGTGCATCTCTTCTATACTGTGTCATCTATATAAGGCTCTTTTCTTTTTCTTCTGGAACTGTGAATTGTACCGAGGGACACTGTACCACTGAGCTCCTTCCACAGCCCTTTAATTTTTTTATTTTGAAATAGTCTTGCCAAGTTGATGAGACTGTGATCCTCCTGCCTCATCCTTCAGAGTCACTGAGTTTACAGAAGTCACCATACCTGCATGCACTGGTAATCAGAGTTTACAATTTTTGGAAGAGAACAAGTGATTTGAATATGTACATTCTAGTATATTAAAGAATAAATTCAAACCTGATATTTTATTTTCTCACTTTATAGAGATAAGTTGGTTACTGGCATAAACTCCTTATTTATTTAAACAACTTTATTGAAGTAATGAATGAAATATAATACAGTTCAAATATTTAATGTGTTTAGTTTGCATATCTGCAAAACCATCTCCATAATCAAGCTGATAAACATATCCATCACCCCCAAAGAGGTTATGCCCCTTGGTAAACCCTCTATTCCCTTTCTTCTCCATTCCCAAACCAAGAATCTGTTTGCATTTTCATCTGTTTTATGTAGAACTGATGTTTGATAGAATACATGAGTGAAGTCACAGTTTGGGTCTTATCTGCCTTTTTTCTTGTCAGTTTTTATGCATCTTCTCAAAGAACCAACTTTTGGTTTTGTTGATTTTTCTATACTGTTTTTTAAAATCATTTTTTCCATTTCAAATTTATTTCCTTCTGCTTACTTAGGGTTTCTTTTTCTATTAAGGTTGTAGCTAAAGGTTGTTGATTTGAGAACCTTTTTATTTTATAATATAGGTATTCATTGCTCTAAATTTCTCCCCTTATTAGTGTTTTTGTATTTTACTTAGATACGGGGTCTTACTGAGTTGCTTAGTACCTCACCATTGCTGAGGCTGGCTTTGAACTCATGATCCTCTAGCCTCAGCCTGCTGAGCTGCTGGGATTATAGGTGTGCATCATTGCACCAGGTACCTCTTCATGTTTCTTGAGCTGGGGTTTATTGACCTTTTGGATCAGTAGGTTTATAGTTTCTTCTTTTTTTAATCTGTAAAATTTTTGGCCACTATAACTTTGTTTGTCATTTCTCACTCTCTTCTCCCTTGGGATTTCAATTACACATATATTTTGTATATTTGAACCCCCCTATATCCTTGATTTTTTTTGTCTCTTGTCTTTCCATTTCATTTTGGAGAGTTTCTATTTCATGTCTGCAAATGTACTGATCTTTCCATCTACAATATCTAATTTGTCATTAGTCCTATCCAGTGAATTTTTCTGCTGAGACATTGAGTAGATTTTCATCTCCAGAAGTTTGATTTGGGTCTTTTTGGTGTCTTCTACATTGTGGCTTACTTTTTTTTTTTTAACATGTGGAATAAAGTAAAAATAAGCTTTCTCTGGTCTGCTAATTTTAACACCTGGGGCCATTGCGATTAATTGATTTTCTTTTTTGTTTCATTATGAGTTACATATTTCTGTTTTTTTGTGTGTGTGTCTGGTAATCTGTGTTTGGATGCCAGATTTTGTGATAAACATTTTACCTTGTTGAATACTGAATAGTCTCATATTCCTATAATTATTTTAGAACTTTTCTGGGATGTAGTTAAATTACTTGTAAACAGATCGATCGTTTTGGGTCTTGTTTTTATTCATTTGGCAAGGCCAGAGCAAGGTTTAGTCTAGGGCTAATTATTCCCTACTACTAAGGCAATAGGCTTCTGAGAGTTTTACCCAATGGCTCATTAATTTTGAGGTTTTCCAGTCTGGCTGGTAGAAACAGGTTTTATTCCTGGCTCCTTGTGCCAGATAGTTTTTTTCTTCTTCTTCTTCTTCTTCCTCTTCCTCTTCCTCTTCTTCCTCTTCTTCCTCTTCCTCCTCTTCCTCCTCTTCCTCCTCTTCCTCCTCCTCCTCTTCCTCTTCCTCTTCCTCCTCTTCCTCCTCTTCCTCTTCTTCCTCTTCCTCTTCTTCTTCTTCTTCCTCTTCCTCTTCCTCTTCCTCTTCCTCTTCCTCGTCTGTTGGATGTTCTTTCCCTCTCATCAGTACTATTTGGTACTGGGCTGCATATTCAAGGTGGATTCTCCACAAATCTCTTGAATTTTTTTTCTTTCTCTGTGGGGCTTTCTCTACATTCTGACACTTTGTGTTCTGAGTTCTAGCAACCTGACCTTCATGGATTCTTAACTCCTCAAAAGAGAGTGTTTACAGAGCTCTGCCTGGGTTCCTTTATCCTAAGGCATGACCTGGAAACTCTCAAGGTGATATAGGGGCCTGGGGATATAGCTCAATGGTAGAGTGCTTGTCTAGCATGCATGGGGCCCTGGGTTTGATCTCCAGTGTATCTCTCTCTCTCTCTCTCTCTCTCTCTCTCTCACACACACACACACACACACACACACACACACACACACACGAGGGTTAGGGGAGGAGTAACCTGGGTGAGCCTGGGGGATCATAGGGCTAACCTCATTTGTTTTCTTCCCTCCCATACTGGGGACTGAAGTCAGGGGTGCTTAACCACTGAGCCACATCCTTAGCCCTTTTTATTATTTAGAGACAGGGTCTTGCTAAGTTGCTGAGGGCCTCTTTAAGTTGTTGAGGCTGCCTTTGAACCTGAGATCTTCCTGCTTCAGCCTCCTGAGCTGCTGGGATTACAGGTATATGCCACGAAGTGAGATTGTCATTTGGTTACTTTTTTGGTGGTTTTGGGACAGATGGTAAAACAGGTAGAAATTGAAGTTTTAGGCACTCTCTTTGTATTTTTTTTAAAGTAAATTTGACTTAGGTAATTACTGTGATTAGGATTTTAATGATTTTCTTTTATTCTCCCCCACCACTGCCTGGGGCACCTGGTCAGTCTTGGATGAAAATTAGCCCAGCCATTTCAACTTCCTTGCTTAGATTCCAGGTATAATCTCTTCCATTTAGTTTGAAATTGCCTACTCAACAATTATTAAAAACTCAATTTGGCAGTCTCCCTATATTTTGCTCACTTGTTATTTGGCAATTCTTTGCCAAAATTGATTCATTCATAAAATCTGTATCCATATAGCTTCTCCCACTTTCGAGTTTTTTCCCTGATGGTTCTCCCTCTGCTCATGGGATATACCTTTTCCTTTCCTGTTCATTACAACACCCTCCCCAGCTTTGGTAAAAATTCCATCCTTCTGGGTTTACGTTACCTAAGTCTGTAGCTCAAACACATGTTTTTTAAAAAAATTAGAAATGCAGTAGTCCCTTCTTATCCATTGGAGATATATTCCAAGACACATATAGTTCTGAAACCTATTTATACTATTTTTTTCCTATACACACCTATAGCCAAGTTTAATTTAAAAATTAGGTATAGTAAGCGATTAAAAATAATAGCTACTAATAAAATAGAACAATTATTACAAAATACTGTGATAAGAGTTATGTGAATATGCTGTTTCTTGAAAGGGTCAAGAAAATGTTGATGACTGTATTTGATTGCTGGTAACTGAAACTGTAGAGAGTCATACTGTCATACTACAGATAATGGCGACTACTGTCCAGCACAGAAAGTAAATTTTAGTGCTAACAGTAACATTACAATTTATCCTCTCTAGTAAGCAGATTTTGCCTCATCACACAATGTTTAAGATACGTTCATCCTTGATTATTGTAAAACTCATATAAAACCTTGTTATAATACTTAACAATACAGAGTATAGTTTGAGGATTATTATTTTTTAGTTTAACTTTGTGTATTATTTAAGCTAGAACATTCTCATTGGTCATGCTGGCAGGGAAATAAAAAGGCAGAAGAAAATCTCAGTCACTGTTCAATAAGAACAAACATTGCATTTATGCTGGATGGTCATATCAATGTGGATTTTGGCAGAAAACTCATCAATCTGACAGATTTTACTCATGATAAATGTACTTCTAGAAGGCTTACAATAAACTACTAGGTTATAAATAGGTATTTCTGAAGTAATCCTGTCTGATTTGTTTTGATTTCTAGTCATTCCCCACCCCCCCTTGAAACTCTATCCTATAATGACTTAATTAAAACACATAGGATGTAGGGACTAGGAAACTTTTTAGTAGGTTATTATACACATGACTTCATTTTATCCTGGATTTCCCCTCCTGATTCCAGTTAGCAAGACCATTGTTTATACTTCTACCTTCTTGCTGGAATTTGAGGGAAGCTTCTGTTTGACAAAGTTAGGTCTACGAGAATGAATTCTTCATTATTGGCAATCTCCAAAGTTTATGTTGAAATTCTGAAGTCCTTGAGGGATTAAGTTAACATACTTATTGTATATGATGCTGGAACTAAATTTTTGTAGGTGAAAGCAGAAACCTGGGAGATTTTTAATCTTTCTTTTAAGATTTATTATATATGATGGGAGTAGCTAATTTTCTTGTCATGTAGTTGAAATAAATAGCATAAATGTTTTTAATGCAAATTCAGAATAAAAGTTCATTTTACAGAGATAATTAGTATTTATTTCATGACATTTTCCTTCTGTGTTTTTTTTTCACCCAAATACCATGGGAAACTCTTCTCATGTATGCTCGTGAGAGTGCATTTGTTGCTTACTATTTTGTATTTTGCAGCCTGCTCTTCAAGTGCTAATAAATGCTTGCAAGGGTCTATGTCAGAAAATAAATTCAACACCTCCTATGTATAAGCTAAGTTACACAAATTAAGTTCATAGGAAGTGATCTTGGAGGCATGTGACCTTTGAGCTCTATAGCTCTTGCTTAAATTTTGAAAGTAAATTATGTAAATGATCTAAGATGTCAGGTTAGAAAGTTTCATTGGCTTTCAACCAAGAAACTATGAATATGATGAAGAGCTTCCACCTGTGCTGTGAGGGGGTCACACCATACCATAGTACTGTGTTTGCTGCATACTTTGTAAAAGAATATATTCTTGATTGGCGCAGTGTTGTTGTGTACAGGTCAGGAAGCATATAAAATGGTTTTGTTTAACCTGTGTGCCTTGGTTTGCTACTCAAAAAATGGGGATAATAATGGATTATATTATAGATTTGTTGTGGGGTTTAATTAAATCAAAGCACTGAGAACAGTGCCTGGCCCATAGTTGGTGCTCAGTGAATCTTAGTGGTGCTCATAGTAGTGATAGTTTTGTCATTAGTTCTAGCTTTTCTTATTTATTTTTTCAATTTTAATATACACATTATAAATTAACACCATTCCCCACATGGTGTTCCCTTCTACAATTTGGTAATTAAAGAGATTATCATCATTCATTCATTAATTCCCTTTCTGCTTCCCACCCTCTCCTGTCTCTTCCTTCTTTTTCCTCCCTCCCTCCACATATTTATTCAGCTTGTTCCTTTCAAGCTAGAGCAGTATATGCAAACCAAGCAAGCTCTTAATGGCCCAAAATTGGTTTATTTGGGCTACATTTAAGATAAGTGACTGTACAGAAGTTTGCATTTTGCTTCTTAATCTGAGATGAACAAGTAAATAGCATAGGGCCAATCAATATAGAGAGGCCATCTTTGACCCATTTATGTAACTTATCCCAAACTATATGAGACCCAGTCCCTACCTCAGGAAATTCATACTCTCTAGTGGGAAATTATATACTCTGATAAATACTATAATCAAGGTTTGAACTAGGACCTTGGGAGTAATAAAAAAAAATACGAATTTTGTGTCATTTCCAGGTTCTTTAAAGCATACTGTAATCAGGAAGGCACTCTGTGCTGCTGGCTTATTGGTGACTTTTGAATTTTAAAACTGTCACCCCTTTCATGTTTGTGAGTTGAATGTTCCTGTTCAGATACTGTCTAGGTCTGGATCTACATATGGTCTCATTTCTGCATTTTGTGTGAAAAATGCCTGTCGTAGCACATTCTATTATGGTATTATTAAAGAGGAAGAGGTAATTCTAGTATCTTCCTAAAATAAATGCTCACTAAAGCTCAGCTGGACTGGTGGCTTGTGTATAATTTGTGAAATTTGAGATATTCTGAGTTCAGTGGCTATCTGAAAATGGAGAGACTTTTCACTTGGTGGATCAAATTTGTTCATAAGCTCTTGAACAAATTCACTGTAAGCGCTATAGAGGTGCTGTTTATGAAGGGATTTGGATCCCACAACAATTTCTTTAACAGAAGGGGTAAATTGCTCTGTTTCCCAGTTAAGACACCCAAGGAGCTTAATCTGGAGAGTTGTCTTCCCCTGTGTTAATCTTTGAACTCTTAAGTTGAGGTAAGTGGTCTCTTTTCTGTCCCCTTGTGGACCATTGTTAATGCAGCCAGCTTTGCCTGCAGAAAAGAAAAACCAAGCTTTTTTATACCCTTAGTCAGAATGCATATTTTCTACAGAAAATATTTCAAAGGAGGACAGAGTTGGAATACTGCTTACTCAGGCTGTGGATTTGAAGTATTGTAGGTTAAAATTTTCTTTTAAAGCTGATTTGGGAATTTAGCTGTCTTTGAGAACTTAGAATCTATAGGAAAATGTAGTGAAAGAACCAAGTTCACATGCTGAATCTGGGCTATTGAATGGTTCATGTTTGTTAAAAACTTCTTTAGTATTGATTATAGTTTTTATACTATATTTAATTTTGTTTAGAATAAGAGCACCATTATTAGCAAATAGGATGATACTTGAAGAGAAGTCAGTTTAGGAATTTTGTAAAAATCTTGCCTATCATGCTGGTACTGTTGCATTAATTTGGGGCTAGAACTCCTGACAACACAGCAAGAAAAATTCTATAAATGTTTAAGCACATCTATATTTGTATTTCAGTGATCAACTGATGATAAATCACTGTCAGTTGCATAGTAACTTTTAAGTTCAACCTTCCTAATCCCTAATTTGCCGAAGTGTTATAAAACCAAACTACTCAGCAGTGAGGAAAATAGAAACTTCGACAGACACTCTTATAATAAGTTTAGAAGTTCTTAAATTTATGCTGTAGACTTTCTGTTTCATCAAAGAGAAATTCGCATACAAACTGAGTGTTATTGGCAAGATTAATATGGCTGAAGTGTTATGTGCAGAGATGTACTCTTATATTTCATTGGTTTCAGGAGTTCCTATGAAAGGGCTTGATTTTGCTGGTCAGAAGCCTTTGCTGGCATCAGCAAAGTCCAAGAATTATACAAGAGATTAATAGCCACTTTATTTTCTTCTGACTTTATGCAAACTGTGATCTATATATTGATATATAAGACTGTTGTTTTAACAACAGGTGAAAAGGAAAAAAAGAATGTTTTCTATCTCAAAATCTACAGACCAAAAAGTTTTGGTGATTCAGTGTGTGTGTGAGTGTGTGTATACACACACTCACATACACACACAATTTTTTTTTTTTTTTTTGGAACCAGGGATTAAACTCAGGGACATTCGGCCACTGAGCCACATCCCCAGCCCTATTTTGCATTTTATTCAGAGACAGGGTCTCACTGAGTTTCTTAGGGCCTCCCTAAGTTGCTGAGGCTGGCTTTGAACTTGCGATCCTCCTGACTCAACCTCCCAAGTCGCTTGGATTACAGGCGTGCGCCACCACGCCCGGCCCACAATTTTTTTTTTTGTAGAAGACAGTTTGAATGTTTTGCTTTGACCTGTACAAGTGTAACGGTCTTGTGTTAGTTCTTGGGTTACCTGTAATTCTGTAGGCACAGGGACCAGCTTGTTTTTTATATTGTAACTGATAGTGATTATGTACTACACATGAATGATGCTTCAAGAGCAAGTATAGTTGCTCATTTTTATTTACAGTTCTTATTCCTCTTCAGTTATTCAAAAACACAAAACATTCATTGTTAAAAACCCCACAGAATTAAAGTAGAAGAAATTTGAGGTCTATCCAAATATACACTAATAGAATTGTTGCTTTGCCTAAAATCATAAGAAAGTCAAAAAATTAGAACTACCTTTTAATTCATGAGGATAACAGTTATAAATCACAGTGGCATAAATCACATTTTTTTTTTTTGGTACTGGGGATTGAACCCAGGAGTGCTTAACCACTGAGCCACATCATCAGCTGTTTTTTATTTTTTATTTTGAGACAGGGTCTCACTAAGTTGCTGAGGCTGGCTTTGAACTTGCAATCTTCCTTGCTTCAGCCTCGTGAGTCACTGCTGGGATTACAGGCGTGCACCACTATGTAGGCCGTGGAATATTTTTCTGTAATGTGTTCTCTGTTTATTATATTGACAGTGTTTCTGTCCCTACCTGGGAAAAGAATACCTTAACCAAATTAAAACCAAGTAAAAAAAGATATTTAAGGGACAGTATGGGACAGAAGCTTTTGGTAGAGTTGTCACTACTCAGGATTTTTTCCAGAATGGGAAAAATGAATTTTGCAAAATTTAATAATTTTTTGTTAATAGTAAATTCCTCTCAAACCCTTTATAATTTTTCAGAAAACAATCATTTTTGCCTATTTTTATATATTTGTATTTTCCTTAAGTTTTTAAGTTTTAAATATTTTTTATAATATTTAGTTATTTTAAAAGTTTCAAATAGGTTGTTTTTGTTTTCCACGGGTAGAAGGCTGTCTACTTTTAGTTTGGAAACTATTTTTCAGAGTTATACCTTTGGAAACATGTTTTCCAAGAGCTGAACAACTGAATTTTTAGACGTGACTCATTCCTGAATTGAGGATTGTTTTCAAATTCAGGAATACCAGTTAAAAGTACTGATATTGAAATTAACTTAAATTGTTGGTTGACTTTTATGTAATTTTTCCCACAAAAAGTATGTTATAATAATACCTTATTCACAACTCAGGTATAATTTTCAGTTTTAGGTGATTTATACTCTTGAATTTTTCAAGGAGTGAATCATTTTGTTTTGTCAGATTAATTTTGCAGCTACATCAGAAACTAAATGATGTGGTTATTTATAAAAGCTACTTGAAGTACATACATGGCAAGTCATTGTGAGGTGAAGTATCTCCAGAGTGATAATCATAGCCATTTAGAGGTTATTTTTGTGTTGTAAAGATAGTAATCACAACAACAGATATTTAAATTACTCTATTTAATACAAACAACAATCATATGTCTGGGTACATTGCTTCAATAACAAGTGTAATTTTAAACAAAATTACATATACTAACTGTCTTCTGTGTTTCTATTACTACCATCAGTCTGAGCTCTTATCTCATAACTGGATCTCTCTCTTTTTTGCTCTCTTTGTCTCCCTCTTCCTTCCCCACAGTCCCAATTCCATCAAGCATCACAGATTCTAGTGCTTACTACTATACAGAACCCTGAGGACACTGGGGACTAAGATCTAGTCCTTACTACACTGTGTACAGTATAGCAGGAAAGGCCATATCGATAGGGAATTATAATTTGATAACTGGAATGTGTTGCAAAAGGGGGAGTTCAGGAACCATGGGAGTCTATAATTGCACAAACGTTATAGTTACTAAGAGTAGAAAAGATGAATAGCAAATGGCCAGATGAAGAAGAAAGGTTTGGGGGGAGATGTGGGTGAGTCACTCTTAGCAGAGGAAAGAGCACATGGTATGACCAAGATTGAAAAAGAGCTTGAGTTCTAGCCAGCATTGTCCTGATAGAGATTCTTGCACATAGATATCAGAATGTAGATAGAGGTTTTAGAGTTCTGGTCTAGTTAGACCTAAATGCTAATTCCAATGTATAATTCATTATCTTTGTGACTTCAAGCAAATGACTTAATGACTGTTAACCTTGATTTCCTGAGGTACAACACAGGACAGCACATTCCTCTTTTTATCCATATTTTTATTGGTGCATCATAATTTTATGTAATGATGGGATTTTTTATTACATATTTGTATATACAAATGATAAAATAATATGATTCAGCCAGTATTCCTCCCCAGTATTCCCCCTTCCCCTCCCCAGGGTAGCACATTCTTATACATAGCATTACTATAAGGATTTGAATGAGGCAATAAATATAAAGCTCTTAGCATAATGCCTGCCACACACGAAATGCTCAGTAAATGGTAGCTGTTGTTTAGAACAAATTTTCTGATCTCTGGGAGCCTTTTCTTCTCCTTCTGTAATCAGTCCTGAACATTTGAAGTCCACAACTCTTTTCTGAAATTCTTAATTTGGCCACCAACCCTAACTTACTTGAGGCTATTCATAGACTTTACTTATCCTTTTTGGTGGAACATTCATGTTTCACTGCTTAACTTGAATGCATTTGGGCAGTGTGCTACCCCCGATCTTGTTGGGTGTGTTTTGTGATATATAGTGCACATACCATAGTCCTTTCTCAGCTATGAAACATTCTGAATTCTAAAACACATCTGGCTTCAAGAGTTTCAGGAAAAGATTGTGGTCCTGTGCCACACAGAAAGTCAGCTTTCTAAAATGACACTTTCTTCATGTTTCTCACAATCCAGAAGTTACAAGGACCCTCAGTAGTTGTCAAATTTAGTCTGGACTACTCCTGGGTTTCAAGACTGTAATCTGACCCCACCAGTACATATTCAAAATTTAAACACCTCTCTTTTTCCCTGAAGCAAAATATTAATGTCATTCTTTTTGACATCTTCTCTTTCCTCTTTGTAGCTATTTCTGCCGAACAGTTAAGGTATAGTTCTTATATAGTTTCTCGGTGGAGCTAGATTTATCTCTTTCTTCTCTGAATTCTATTGTACTTATGTGAATTTATTCACCAAATATTTGAACAGGTATTATGTGCCAGCTATTGTTCACAGTGCCAGAGAGCAGAAAGTGAATAAGATAGTTAAGGCCTCTGTTGTGAGGGAACTTGTTTTCTACAATCTAGAACATAAACAAGTGAATAGTGTACAAGGATATTTTATATAGCGATCAATGCTGTGAGATGAGAAGACAGGACAGTGTGATAGTGCCAAGGGAGAAAGAGAAGTGACATATCTTAGAACCTCATAATATAGCATTCATTTACTTATTTGTTTTTATGTGGTTAGTTTTCACTCCCTGGTTAGGTTGTAAAAGCCTTAAGGGAAGAATCATACCTTACACTTCTACATGCCATAAAGTGCTGGCTGGTATTTGATTAATGTTTAGTTGATTCCTTTGTCTTGTTAAAACAGAGAAGGTACAAATTTGTTTATTAAATATTGAGCCCCATTTGTTTAAGTGTATCTTGTTATGTATTAGGTACTGTACTGGGTTTGGAAATACATGGGTCTGTGTAAAACGAGCTTTCTTTTTCATTCCTGTTGTTTTTTTATTCATAGACTAAGAGTGAAAAAAGAACTTTCGTGGCCAAACACTTTTTCCCCATTTGCAATGGTTTAGGACAAAGCATACAAATAATGTTTCTATACCTGGAGAAGAAGTTACTACTCTTAAAAATCTGGATTATTCCTGTAATTATTTGTATTTAATTCAGGTACTGAGCAATTTCCTCCAATTCATTAGGATGAACTTTATAAAAGACCTTAATGGCAAGCATACATTTCCTGAACCATTTACCCATAGTCCTGAAGTAGATCATGCTTGTTAAACAGAAGAGACTGCTGGATTCCCATATGATAGTCACCCCTTCTGGCAGTTCAAGATTGAAGTTTATATAAGGCAAGGCAGTTCATTTAAGATTGAGCATATGTTGTTATGACAGATTAACAAAACTAATCCAGTGAGATAACAGTTTTTTGCTTCATGAAGGAAACTGAAGCCCCATACTGTGATGTCATATTTAATCCCTTATACATAAATATTTTGTTCTTTATAAAATGCAAGAGCATCTTGGGAAGAAAAATTCCAAAAGGACTGTTTTTGTGTGTGTGTATTAAAAGTGTAAAAAGAATTTTGATTTGTAATAGCAAAGAACTCCGTTGGGTTAATATCTGAGGCTTTTGATAGTGCTTCTAAGATGGTGTGCTTACAGTTGCAAAAATATAGAAGTATTGCTCTACTAAAATGATGAAATAGACAGTATGAGATGTTAACAATAACAAAGTAAGGTGGAGAATTGGATTGGAGCTTAATGCCTGTGACTTCATATTCTCACCTACTAGGCAAAATGCTTCAAGGGCAGGGCCATACATCTTTAAATCCCCAGTGCCTAGCATATTGCTGATTGATCTGACATCTATTCATAATTGCTAATGCTGATAGCGGACAGCAGTGCCTAAGATGATATATGGGTGTCTGAAAATGACCCTTATTGTCAGAAAGGAGATGAAAGTATATTTTGGGGTATTTTTAAATACAGGCAGTAAATATTTCAATGATTGTGAAAGCTAAATTTTGTTTTCCTCCTGTCATCTTAGAAACAAACTTCTACATTGAGCTCACTTCTAAAAATCAGGTGATAGCTTTCTTGGTGAAATAAATGCAACTGAGCGGTACTCAGCTAATGTAAAATCTCTTCATAATAAAGTATTTGAATGCCTGAACAGAATGTTCAGCTTGGTGGTTGAATGGCCTTGGATTGTCTTGATTGCCCTTTATGGTTTTTAAGGTTCATAGTATGGGATCTGAAAATTTGAAGGCGGGCCTTTGAATAGTAAGTACTTCCTTCTGTGACTGTCCCTGATCTGTATAGGTGTTGGGCAGGGATATTGCATCCAGAGAAATCAAACCCTGGATCAGTGGTTGATGGTGATCACCTTCCTCAAGGTCTTTCTCACTTGGGATATGTTCAGAGGCTTTATCAGGGCTTTTGGAATCTTGTTATTGTTATTGTTCTTTCTTTTTTCTGATCTTCAACTAAACTGTAACCTCCATAAAGGAGAAAAACATGCTTATCTTGTTTACCATTGTATTCCCAGTACCCAGCATTGAGCAGGTGCTCAAATCTGCTTCTGAGATGCTCAAATATTTGTTCAATTGAGTTTAAAGTGTTTTTTTTTCTGTGTCCTGTTGCCTCTGTTCTTTTTGGCGAGCATGAAACTTAAAGCTGGATAAATAATTGACCCTTCATCTTTGTTGTAATGGCCAACTTATTGATTTTCTTTAAAAGAGAAGAAAATTGTCAAATAGCATGACTAAGTTTTTGAGTTGGTGATGAGACTTTTGAATTATACGCAATTTAGCTGTCCAATTTCTGTGGCACTGAAGTAATTGCACAATGTTTATAAAACATTGTATTACCATGTAACATTAGTCGTAGGAGAGATGAATCTTTACATCTTGCTGTTTTTGTTAATTTCTGCCTGATTGAGAAAATTAAAACTTAATTTTCTTGGAATAATGATCTCTTGCATTGCAATAAGAACTACAGCATTAGAGTTTATAAGTAGACAGCCATTTCTCTTATTCTTAAGGGGTACAGGCTCTAGAGTGATACTTTTATAATTATACAATACTCACATAATACTGTACTAAATTATATTTAATATAGCTGATCATAAGTGAAGTTTAATAAACTCAGATTGTTTGACTAATGCACAATCTGATTGCTTTTCCAGAGTTGATTGTAATGAAAATATATGGTCACTATACTTATTGGTGCCATCTGCCCTTGTAATGACCATTATCATTAGATTTGCATAATAAAAACTTACTAAAATGACTTTAATCAGTGTTGTTAATTCAAGGGTGTGATTCTAATAAAGATTTTTGGGTTCATTTTTGTCTTTTGGATTATAATTTTTTAACTCCATAGTAGCTCTGTAGTTTGTACATAGGAATAAAAATCCATGATGTTTACTTCTGTGTGGTGTGAGGAAAAGATGCATACACCTATATAAATTCAGATAAAATTTGAGAGCTTATCTCTGAAGACTTTTATTATAAATAAAAATGTATTATATTTTATTTTTTAATTTTTTGTGACATTGAGGATTGAACCCTGGGCCTCATGCATACTAGGTAAGCATTCTACTACTAAGCTACACTCCAACCCTGACGATGTATTTTAATACAATCATTTTTCAAAAGTGTCTTAAAGGTCAGTTCACATAAAAATGACTGATTTAATCTTGTCAAAAAGCAACTCTTTACAGTTCTCTGAAGTTTTTCTTTTGCTGGTATTTTTGTTGCTATGTTGGAGTCCTTTTGTACCTTTCTTTTTTGACTAAGATTTAAAGAAAATTGGGTGGCAGAAATCTTTTCTATTGTAGATAATTTAATTGGAACTTACACAATGATTTCATTGCATTTTTAATCCACAGTGGCCCAAAAGCACCACTTCTGAAACTCTGTCTCTTCATATGTGGGTAAAGATTTTCCTTTTTAATAGACCATGTTTGTCTCTTTTTTCCCCAAAGTGTAACAAAGAAAAGTTCTAAATAATGTTATTATATTTATAAAATATATTTATGAAAGCATGAGGGACGTGTATGAGAAAATATCTATATTAGATTAAATGTGCACAATTCTGTGTACTGTAGTTGAATGAAATTTATAAATCAAGAAATCAAAAGCAGAGTGTTTTTCCTTATGGTTCTCTATCACAGGTAATTGGGATAATTTTTTACATGAGTATAATTTCCTATGTGCTTTGGGGTACCCTATCACTCTTGAAAATGTGTTAGGAAAAAAAATTCTGTAAGAATACAATAAAACACAATCCTCTTCCATTATTTTTTTTTTAACAGGGTTCCACATTTGGTTTATTAAGAACCACATTTTAAATTCAGGGGCCCTGGAAATGGAAACCTATGTTAACAATATGAATGTTTGAGGTCAGAGGAAACAGTGGAGGTACAAACAGGACACTATGGAGTATGCACTGGGAAAAGGATTTCAATTTTTGTTTTATATAGCACAGAGGTTATGAAGGAAGAAGAAGAATGTAGCCTAGGGCCAAATGCCTTATTTGGGAGATTACTCTTTATAGGTCATGGAGAGGCATTGAATATTTATGAATGGAAATATGATAGTCATTCATAATCTTTATTGCACTTCAGTGTACCAAGCACTGCTCTAGGCATTAAGGGTATATCCCAAAACCAAACAGATGAAAAGTCTCTGACCTTGTGGAGTTCATATTTTTAGTGAGAAAAAGATAAAAATTAATAATAAAGGAAACTATAAATTGTTTGACATGTTAAGTCCTATTGGAAAAAAGAAAAAGAGCATGATAAAGCAGTTCAGGAGTGCCAGGAATGTGTGGAGGGGGCCCCTGTGTTTCCATTTCAGATGGGATGGGCAGTATAGCTTCACTGAGCAAGGCCTTGCAGGGGTTGAAGGAATAAGTCACAGGGATAACAGAAAAGAGCATTCCAGGTAGAAGGAAGAGCCAGTGCCTGTGGCTTATTGCCTGCTTGGGGACAGTGAGGTGCTTTGTGTGGTTGGAGCTGGGTGGATGAAGGTACAGTAGTTGGAGACTAGGGCAGAAGGATCTGGGCAGTGTGCAGATGCACAGGGCCTCATAGGCCATTTTAACAACTTGGTTTTATACTAGGAGGGAAAATAGACATTGTAGAGTTTTGAACTAAGGAGTGACATGATCTGACTTTGGTTTTCACAGCATCACTTGGTCTGCAGTGTTCAAAATTAATGGTAGGAAAGCAAAAGTAGAAATGGGGAGATCAGTTAGGAGGTTACTACAGGACTCTAGGAAAGAATTGATGGTGGCTGGAATCAGATCTTTTGTGAACTGTTGAAAGATGATAGTGTATGGACAGCTAGCTGATTGGTTGTTGGGAATGAAGGAGAGGGAAGAGACCAAGGTGACATGAAAAGTCTTATATGTAGACAAATGGAATGTAGGTGTACCATTATTTTTAAAATGAGAGGTTGGACTGGTTTATCTCAATTTTCTCCAACTCTAATAGTACTATATGGCTTAATATGAACACAAAGTATGTTAATTCCAAAAAAGAATAGTGAGGGACAAGATGAAGACTCAGTCTGTTCCCATAGGATCAGGTGGGAAAATGCTAGCAATTTTTTTTTCCTTGTCTTTGCCTCTCATGATTAAACTGTCAACATGTATTCAGTTGAGACACAGATTTGAAGCATTTCTGACATTTGTGCACCTTAGGGAATTTGACTAAAGCAAATCATATTTCCCTTTAATTTTCATTCTTGCTTTGGAGATACAGATGTGTTTACCGTTTTGAGTTTACAATCCCAAAGGATGGGAAGAAAACAAAGAAGAGTCTACTCAAAGAACTGTGTAATTGATCTCAAAATCCCAGGTGGACAGGCACCCATTCAGATGGTAGCAGGGTTACTTCAAGCACTTCTGATACTTTGCCACTTCTTTCTCTGATTTCGTGTTATAGAAAATCAAGGAGCTTCTCATTGTGCATAAAAGTTTTCTGTAACCCATTAGAAAAACTAAAGAGTAAATAGCTAGAAGAGTCCTAGGGTGCATTCATCTTTCTTAAAATGGCATTAGTTCTCAAAAATAATGCCCCCTTTTCTTTTCCATGGCATTAGATTGGAGTTTGTGATGAAAACATAGAAACATATGGGTTAGAAATTTAGATTCCCTGATGAAATTAAAGGATTAAAAGTAGAGAACTATACATGTAATAGTATATTTACCCCCACTTATCCAGGAAAAGTTGAACTTTATAAGGTCACAGGTAGTATTTGAAGACAATTTCCTGAGATCCTGAGACCAAACAATTCTCACTTAAAACTCAAACTGGAATCCTTATTGCTGTTGAGAAGACTGTGGCTTTCTTAGTAAAAGGGGATGTGAACATGCATGATCAAATTAACACAAATTATTCAGCTTCTTTTGTAAGAAATAAGTGTATGAAATAGGGCAGAAGGGTTAAATTCAGTTCTGATAGATGATTTTTTTTTTTTAGTACTGGGGATTGAACCCAAGTGTGCTTATCCACTGCACCACATCCCAAGCCCTTTTTATTTTTAATTTTGAGACAGGGTCTCACTAGATTGCTTATATAGCCTTGCTAAGTTGCTGAGGTTGGCTTTGAACCTGCCATCCTCCTGCCTTAGCTTCACAAGCCACTAGGATTACAGGCTTGCACCACTGCCCCTAGCCTGTAGACAATTAAAAAAATGTGGTTCTTTCCAATTACATCTCTTAATTGATGCTTCAATGTATGACTGGCATAATAAAATTTTAGTTAAAATGGATCATCATATGGACCAGGCCCATAAGATTTTATCACTTAGTGATATCACAGCCATGTTAATTTGTGTAGGTACACTCTATTTGCATGATGAAACCAACATGCTTTTCTTAGAACATATCCCCATTATTAAGCAATGCATGACTATATTTATTATAAAATCAGTGCACTCCAGTTGGGCATGGTGCTGAATGCCTGTAATCCCAGCAGCTCAGGATACTGAGGCAGGGGAATCACATGTTCAACACCAACCCTAGCAATTTATGGAGACCATAAGCAATTTAGCAAGACCCTGTCTCAAAAGTAGCTGGGGATGTAACTCAGTGGTAAAGTACCCAGGGTTTGCTCTCTAGTACCAAAAAGAAAAAAGAAAAGGTCTTGGGAGATTTTAAGAAATATATTAACAGGATCACAAGATTCAATTTTATTTAGAATATTTATAAAGGTATCCTTTAAATGTCCATCAGATATGACACTGAACACTGAATTCTGAGACCAAACTGTTTCATACTATTATTAAATGTGACATTTACCCTATTGTACATGTTTTTTTTTTAATTTTGGTTATTTTAAAAAATTTTTTCTTTAAAAACTTTGAAAAAACTGGAAAGGCTTATTATTTTGCTGTAATTTTCTCATAGTTGGACATTGATAGTGGTATCTGATCCAGATTTGGCTCTGGCATCTTGAGAGCCATATTTAAAGACAAATAGATCACCTCTTCCCACAATCAAACCTTCATTTTTAATCTCTAAGCTGCTATTTTTCTTTTGTAAATGATGTGTTGGTTATATATTAAACTTTCTACTTCTTTTTGACTATTTATAGTTGATAAAATAAAAAATGAGAACTATTCACCTATGATTGTGTTGTTTGATATGTGAATTTCTCTTATCTGACTGGTATTTCTTTTTTGTTTGTTTTCTTTTGGATTTAATAGAACATTCAAATAAAAACTTTGGCAGATGATGTGGTAAGGTGGTCTTAGTGCATGTTATATTATTTATGCATGTTGCTTTTTAAAATTAATATGTGTGGACATTAAAACATTGATATATGTAAGATATAAAGTGGATGTTTACAGAATATAGTAGAATGGAATAATTGTTAATAAAGTGACTTCTCATGTTTGAACATCAACATAAAGAATTACATGACATTCCAGCAAAATTTTGCTCCTAAACTGATATATACCATAACCAAATGTTTTTTTTAAAAAAACTTTGTAAGTCTAGATTTTGAAAAACAGATGTTGCCTTTTTTATAGCTAAATCAATTGCGAATATATTAAGCATAATATTGGAGGAAATTAATTTGAAATAGAAATTAAGTTCAGTATTTTAGATGTGTACTGTTAAATTTAAAAACCTTAACATTTCTAAGCAGAGTCTATCATAGTAAAACTTATTAGAAGTTATGGGCTCAAAATTTAAATGTGTCCTTTTATAGCTAAACTTAAAAAAATGGTATAGTAAGCAATGCCATTTTTTTCTGTGTGAAATTACCTATCTACAAATTATGTAAAATAGTTTTAGTACTCTATGGAGATGAAAGTATGTGGCTTGACTTGATTTTCTTACAAGAATATAGCTGAAATCAAAAGCCAAGTTTTCAAGATAAAAATGAAAGACATAGTGAAAGATCAAATTTATATGTTAGTAATGGTGCTTCTGAGTGAAAAAGCTAGTACTGCAAAAGTAAATATTAAGTGATATGAAGGAATAGAAGACGGATATGTTAATTTATGGTCAATTGCATATTTAAATGCTTTCATGTCCACCATATCTTTTAGTGAAATTTGAGTGTTAGATATATACTCAGCTTATTTGGGATTACTTAATTTTTTTCCTTGAGTTGTGTGAAGACAGACTACATATTTAAAACAATTTAATTTCCCTCAAAGAGTTAAAAGACAATTGAGAATAGAGTTCAGAATAATGTAAAGAAGTAAATTATGTTATGATGAAGACTGAGATAGGAACCAGGGGCTTATGAATTTAGGTGTGTCACTTTTTATGTGAAATGAGAGAATTGGTCTAGATGATTTTTCTTGGTTCTTCCCAGCTCTAAAATATTGTACTTTATATAATCTCTTTGTAAGCAACCATGTTCTCAAATCATTTTTGTAATCCTCAATAAGCTGCTTAAAACTGCTCATATTTCTTTCAAAGTATACCCTTTAGTTAAAAAAGGTATTCTTTGAAACAATAAAATGAAAGACATGTTCTTTTAATGGGGTCAACATACTTTTATATGAGCTGGGTTAATAATGTTTCTGATGCTTTTTGTATCGTTGAGGCAATTTATACAGAACCCTTTTCAATATGGCAGTAAACACGCACTGTTCTTATATCTAATGTGTCTGCTTGTTTAACGTGAGCTGATGATATGCATGTGCTTCCTAACAGAAACCTGAATAAAACTGAGTTGCATTCAGTTTTATGTACATTACTAATTTTTGATGTCTGATGTTTTGCAGTCTAAAATAGAATGGCCTGTTTACATGCAATTGAAGTAATTAACTCACTTAATGTGAAAGAGCAAGCTAGTTATTAGAGATTGTACATGGAATCAATGGTTCAAAGTCAATATCCATAAAATAGTGAGTTCTTCATAATTGTATTTATAGGAAAAAAGATACTTCTTGTTTATGTTGTATTTCCAGTAAATGGAAAAAGTGATGTTTTAATTTCTGTCTTGCTTTTTCATTGGTCCCACATTTTAGGAAAAAAACTTGGAGGAAAATAATAACAATAGTAATAACAGCAATAATAAATAGCAGCTAAGCACACTTAGCATATTATTTAAATCTCATAATAACATTATGGTGTAGGTCATATCATTATCCCTATTTTCAAGAGGAAACAGTCATAGAGAGACCAAGAAGCTTTTACAGGGTTACTCAGTCAGTGAATGGCAGCCTGGATTTGGACCCAGGTAGTCTGGTTTCTGAGTCTATGCTCTCCATCACTCTATTTGATTGCTACATTGTGACCATATGCATGTCACAATTTTTGTCATTGTTTTTTGTGGTGCTGGGGTTTGAACTCAGGTTTGGCATGCTCTAGGAAAGTGCTGAATCACTGGGCTGCACCCCCAGTCCAGTTTTTGTATGAAGAAGAGAAACATTGCCATAACTCTCCCTTAGAGTTGGGTATCCTCAGTTCTCCTTATTTTCTTTCTCTTTTTTTCATAGTTCTAAATTTGCCACTAAAAACATATTCTTTCTGAAATAACCACAAGGTTTTGATTACTGGGGATTGAACCCAGGGACACTTTACCACTGAGCTATATCCCCAGCTTTTAAATATATTTTATTTTGAGACAGTGTCTTGCTAAGTTGCTTAGGGCCTTGCTAAGTGGCTGAAGCTGGCCTTAGAGTTGCTTAGGGCCTTGCTAAGTTCCTGAGGCTGGCCTTGAACTTGTGATTCTCTGGCCTCAGCCTCCTGGAGTCACACTTGGCTCTGAGACTTCTTTGTACTTACTGTGCAAAATAGAAATGCAAGGAACTAAGTTTTACTTTTGAGGAATACTTTTCACTCTCAGACTTCTGAAGTTGAAGAGCTCCTTCAAGGTTTCAAATAGTACAATCTCTAACTAGAGCTTGCTGCTTAAAATAACATTTTGTCGAGAGGCAATAATAATATATATTATACTAAGTGCCATTTTGATGTTTCAGTTCTTCATGTTCATGGTTCTTGATCTTTTTCTTAGGGCTTTTATTTTTTTCTGTTTGCAGCGTGACCGAATTACAAGTTTTAGAAAATCTACGGTCAAGAAAGAAAAACCTCTTATTCAACATCCTATTGATTCCCAAGTCGCAATGAGTGAGTTTCCAGCAGCTCAGCCATTATATGATGAACGATCTTTGAATTTGTCAGAAAAGGAAGTACTGGATCTCTTTGAAAAAATGATGGTAAGTTAAACCTCTAATTTTGTTGTAGTTTTAAAATGTGTGTGTCAAGAATGGCACTGGATTTTAGGTAGATGTGTTTGTATAGACTGTGTTTATCATGAATAACACAGACCAGAAACTTGTTGATACAACAGAACTATTTGCAAAAGTATCTGTTTTTTGAGCTAAAATATCCTTGCCTCTCTGTTCCACTGTGAGCTCCCAGAAGCAGGGACAGTTTGACTTACCTTTGTCTTCTAGTATTTACTAGTTTCCAGCACTAGGTCAATTTTTTGATTTACTGCTTCTTTCTAGAAAGCAAAATAAGTCTAAGTCCACAGGGTCTTCTGTTGGTATATGAAATGGAGTTGAAAGAGCAGAGGTAAAAACAGAAACAGAAAACAAAAAGGCAATCCAAAACAAAACAAAAAACAAACAGTAATGGGAAAGAGAAATTAATTCATCCAAGTTTGTTCAATTAGCAACAGTTATACAACTTACATTTTTGAACATGTTTCTTATATTTTCTAGCTTGTTGTCATGATTATTTCTTATATTAGATAATAAATATAATATTTTGATTATTCAGCAGTCTATGGAAGGACAGGGCAGAAATGAGGCATTGGGCTATATTACATTGGTTAGCCTGACCAGAGAAGAACTGGAGCTCCAGATCCATGGTTCATTATTTTAAAATTTTGTCTAACTCATTAATGTAAATTCTATATAAACAACTTTATAAACATTTGTAGCATTTCTTTCCATTATCTAATAAGCCTTATTCTTTAGTTGCCAATATTTCCTGATTACCTAGATGTCCCTTAGTTTACCACTCTGTTGTCCTATCTTAATTGTCAAAAATGATGGCAATAACAACAAAAATAGAAACAGTCCTTGAGACTTTTTATTAGCACTTTAATCTTTTTAAGTCTTCATTCTTCACTCAAAATTTATTTTTGCAGCTTTACTCTGCTGATCCATTTGTTTACTACTTTTTGCAATGTTGAAATAGTTCTCAGAGTTTATTGGCCTTGCCATACTCCAGTTGTCTTAAGCTCATCACTGTGGGACCATTTTTTACTCCATTCTTTTTTCTTAGTCACTCTTAATTGCTTACCAAATCCCATTGGTTCTGCTTTTGTAATAACTCTGACATCTATGTCCTCAGTTGTCCTCCAGCTGTTCTTGCCCTAGTTTAGACAATATCCCTTTCGTGCTTCTTGTAGCCAGTAAGATGGCCTCTTAATTGGTCTTCCTCCCATCTTCCAGGTTTTGCCTCTTCTAATCCAGTATCACCCTATTAATAATTCTGAAAGAGATTCCTTTTCCAAAGTCCCTTATGTTTTCAGACAATCATTTTATATATCCCTATGCCACTCCCTCAACTATACTCCCAGGTGACTATTTCCCATCTTTGCTGCTCAAACCTTTGAATTCTTCTATCTTTATTTTTTGCTGATGACCTTGCTGCTTAACTTAGTGAGTAAACTGAAGGAATTGGAAGAGAACTTCCACAGACTTCTACCACCACACCTACCCAACTTTTAAGATCTGTACTTAAGTAGTCTGCCTTGTTCTTGTCATCATAGATGAATTTTTCATGTTCCTGTCTTTCCACTTGTCCATCCTATTCCCTTTACTTATTCAGACATTGCTTCAGTGAATTTCTCTTCTTTTTTCTACCATTCCCAGCAGCATGCAAACATACTGTCCCTTCTTATAAAACCTTCCCTCTATCTCTCTTGCCAGCTACCTCTCCATTTATTTACTCTACTTTGAAATGAAACTTCTAGTGATAGTTTTGCTTATATGCACTGTTTTCAATTCCTTTCTTTTCACTTCCTCTTCTAAATTCACTCCAACCATGCTTCTCTTCTCACATTCCTCAAAAACTGCCTTTATAATGTCACCAAAGATCTTCATGCTGCTAAATCCCATGGTCAATTCTTAGTTCTCATTTTACTTGACACATGAGGGGCATTTGATGCAATCAATCTCTTCCAGTTTGAAGCACATGTTTTTTCCTTTCTCAACACACATCTGGTTTTCCTCCTACCTCTCAGGCTGTTCCTTTTCAGTCTTTCTTTATGATCCCTTCTTATGTCTTTAACCTCTAAATATTGGCCCAGGGATCATAACTTCGACATCTCTTCTCTATTCACTCTGTCTCTTTTCTATCTTCAGTCTTTGGTGTTAGCAACCAGTTATATGTCTTTTGAATCCATTTGTATACTCATAATTCTCAAATTTATCTCCAGCCTAGTCCACATATCTGAATTCCAAACTCATGTGTCTAACTTTGTATGAACATCTCTCTTGGATGAGAGATGGATGTTCTGAAAACAGAACAGCTGATATTCCTCTCTAAATCTTCTCTAAAATTCTTTCCCTTTACAGTTGACAGTATCTCCATCTGTTTACCTATGCCCAAAACTGTGAGGTGTCCTTTATCCCTCTCTCACATTCCACATTTAACCTGTTAGAAAATTCCATTATCTCTCCTTGCACAGAAAGGAACTTATAACATCTGACCATTTCTTACTACTTCTATGGGTACCATATTTGTTGAAGTTTCACCTTGACTGCTGGAATAGTGGTAGGACTATTAGGATTACCCCAACTCTTAACTGGTCACTCTGCCACCATCCATGATCCTCTACAATATATTCTCAACAGAAAAATTTATTCATTTAAAGCATGAACATCATATCACTTGTCTCCTAAATCTCTACTAGGGCTCCCTATTCCACTTAGTTTAAGACCATTGTACTTAAAATAGCTTATAAAGCACTGTATGGTCTTGCCCCCCCTTTTACCTCTTTGATATCTTCTATTCTCTTCCCTTGCTCACTCTGATTCAGTTTCACTTAAGCTTTTGATGTTATTGTAACCCTAAGCAACAGTGAGCCCTGGTCGTTTTCAATTTGTGTGCAGTATTGTGGTTTAAATGTTCATTCTAATATTTCATCAGAAAATTTCCATTTTCCTTTATAAATGTATGGTATTTTTAAAAAGATTTGCTTGTTGGATTTATAAAAGTGATTTAAAGAAATGTACAACTTGGTGTCACATTTTCCCTAATGGGAATTTTTCTTTCGTGGAAATTTGGGAATAAGATATCAAGAAGAGATATTTTTCAGGTACTGCCATATTGTACTGTACTTTAATTTGTTGGATCTCATTTATGTTATTATCAACCACATACTCAAATATTATAGACTTGTAATATTATAAACACATACTCAAATATTATAAACTTGGCTAAAAACACTTATTTCCAGTAGTGGGATTGCTTGATCATACGGCAGTTTTATTTTAAAAATTTTCAGGACCCTCCATACTATTTTCTATAATAGCTGTACTAATTTGCATTTTCATTGACAGTGTACAGGGGGTTCCCTTTTTTCCCACATTCTTGACAACACTTGTTATCTTTTGTCTTCCACAGTAGCTATTCTAACATGTGTGAGATGATATTTCTTTGTAATTTTAGTTTCCATTATGTTAAGTGAGGCAGGCCAGGCACAGAAAGATGTATATTCTGATTTCACTCCTATATGGAGACTAAAAATGTTGATCTCACAGAAGTAGAGAGTGGAGTGGTAGTTTGGGGTGGTTGGGAGGGATTGGAAAGATTTTGGAAAAGGATGCAGTATTTTAGTTAGGAGGAGTAAGTCCAAGAGATCTATTATACAACATGGTGATTATAGTTAATAATATATGGTATTCTTTAAAAGTGCTAAGATTAGATGAAAAGTATTCTTACCACAAAATTGATAGCTGTATGAGGTAAGACATATGTTAATTAGGTAGATTTAGTCATTGACTTTAAAACATCATGTCATATACAGTTTTGTCAATTAAAAAACCTTTTTTATATATAAGTGAATAAATATATAAGCAAATACATAGTTTTTGAATGTTATTTTTATAATGGATGCATATTACATGGCATCCCCTTTCATTCTCCAATAAGCTTCAATATTTCTTCAATTATCAATATTTCCTGATACCTAGATACCCTCAGTTTATCACTCTGTTGTCTTTTTTTTTTTGGTACTGGGGATTGAACCCAGGGGCATTCCACCACTGAGCCACATCCCCAGCCCTATTTTGTATTTTTATTTAGAGACAGGGTCTCACTGAGTTGCGTAGGGCCTTACTAAGTTGCTGAGGCTGGCTTTGAACTCACGATCCTCCTGCCTCAGCCTCCCAAGTGCTGGGATTACAGGCGTGTGCCACCATGCCTGGCTCTGTTGTCCTATTTTAATTGCCAAAATGATGATAATAACAGCAAAATGGAAATATTCATTATTTATTCATGAATATATCATTTTAAATAATTGGATAATAGGAGTTGGATATCAAGAAATATGCTTTGATTAAAAGTTAACAACCAAAATATTAAAGGCAAGTTTTTGAGGATTGTATCTCTTCTTTGAGAGAAATCTATTGGAACATTATGTATTTGATGTATTATCTTTAGTTTGAACATCATTGATTTATAGTGAAAAAGTTATTTTATGAATAAACATAGTTTTTATTTACTTATGACACAGGCATGTAACTTAATAGTTTGCATGCATTATTTCAGTTGATCTTTATGACAGTGCCACAAAGTAGGTGGCATTGTTATGCCCCATTTTCAGATAAGGAAATTGAGGCTTAGAGAGAGGTTTAGAAAACTAATTCTGTAAATTGCCTAGTAGCTGAGCTGGAATGCAAAATTTGGTAAACACAAATCTAAACCATTGGCATTTTTATAACATCTATATTTAATAATGTTTTATTTAAGCTACATATGAAATTGCTATGTTTTTCTTGCACACATACTGAGTGGAAATAAAAAGCAACTCACAGGTACATTGGGTGGTAGGTAAAGCCAGCCTGGGGTAGATTATTTCCTACTGATGACAGAAAGTTATCTGTAATCGCTTTTTACAGAGCACCAATTGAAAAGAAAGAGGCCAACAATCTAGTAATGGAAAACTTTTAAAATGTCATTATCACAGTTGATTGGAAGAAGGCACTTAAGTCATTCTGATTCTAAAACACAGAAGTAGATTTTCAGATATGAAATTTCCCCTTTTTATTTCATTCCTGTGGGTGTCCTTCTTTCTACAAACAATGTAAAAGATGTTCTTGTTGTATTTGATAGCAACCTTGCTTCTCTTGAGTCTCTTGATGTTACCCTTTATTGTGCTGTTCCTGGTTTTTTTAGAGAACTACCATACAATGTTTAGACCATTTGGCCTAAGTACTATATCCGTGTTTTAGCACAACATACTCTGAGATGTAAAATGTTTTAAATAATTGGATCAAATAGCAGGACATTATACACAATAATAGTGTAAGAGATGCTTGACAAGAAATAAATTAGGTAAAATTCCTGATAGCATTTACTGTTTGGTATTTCTGGGTAACAATATGTTTTCATGAAAGTTTTGCTTGCTGAAAAAATGAATGAGAAACAATATTCAAATATAACTCTACCTTACTCTGATCATTGAAACTCTTGTTGACTGAAGGTTATAACTACCAAAAAAAGTTGTTATCATATACAGGGCTGAGTCTGAAATTAACTGCAGGATAGAAGTTTAAAAAAATATTAGCTATTTTATTTCATTGCTGATACCTCACTTTAAAAATCACTTGATTCTGTGTAGTTAAGGAAAAATCTGAAATGAGTCCAGTTAAATAAAAGATCTGAGTGGCTTGGTTTCACTTTACTGGTGTCTTAGTACATTACTAATGTTCCATTTACTCTGACATCTGTTCCATGCATTGATAAATCACTTCATATAGTAGATACTCAATGAAGCAATTATAGATAGACTTTCTGAGTAATGGTAGCAATGGCCATTGCTGACAGATTTAAAGCCCCAACTTTGAGATTTTTAGATGATTATTTATTTTATAGAACACCAGCTCCTTAGTAAACCATGTGCCACCTTTAGTTTGTAAACTGAATTTTATGCTTAGAGTATGGTCACCAACAATTAATTGAAAATTGAGAAGTGGTTCTTATATTAATAACTTTCAGCAGGGCACGGTGATATATGCCTGTAATCCTGGTGACTGAGAGGATCACAAGTTCAAAGCAGCCTCAGCAATTTAGTGAGGCCCTAAGCAACTTAGTGAGACTCTCAAAAAAATGAAAATGGGCTGGGAAATCACCCGTGGGTTAAATCCCTCATCCAAAAACAAAAACAAAAAACAAGACAAAACAAAACAAAAAACTCAAAAAACAACTTTCAAGAATTCAAATATACCATTGTTTTTATATGATTGATGTTATCACCTACATGGGATAAATTGTACTTTTAGAGTCCCCTCTGTCCAGAGTCATGTTTCAAACCTTCTACAAGGGCTGGAGTTGTGGCTCAGTGGTAGAGCGCTAGCCTGGCATGTGTGAGGCCCTGGGTTTGATACTCAGACCCACGTATAAATAAATAAAATTAAACAAAAGATCCATTGACAACTAAAAAAATGTATTTAAAAAAATCTTCTACAAGTGGGTAAACATAGTAGGAAGAAAATGACACTGCTTCTACTTTTAGTAATTACTTTTAGTAATTTTAAAGGTGACCAACTGAACTATAATGGTATTATACATCATCTTTAACCCCAAATTTAAATTCAAATGAAGGCCATATTTTAACCTTTCTCATGTTTACCAAAAACATTTTCAATTGCCTTTAATTAAGATTGAAAAAATATCTCCTCTGGCCACTTTAAATTTAAGGAAATTAATAAAATGCTGCAGCTAATAATCTTCAGCATTTTAAGTTGTCATAGCTTTTAGCTCCCCAAGAATAACTGAACTATTTTTGTACACTGAGTATACTGCTCAGGAATTATTAAATGTTTAGTAATATAACTTATTTTTATACAAACAGAATCAGTGCAGTCCTTTGGTTTTTGGGAGGGAGTATGGAGGAGTTGGGAGATTTCCATTTTAAGATTAAAAATATAAACACATGAAACTTCTTGGGAGTTTAAGTTTGAATTTGATTTCTATTAGCTAACATAGGATCTTGTCTATCAATGGAGGTACCTAGGTTACATTGGCAACATTGGAGTCATATAGATATGTCAGTAAGGACTGTGTTCTAATCCAGGTAATTAATTTTTTTCTTATGGAAGTGTATAGGTTAGAAATGATTTTTGATTTTATTTAATATCTACTTAGTAAAGATAATGTTTCATAGATGTATGCACATCCAAATTTCATGTTGTACACTCTTTGTGGCAGTGCTGGGGGTCTAGAAAGCAAGGTCTCATGCATTCTAGGCAAATGCCTTGCCACTGAGTTACATTCCTGGCCCTACATGTTTTTCTATTTGATGATTTATATTAATGTACTTTGCATTTTTGCCACAATTTAAAAATAGTATAATTATATGCACTAAATGCTAAATTATCTATTCTCTATTCCATCTGTTAAAACTCTCATACATAATCTCAAGTCTTTTAACTTTCGTTCTCTCAATTTTCCCTTTCCTCAGTTTAGATAGAATATTTGCCTTTGGACACCAGATGTTGTACTTTAACCCAAGTACACTTGTTCTCTCTTGACTGTTATTACAGGTTTCTTTTTAACCCAACACCAGTCTTTTAGAAGTTGGTTAGCTTGGATGAGAACCTTTTAGTGCTCTCAGCATAAGTAATTTTAATTAACTGTTAAGCTACCGTAAAATAAATTATCAGTAAACTAGGTCTTAGAGTCTATAATCTACTGTAGAAATGGCTGTTGAAAATGATCAGATTCTCAGAAATTGCCTAGGCAGCAAATTTCCACTGGTTACATTTACATTTCTAGTATCCTTACTCTATATTATTAGACTGCTGTAATGCCAGCATTATTTCTAGACAGTGTATTTTATTTTCTTATACAAACTCCTGTGAAAAACTTAGAAGGAGCAAAACTTACCCAGAAAACAGGTTTAAAAGGTAACAAAATCTGAGTCAATTTTAAGTTTTCTTACCAAGTGTGTTCCTCATCAAAGATCTGGTGCTGACAGGATAGTAGGATAGGAGTTCTAGGAAGAGGAATTCAAGGAAGTATGTTTGTAAATTTACTGTCACTGGTAAACTTCACCAATTCACTGTCTCTGTTCTAGGTTTATATATAGAAATATTTTCAAAACTAATTATTCTGTTTTAAAAGGTCCTGCTAGTATTTATTGGTATAAATGCATTTCAGCAACTATTTATTGGTATGTGCAATCTGCTAGGTAGTGCTAGAGTTCAAAAGATGAATGCAACATCTTCCTTACCCTTAGAGAGCTCAGAGTTTAGTCAGGGAGACAAGTAAACAAATGATTCTGTAATACTAGAACAGCTGTGAATAGGCTACTTTGGTGGGTACGTAATACTGTGCAGGACCTCAGGAAGGAAGTAGAGAAAATCTAAACAAACTGAAACTGAATGGCACTTCTGAATTATCAATCTTTATTTTGGAAGCATTAAAATGTCCTTATAGTATGAACAGTTTAGTTCCTCAAAGTCCAAGGCTTTCTATATGCTGCTTATTTTTAATTTTTTTCTTTTGTGGTGCTGGAGATTGAACCCAGACCCTTGCACATGTATGCTACACAAGTGCTCTACCACTGAGCTCCATCCCTGGCTCTAGGTACTGTTTCAAGTTCTGAAGAGTTCTAAGAAAATCCTTACCATTAAGGAGCTTATGTTATGATAGGGGTGACATGTAGAAGCATAGGGTGGAATTGTAAAGAAGAAAAAGCAAAGGCAAGTTTTCATGTCATGGTAAAGTTTATTTGACAGCTCTCTGCCAAATGCCAGATATTTCGTTAGTTGCAGAGGACATAAAGATGCCAATGATACTATTGCTGCCACAAGGTTTTTATTTTGTTTGGCGCACAAGCTAAGAATGGTTTTTATATTTTTAAGTGATTGGCAAAAAAGAAGACTGTTTTGAGCCCATGAAAATTATATGAATTTCAGTTGTCCCCAAAAAGGTTTTGTTGAATGCAACCACATCCACTTGTTTATGCATTTTCTACAACTCCTTTGTGTACTGTAGAACTGAGTACAAAGACAAAGATTGTGTAACTGGTAAAGCCTAAAACATTTACTGTCTGGAGATTTACAGAAAAAGTTTCCTAGTCTCTGGACTAGTACATTAGTCTCTAAAGCTTTTGATTTCCTACCCCATGGTGGGGGATTTATTTGCATGTGTGTGTGTGTGTGTGTGTGTGTACCTTAATATATATAATGCATATATTATTTGTGTGTGTATATATATACTTTAATATATAATATATACTTTTATATATAATATATAGTAATATAATGCATGTATATTATATTGTGTATATATTTATGTATGTATACACACATACATTTGAGCAATTAACCCTAATGTTTTAAATTATATACATATATGTGCATACTAATATCTACATTATAAAATGTAGACATGGTAAAGAGTGAGAAACATGAACAAGAATTTAAGAATGATTGAAAATGAGTTTATTTTATTTTTTCATCATACAAAAGCCTTTGCTGTCATGGTTAATAATGTTTTAGTGAGAGCAGTGTCAATGTGTCATTATTTTTTATGTCTTGCTTGAAAACAGGTAGTAATTAGAAGGTTTAGTTCCAAGATCATTTTATTTTGATATTTGGCTTAATGTCTGTCATAGTTGAAACATAAATCTGCCAAAGATACGTAGATCTGAATAGAGCAAGTACATAGTTAGCAACACTTATTAAATCATGGTATTAACTTTCATCAGTCCAATCCATGAATCAAGTAAAGGTTTCCTGCTGAACTGTTACTAGTAAATTTCCTTCTTTTTGATGACAGTCAGTTTCTCTTATAATGGATCTGGAGTGTTGCATTTTTATGTTTTTAAATAAATGGATTCAAAACGAGTTTTAATGCACAAACATGTCTTCAACAAATGTCATGAGAGAAATGGGTTCTTTCCATTTTTCCTTCCTTGTCCTTAATGTGTACAACCTTATCCTCATGTTTGTTCATTTCTGCTTCAGACAGTATATTTAACACCAGGAAGAAAGAGGAAGCCAGGTGAAGGGGACTGATCTGGAAAGGAGGTGGGGGGCAGCGTTGGTTGCTAATGTGTGTCTTTTTCACTGAAGTATGTTTGAAAGAATTTATTTTCTTAGTAATTAGTCTCTTTGTGAATGAAAAACGCCTGTCATACTAAATTTTAATGCTTTTAAATTATTTTATCTTGAGATAACCAGTGATATCTTTTGTAAGGTACAAAATGTTTTCATGGTCACTTCCTATCTCATTTCAAAATATTGTAAATATTCTATTGTATTTGAAGTATCTTGGTTTATTTAAAAAGATATTTTTTAAAAAAAGAGTCACATTCCTGACTCTATGTAGCATTCTCTGTACTTTAAACTTCCGGCTTGAATTTTACAAGTTAGCCTACCTTACTCAGGAATCCTCCCCACTTATAGTCTTTCCATAAAACTTCTTTTATTAAAAAAATAATTAATTTTGGTAGTATGTTTTCTTTGTCATATTTTCCTATGAGTAACTCAAAGAAAAGTGGTTTATGTATTTCATGATCGAAACAATTTAGCAGATTCTATAAGCTGTTAAAACAACTCTGTATTTTCATCCAGTTATATAGTAAACCTCCCACACCAAGTAATTTTTCTAATGCTTGCTTTAGCAAATTTTCAGCAATGATTTCTCTGTGTCTTCTGACAGTATTTGCTGACAAGGGATGTACTTTAGTTGACTGCTATGCTGTTTTGCATGTATTATTTCATCGGCTTTTACCAAATATTTCCCCAGTACCATGGAACATTTTCTCTTTTGCTCTTAGAGAAAGAAAATTCAAAAGAGGCTTCTAAACGTGTGTCATTAAGTTTACATAGTATCATTAAGGTACTTGATTGATTCTCATATGATTCTAATTATTGCTGAGAAAATTGAAGAAGTTTTATTCATGCTCTGGATGCTTGGATTTTAAATGGCCTGCTAATTTGAAGTGGCTTTATACCATCATTAGCTAATATTTTAAATTATAATAGGCACATAAAGTGAGGGTCATCACAAGTGATTGATATGCATCCATATTTTAAGCAATCACCTTAATAATTTCAGTCTTGTGGGTGTGTAGCTTATTAGCCTTAGATTTTTGTTATTTTTACTGTGTGATAAAAGAATCAGAATTATGAGTAGGAGAAATAGTAGCATAACATTTTCTTGTTCCCTTCCTCTTGCATTATCAGTATTATTATCTTCAATCTGTTGTCTTTGCAGGAATCATGTGCAGCTACTTTTTTATTTCTTGAGGGTTGATTGAGTTGAAACTAGATAAAATAACCAGTAAATCCACTAACCAGGTGCATGTCAACTGCAGTATGCTGCAGTACAGTGGAAGGAAATAAATATGCATTGTATATACACCACTCTTCCCCAAGCTACTTCATGTATCTTTTGAACCTGCAGATCCAGTGAGAGCTCTAGTGAGGTTACTCTTGTGAAATATCAGTAAGTCTTCTTTTCCTTTCTTTTCTATTTTGAATAGCAGTATTTCCTAAACCCAATGGGTCTTTTATGTAATCGCTGTGCTCTGGAAACCATCAGTTGAAGATGAGCTCAGGTTTAAAGATTATAAGAGAAAAGTAATATTTATGTTTCTAATGTTGAGACATGTTCTGAATTTACTCTCGTTGAGTAATAAATTTACTCTCTTGATGATAAAGGGGTATACATAGGTATTCAAAGTTGGATCCTTCCAATGGGACCTTGAAAGCAGAAATAGCTGAATTTTTGTGCCATACTCAGTAATATTCACTTAATATTCTATCTTTTTTTTCTGCTTTGGGCTCCATACTATTTTCACAAATAATATATTGGGACAATTTTTTTCCTTTTACTTTGTTTTCTACCTGAGCTCCAGTATTTTATATGGTTATAGTCTATATAAGTAATGTTAACTGGGTCTTTTGAAAACATGAGGTAGATAATTCATATCAGGTAGAACTGGCCAGTTATTTTTTATGTAGATAAATCCCTGACACTTTCATTGGGATTTTAAAAACAAATGTTTTGTTCTTTCTAGCTAGAAATAATTATGGAGCCAAAGCTAGAATAATGACTCAAGATCCCTTTACAAAATAATTAAACAAATCTTATAAAAATCCATTCATTTAAAACCTTAAAATAATAAAACATAGTTGTAATCATTATTCATCCTAGGACGTATTTTTAGGTAATGGGGCTTTGTCATTCATTCATTGTCTTCAGAGGTCCAGATCTTCCCCATCCAGAACTTGGAGGACACTTGAATAATTACTGTTAAGTAACTGAAGGAAGATGGCAAGCATTTAGTACTGAAGTCAAGTTCAGATTTAAAAACGGCAAGTGTAAAATCCAGCCTTAAGCTGAAATCAAGACATGTTGCAGGAACAGAAATATATAATATGTACAAAATTTATATAAAATTTTTAATAAATTTATAGCAGTGTTACTTTTGTCATACAGGGAAGGGAGAAATAGAAAACATAAAAGGTCGACATTTGTCTCTCATAAAGCAAAATAGAAAACCAGTGGGGAAGAAAGGAAAATAGAAAATACTGTTGGAAGGTGAGGGGAAAGTTTAAAAAAATTATGTTGTCCTCTGCTTAAAGAATTATGGTAGTGGAGAAAGAAGAGAGAAAGAATGAGTATGAATGAATGAGAATACAAATGAATAGGCAGCCAGCTTAAATTTTGACCTTCTCATCTGACTCTATGTAGTTCCTCATTAATAGTTTTAAGAATATAATGTTTGTGGCTGGGGTGTAACTCATTGGTAAAGCGTATGCTTAGCATCTATGAGGCCCTGGGTTCAATCCCTAGCACAAAGAAAAGAAAAAAAGAATACAGTGTTTGCTGAAGAAGTAACGAATTTGTTGATGAAGGAAAAATTGTATCATAGCATATGTGGACAGAGGAAAAATAATTTCTTAGTTGCTAATATGACTTTGAAATATTGTAAGTGGTCAGCTATTTTAACTTCAAAGTACATGTTTTAGTACTGTACTCCTCATTTACTGAAGATACATAAAATAAATGTTAAACATGCTAAAATCTTGCTTTTTTGTTTTGACTACTGTAAGAACTGTGTTTAGAAGTAGATTCATATTCAATTAAGTTGTTTGGAGTTAATACTGAATTATGAATATTGCTCTATTTAGTTTTATTATTATATTATAAAGCTGGAGTTAATGATTTGGAAGTATCAGCTGCCTAATTAGTGGTATGTTTTTTTCTTTCTAGAAGAAGAAAATGAGTCATTATAGACTCTTCTGTTCTTATGAATGATGCCCATTCTCAATCAACCTATACAGTAAATTTATAAATATAAAAATGTAGATGACTCTAAAGCAATTTAAAATATTTAAAGAAAAGGTCCTAAATATCATATTGTTTCAACAAATCTTTGTTTATTTCTTATTACATTCCAGGAACTGTTCTTTGCTGGGAGTACAAGGATAAATAAGTTCCTGCCCTCAGTTAGCTCAGTTTTGAGGAGAGAGATTTATGACATAGTTTTATTGTAAGTAGAATTAATATGAAAGAACAGGATGAGCCATTTCCAAATGAGGCGTTTTGGGTGAAATCTTCCTGAAAAATTAGTGAGCATAGCCTTGAAGCATAACAGTTAACCAGACATGGATTTGATGGGGAGCTGTGGTTTACAAAAGGAGGGGATGGTAAAGATGACAGTATTTCAGGCAGAAACATAGTGCTTATAATAAAACTATGAAGAATCTAGTGTTATTAACACATAAGGGGAAGATAAAGATTGGTTTCTAAAAATGAGGCTGGAGTGATGATAACATTAGTAATAGCCAGCATTCTTTGAAGACTAGTTAATATACACCAGGCTTGATATGTATGATCATACTTAATCTTGACAACATTCCTCTGGGGTATATGATCCATTACCCTTATTGTCTTGCCTACTTCCCTACAAAATAATTTTACTCTGATGGCATGATCTCTGCATTGTGATTCATTAAAAATTGAATGGAGATACATAGTAATGTAGAAATGTCACTGGAAGGAGAGCAGACTGCCTACCTAGAGACTGCCAAAAGCAGTCTTGGGCCTGACTTTGAAGTGTACAAACACACAACCTTAATCTTGTCAGTATTTCAGAGTTGATTCTACTTGGGAGGACGTAGATTCATAATAACCACATCCATCAGAGACTGAAATGAAAATTTGGATGCAGGAGAGACCATAGTCCAGCATATGTGAGCCAAAAGAACTTAGGGATTTTGATGAAAATGAGCACAATATGAGTGAACAGAATGATATACTTGGCCAATAAGATCATAAAATTAGAGCCTGAATTAATAAGGTATAGTATGTCAAGATGAAGGAGATGGAAGTCTTTTCCGTCTTTGTATTTATCAAACTGCAGAATATTTGAGAGAGATAGTCATGGTTGCTAATCCATGTCACATGAAGATAAATGGAATCTAGTCGGTATACTTCAGCCTGAGAGAATGCTACCTTCACATAACATGTATGTGGTTCTTCAATTAATTTCCTTTTTTCTAATCTGTCATCCTTATCACTAGTCACTTGAAATACTTTACTGGCTCAAATATTGAACACAAGAAAATTCATTCTGGCTAGTTTAGGTAGAAGATATTATTAAGGGATATTAGTTTGCTTTGAACAAGAAGGTTAGAGAAACAGGCTTTAGGTACCATTATAGGCATAACTTCTAGAACTAAACAAGTGAAATAGTGCAATTAAGGAGCTGTTGCCACTCCGGAATCACTTGATTAAACTGTCTTAATAAAAAATCTGCCATCAATTCTGTAATTACATGATTTCTGTTGCTATGCAAACCAGCAAAGTGGATGACCTATTCACGGCCTGTTTCCTCTCATATACTTCACTTCTGAATTTGCATCTCTCATAAATGCATTTTGTTGGTGGAGGCTAAATCACATGCCTGTACTCTAATTATTAAGGGAGACTGGCAAATGTAATTTTTATAGATTCTACTTTTGTTAGGTGGGACTGATAATGTGAGAATGTATTAAAATATAGATGCCAGGTTCAAATAATGTTGGGCAGCCAAAAATGACAGATGACTGCCAGAATCTCCTAGCTAGTCTCCTAGCCTTTAGTTGAATTTTCCGTACCTTCATGACCCAAATCTTAGTGAAGACTTCTCTGACTTTTCCACCTATCCTGTGTGTTTCCAGAGTCCTCATATACCTCTAGTACATTTGTTGCCACTAGACCATGACTTACCTATTTTTAAATATTTTTCTTTATTCAACATATGTTTGTTGAATAAAGTTTCCTAAGTATCAGGCATTGCTTCATAAATAATAACCTTTAATTTGAATGTAGAAGCAGTCTCTCAAATTTACACTCCCTTAGCCAGTCTTGCATAGTTCATCATGCGTAGTATATGCCCAGTAAATGAGTGATTCCAAAATTTAAAAGTAGAGAAGAAAAAAAAGGCACAGCCTTGCCACCTTAACATATTAGTATTTTGTCATACACATTTGAAGTCTAGTCCTCCAAGGAAAAAGCTAGCAAAAATTGAGCTGCCCTAAGATGAACAGCTCAGCTCATTGTAGGAGGAGGTACTGAGTTCCTTGTCACTTGCAGAACATAGATGAGCATCTGTGGACTCTTAAAAGTGCTATTCAGCCTAGTTGCTATGATATGTTTGGATTCAACAATTCTAGAACCTATAAGAGGGAGACAGAAGAATTTTCTGCCTTCTAGTAAGGTTTTAATAAGTTATACAAATGAACAAAATAAGGATATAAGAGAAAAGGTGAGAGTAAGACAGTGATCCTGGTGAGTATGGAAAAGAACTTGTATATATAACATAAAATTTATAAGAAATGACTATGTATAGTCATAAGAATCACTGCAGTGGGTGAAAATATAGATCAGGTGATTTTTGCTGTCACTGAAGTTACTATGGTCGAGTATCCCTTATTCAAAGTGTGTGGGACCAGAAGTATTTTAGAGTTTTTCAGATTTTGTAATGTATGCATAGACTTTCCTGGTTGAGTATCCCTAATCAGAAAATCAGAAAACTGAAAACCTTAAAAGTCTGAAATGTTTTCAGCATGATATTAGCATTCAAAAAGTTTCAGAATGACACCCCAAAAGTTTTGGATTTCAGAGCATTTTGTAATTTGTATTTTGGGATTAGGGATCTGTGTCTAATAGATAAATGACACTTGGTTACTTTTCATCGGTTCTTTGTTTTTTCTACCACATCACATATGAATCTTTAAAATAGCTTTAATATTTTTCTTTGCCAATAAATATACTTGATTAAAAATAGAATTGTCAGAATTACTGAAAGAATTAAGGGATAGAAATACTGATTTCTAAAAAATTAATTTACAATTTTTTTAGGTTATGGATGAAAAAGAACATGAGATATTTGTCTTTATGTGCCTAATTTATTTTATTTAACATAATGATCTCCAGTTTTATCCATTTTGTCAAAAATGACAGGATTTCATTCTTTTTTTAGCCAAATAGTATTCCCTTTGTATATGCACCGCATTTTCTTTTTGCATTCATCAGTTGATGGACACTTAAGTTGTTTCTCTTTCTTGTTTGTTGTGAGGACTGCTGCAGTGAACATGGGAGTTCAGATGTCTCTGACCTACTGATTTCATTTCCTTTGCATATATACCCAGTAATGGGATTGCTGGATCATATGACTGTTCTAATTTCTGAAGGAAACTTCATACTTTTTTCCATGGTGGCTATAATAATTTACATTCCTAATAATTTATATTATCATAGAACTTGAAATTATAATAGTGGTTACCAGAGGCTAAGAGGTGGTAAGGAGGAGATAGGATGGGGAAAGGTTGGTCAGTGACTACAGTGTTATAGTTAGATAGGAAAAATAATTCGTGGTGCTCCTTTATACAGTAGTGTGACTATAGTTAATAATAATGTTTTCTGTATTTCAGAAGAGCTAGAAGAGAGCATTTTGAATATTCTGATGCCATAAAGAAATGATAAATGTTTGAGATGAAAGATATGCAAACAACCCTAATTCAATCATTACATGTATCCAAAGATGACATTGTACTCCAAGGAAATGTGCAATTATTATATGTCAATCAAAATTAAAATTTTAAAATGTAAAATAAAGATATTCACATACATAAAATCCAACCTTTTAAAGTGTACCCTTTGGTGTTTCTTAGTATATTCAAAGACCACATAACAGTCAATTTAGAACATTTGCATTACCCCAGAAAGGGACATCATACCCATAAACAGTCATATTTTAATCCTCTTTTCCTCTTCTCCTGGCCCTGGCATCCACTCATCTAACTCTATAGATTTGCCTTTTCATTGTTGGAATCATATAATATGTGGTTTTTGTGACTGTCTTCTTTCACTTAGCATAGTATAATTTTAAGGTCCATCCATTTTATAACATATATCAATACTTTATTTCTTGTTATGGCTGAATAATATTGGATATGACACAATTTTATGGATATATCACATTTTATTTAGTCAGTACTTGATGGACACTTGAATTGTTTCTACTCATTGGTTATTGGAAACATTGCTGCTATAAACATGTGCAAGTTTTGGTGTGGAGATATTTTCATCTCTCTTGGGTATATGAGCTGAATCATATGATGACTCTGTGTATAACCTCTCAAGAAATTGCCAAATTGTTTTATCAAAATGGCTACATTGTTTTACATTCCCACCACTAATTGGTGAATATTCCAGTTTCTTACATCCCTTCTCTAACATTTATTGTAGTTTGTTTTGTGGTACTAGGGATTGAACCTAGAACCCTGCACATGCTAGGAAGCTGTGTGCCCTCCTCAGCCCTTTCTTCCAATATTTCTTATTTTCATCTTTTTTATTCAGACTGTCTTAGAGTGAAGGGGGATCACATTGTGGTTTTGCTTCACATTTCCCTAATGAATAATGATGCTGAACATCTTTTCATGTGCTTATTGTTTCTTATATCTTCTTAAGAAAAATGTCTACTCAAATATTTTGCTCGTTTGTAATTGAGATATTTGTCTTTTCATTGAGTTGTATAAGTTTCTTTATATATGAGTATCTGTGAGTATCTGTCCTTGACAGACACAATTCGTAAACACCTTGACCCATTCTCTGTGTTGTCTTTTCACTTTTCCATTTTGAAGCATAATCATTTCCATCTTGCAATGGAAGATTGCAATGGGGTTTTGCAATCCCATTCAGGATGTCTTCATATATTGTGGAGGTTAACATGAGTTTCAAAATGAAGAAAAATAATTTGTGTAATGAAAGTGTTAAATGTGTATATATTCACAAAACAAAGGTGTGTTCTCAACCATATAAAGTTTATTGAACTTCAGTGTGTTCTTATAACTGAATATTTTTCTGTCCATTGAGTGATTTGTTATCCCATTACAACTAACTATATTTCTCCTTTTTTTTTCTTTTTTAAATCCAGCAACTTATTATGAATTTTTCTTCAGTGATATGTTATGGATGCATATTCCCTCTTTGCCAATCATATTTGCTTTCTTGGATAATAATGATCCTAAGGGAGCATATGTCAAATAGCAATTTGTGAATGTGTGTTTGCTTTTGCTATCAAGTTAAACAAATAGTTTTGCTAGGGTTGTATAATGTATATCTATGCTCTACATTGCCAATTTATTCTGTGGAATAGTTTAAAAATATCTTTTACTCTCTGTTCACTGATTGACTTGGTAGTAATATAAACCTTGGATACTTGGTAAAATTTATGCAAGATTATGGAATCTAGAGTGAAAAATAATAGTGAAGTATCCAGAAAAAAAGAATTATTGTTAGTTCCAGCATGATTTTTTAATTTTAAGACAGACTTTATTAATATTTATTGTTGGGGCTGGGGATATAGCTCATTTGGTAGAGTGCTTGCCTTGCAAGCACAGGGCCTTGGGTTCAGTCCCCAGCACCACAAAAAAAAATTATTGTTATGGTATCTAGAGTAAAAAATAATAGTGAAATATCCAGAAAAAAGGAATTGTTAGTTACAGAGTGACTTAACATTTTAAGACATAGATAGTATTCATATTTATTAATCACTTTTGAAATGCTTAGGCAGAAATTTATCAGTGCTCACAGTAAATGTTCTTTCTAACAGGAGGACATGAACCTTAATGAAGAAAAAAAAGCTCCTTTACGAAACAAAGATTTTACCACCAAGCGTGAGATGGTTGTCCAGTATATTTCTGCTACTGCCAAATCTGTAAGTAGAGAAACTGTCCTGGTACCAACAGAATGAGCTTAAGCATTATGTATTTAAAGATGAACAAACCTCAGATGTTCAAATTCTTGCCTCAATGTATTCTGACTATTCAGGAAACCATTTTTGTGTGTATTTTTAAACATTTAGTATATATTTCAAAATGGAAGTGTTCATCTTTGGAAATGAGAATCTCTCATTATTATAAACAAGAAAGATTAAAAAGGACAGCAGACTCTTGAGGTAATCCAGTGAGTTTGGGGGCAGAGGCTTTGTGTAATTACTAAAATTTGACAGCATTTTGCAGGTATTTCACTTAATGTTAGATAAAAATTTTGGATTTTGAGGGAGAAGATACAAATAGCATAGTCATCTTTAATTAAGTTGACATTAAAGCTACATGTCTGGTGTCTGCTTGCATGTAATTTTTAGGAATGCTTTTTAATATGCAATATTGTTGACTTTTTTATCGTTTTATGTAATGCAAACTGTGTAAGCTGCCTCATAATTATTATTGTACAGCTTTGTTCAATATAAAGGAAAGCACTTAATAGGAACTTTAATCAAATCTGTGTGAGTCTCAAGACTTAAAAGTGGGTTCATTGAAAGGACTTATTATCAATGGGAAGAAAACTTACTGTTTTAATATAGTATTTTGTTTCATTCACCTCCTAAGGCACTTCCAAAAAAATAGTCTTTGGGTTTGGATTTTTTTTTTTTTTGGTAAGAAAAATGTACTTTCAAAATGGCAAAATGCGTCTTTTACATGTCTATAAAGAAAGAGCTTTTCTAGAGTTTATAAAATCACTGGACATATGTGTGTATGTGTACATATATATACACATACACAGTGATTTTATCTGTAGGTATATGCATATATTATTATATATGCACGTAGACATGCACATTTAAAATATATTCTAAATCTGAAGAGTTGACCACTGAAGTTCCTCATTGTAAAAAGATATTCTAAAGTTATTTGGCTCTGCTATTAATAGTATTTCAATACAGTAGTTCCAATAGCAATTACTGAATTTTGCAATTGTATTGATTCTATATTGTACTTTAAGCAAGCTAAATCTGAATGCTGAACTATTTAAACATAACGCATTGCAGCTCTGCCAGAGCAGAGCAACAGCATGTTTTTTAATTTGCTTCTGGTATCCAAGGGCAGAAATATGTTTCAAGTGATAAGTGAAATTTGCCATGAGCGTCGTTTTCAATAGAATTAGGTGATGCATAGGGTTTTACTTTGAAATTCTGATGAATCTCTTCTCATTTTTGCACTCAAGTTATTGTTCACAGTAAAATGCTTTAGGAAATGCAGGGTGTACGTTTAGTGTTATTTTTCAAATACCTAAAGGCAAGTACGCTAGTAAATCTATATAACTAAATCTGAGTGCAAAGTACAGATAATACTATATGACTAGCCATGTGATGTTTATAATGATAGGATTTTGTTAGTGTCTCTGGCTTATTTGTGGTTATTGTTTGTGTAAGTGGGACTGACCGTAATGAAGATTATATATGTGATGCTCCTCTATCTTGACTTTTTGATTATTACTTGATCTTTATGCAGAACTCCTCTGCATTTATTCTCATAAATTCATCTTCAAGTGACCAAGGAAATGCACACCTTAAGTTACATACTCATTTTTCAGACTAAAATGCAAAGATTTGGTTAAATACTAGATGAGCTCATTCAATCTACTTTTTTCAGAAGATGGAAATGGAATATTCTCAAAAGACATGAAAATTTCATGTTTAAGGCACTAGCCTCAAAACTAGTACTACTAAGTATTTGTCCTTATTTGTTTCATTCAACATAACTATGAGCACCTCATATATGCATAACACATTCATAACAGTTCCAAGCTTATGTTTTTTTGCTAATGTTTTTCATGGACCAAATATTATGATGGAAGAAAGCCTGTTGACAAGCATATTTTGAAGCTTTCTCACCTTGGGGATACATTAATTAGTACTGTATTCTATCATTAAATCCCTGAAAATTGTTTATGTAATTTCTTTTTTAAAGGTGAAAGAGATGGCATTCAGTGAAAAACAATATTTTAATCCCTTGACCTTTTCATGATCAGGACAATAAAATTTGCACTAATTATCACTGAATGTATGGCTGTTTTCCCATGTGTAACCAGGCTTCCTTCCCATCCTGCCGTCTTTCATTAGGCTTTGGATGTGCTTTGTATGTCTTGCACTTTTTTTATTCTTACTTTTGCATTATATTGATGTACTCATTAAAAATGTGTCCTGGTTTAGGGCTGTAACTATAGCTCAGTGGTAGAGTGCTTACCTAGCATGTGCGAGGCTCTTGTTTCTCTCCCCAATATGGAGAAAAAAGTTTCCTCATTTAAAGCAGTTTATGATGGTAAATATTACTTTGCAAAAACATTTTATAGGTAGTCAGAATTTTCCATCTTGAAGTAAAAACAAAGTTAAGGTCTAAAGCCCCTGATAGAAAAATGTTTTAAAGTCATGTGTCAAACATGGGAATTAAAGTCTAACATAAATTGTATAATTTCCCCTTAGTCACTTGCATTAGTCATTTTGTATGGGATCTAAAGCCAAAAGAACAAAATGTGAGCTCAGTAAGATATGTCCATCATGCTCCTTGGGTTCCTGGGTAAGGACATTAAGGTAGGATGAAGCAATACAAAGAAATGGTGGTCAAAACCTGTTTCTAAAGTAAACAAGACTCTTTTATTGTATATTTAAACTTTATTCAAATAAGCATGGATAAGAGAATGTTAAGGAAATCACAAGGTAATGATGTAAACCATTGCTTAGGTTTTTTAAAATTCTGCGCTTAGTACATAGTAGAGAAATATATGAAAGTTAAAGGTAAATGTAGTTTGAGTAATTTGTCGGTAATGAGTGAGCTCCAAATAGGTGGGTAGAGAAGAACCACCCGTCTGCATTTATCCCCTATGAGTTGGACTCTTTTTTTTTTCGTTTTGGTACCAAGAGCCGAACCCAGGGGTGCTCAACCACTGAGCCATAACCCTAGCCCTTTTAAAAACTATTTTATTTAGAGATGGTCTCCCTAAATTGCTTAGGGTTTTTCTGAGTTGCTGCGGCTGGCTTTGAACTCGCAATTCTCCTGCCTCAGCCTCCTGACCCTGAGCCTCTGGGATTATAGGTGTGTGCCACTGCACCTGGCATGAGTTGCACTGTTTTTGATTATTGTAGGAAGTGTGGTTATGGACTGAACTAGGCTAGCAGTATATGTGGATGATTAAACCACAGATAACCTGGGAGATACTATATTTTCAAAACATGAGCATATTTTTAGAAGTGGATAACTGTGCTTTGTTAATCTTACAGAAGTTGTCCTACTGATTCATAATCCTAAAACAGGTACAATATGTTGGTGATTTATAGAGGGTTTTGCATACACTTAACAGCATATTTTGACACTGAGGAAAAGTTATTCACTGAAGTCTTAACATTAGTTTGCTAAATGGCAGTGCCTTTATCAGAATACCAAGAATTTAGTTTATTTCTAATTTAAATCACAGTCTTTGAAGTTGATATTTTAGGGTATGTCAGATTATATTTTTGAAGACATATGAACCATTGAGAGGTATCATTGACTAAAAAAAATCAGAAATAATTTAAAATAGTGAAACCAACTGTATTTACAGATTTGCTAGACTTACCTACATAACAAGTACTTAGAAGTTGTAGTACATCTGTTTGTGGTTGTGTGTATGCATTTATTATGGTTTTGCTTTTGCCATTATCAGAGACTTTCTTTCTCGGGTCATTTCCAGTTATGTTCTGGATATGATGAAACAATTAAATCCAGACATGACCAAACTAGCTTCTCTCAGTTTCCCTTGGCTAATCAATCTAATCTAATGCTGTATGTGCTTTAGCTAAATGCAGTCATTTTGCAATCTGAATGAATCATTAAATGGGCCATATTGTGGTTGTTTCACTGAGTATAGACCTGCCTTAATTGTTAAGACAGGCTTGCCTTCTCTTTTTAGTCTCATGTCTGTGCTAAATAGACAAGGGACAAATACAGCCTCTGTCTTTTTTGGTGGGAGCAAATAATTTAGGTCAATAGCATATCTTTCAATTCAGAAGAGTGTTAATGGCACCAAAGAGGCTTTTATTCAACTAAGTAATCACTGCCTGTAAATAGTCTGTTGAATGAATATTTAAGAAACCTGCTTCTCCATTTGGAGATTCATGGATTCCTCTGAAATAATTTACTTGGAAACTGTCATTATCTTTTTGCATCTTGTGATATCCTGTTCCACTTGGGATTCTTACTGAGGTTGCAATTAAATTTGATTTTTATTTTTAAAGCACTAGCTGAAAAATAGAACACATCTTGATAATAACGGCTATCAGATTAATGGTTTTAGATTGTGGATTAGCTCTTTTTTGGACACTGCTTGATATTCAAATGTGGGAATCTGATAACAGTGATTTGATTTATATTTGAATTTTGGCATAAAATTATGTTTAGAACTGTGAGTTTACTTCTTGTTTTCTTAAACACATCTCTCCCTCTCAGATTCTCTTATCTCTTATCTAAAGCTCAAAGTTGGGATTTTTGAATCATTTCCTTCTGATGAATATATGCATGTTTATATATAAAATCTCCATTGTCCTCACATTATATAGAAAACTCTGATTTTATAATAGAAATGCTAGGATGACCTCCAAACTGGAACAATAAGTGATCTTTCTTCTTTGTAATTTTCAAGTATAAGATAAAACAATATTATAGCCCTTAAATTTATCACAATATAAAATCTTCCAGTTTTCAACCTAAAGTTTACTTCTAAACTTAATGCATGACTTTAAATGCAACAGTTGTTTTAACCTTATTTTAACCTTACTAGTATACTTGCCATAGCAAAGAAAGAAAGAACAATATTTGAAAACAATCAATTTTGTACTGATAATTTTTTGAGGGGCTGTGAGCTGATGCTATATTGCTATTAACTTTGCATGATTGATATTTAGATTGTATTGTATGAGAAGCTCATTACAATACAAAATTCTCAAATAGTAATTATCCTTTATTTCAAAATTCTTATTCCATAGACTACACATTTTTGAAATATGGTATAAATTAATATTGATTTATTTGTTTTAACCTCTAGATCTAAAGTATTTGAAGTATAAACAGGGTTAGCTATTTACTAATTTACTAAACACTACTGTAAAAAAGCTTCTGATTACTAATATTGTTGCTATTTGTTTTTTTTTACACCATAACCTCTCTTCGTTGACCACTGCATGCAGATAGTTGGAAGTAAAGTTACGGTAAGTACAAAAGATGTGTTTTAACCTTAGATATGAATTTGTACTTTAAGAAATTATGATTGTTGTTAGTAGTATTTTATGTTTGGTTCTTTTGGCATTTATTTTTTGAAAGCAGTGGGATTCATGTTAAGATCATGTGATTAAGATTTAGGTCTGGTTTTGGGAAATGGTTTAGAACTAGAATTTGCTGGTATACTTTCTTAGAAGTTTTTACTTTTTGTGTTTTGGAAGTACACTTGGGTCAGCCTTTATGAGTCTGATGAAATTGTGTATTGTACCTCAATTCTCAGTATGGCAGAGAGAGATTTCTGAAATACTGGTTTTTGTATATGGGAATGGGAATTCTTTTCTTTTTTTTTTTTTTGGTACCAGGAACTGAACCCAGGGGTGCTTAACCACTGAGCCACATCACCAGCCCTTTATTTTTTATTTTTTTAAAATTTTGAGATAGGGTCTTGCTAGGTTGCGTAGGCCTTTGCTAAGCTGCTGAGACTGGTTTGAACTTTTGATCCCTCCTGCTTCATCCCCCCAACCCTCTAGCCTCTGGGATTATAGGCATGCACCACCATGCCTGCTACATATAGGAATTCTTATTAGGCAATTTTACTTTGACTTTAGTATCACTGAGTATATAATGTAATGAAAATGCCATTTGCCATACAGTTAGGTGGCTTGGGTGCTTGTTTTTGTTGGGTGCTATTAATCAGCTATATGACTTGGGGCAAGTCATATTTCTTTGGGGTTCAATTATTAAATGGATAAATTGAAATGATTTGCTTACATTATCTTTTAAGATTCTTTTCTTTATTGTCATTTAAAGGTTTTGTACTCAAGGTACTGTATTTTAGTCCTGTAATTACATGATATACTATTATATAACAAGCTAAAATTGACCTAGATTGTGATTGAGAGCTCTCTGTAATTTGCTGTCTTGACTGAATATTCTTTATTTAGAGAAAAGAATAGGAAAATTATCTTTAACATCATTGACCACAGAGATATCTAGAACAGTGCATGTATTAATATTTGTTTTGCTTTTAAAAACATTTTCTTTTTTAAATTCACATGACATTTGGGGGGGGAAACGCCATCAACCTTATGGAGTAATTTCAAAAATCAGATATTTATTTAGTGTTTATTATGTGTCAAGAATCTAACTAAGTGCATAGATGACTAGAAAGTTTACGTTAGATACGACCTTTAGTTTATACGTGTTGAAATAATCAACATATTAAGTTTTATACACTGCCTATAAATGTAGTAGGAATTCATAAGTAGGAGAGAGAAGGAGGGTTGGCATAATTAGGGAAAAATCCATGCAAATTTTTGGACCTAAACTGGGTTTTCTGGAATTTTTCCTTATGAAGAATGACTGGGATTTCACTAAGGGAGAAGCCCTCAGGCTCTGGAAGTAGTATTAAATGCAAAGGCCTGGAGATGGAACAACAATGTGTGTGGGGGCGGGGTAGAGGGAAAGGAAATGAGGTTGACTTTGTTGAAACAGAGAATATATGTTGGAAAGATTTATAAAACCAAGTTGAAAGCAGGTCTTGAAGTTCAGGAAGAAGATAAGAAATTAGTTTGTGCAAGGAGTGATAAAAGCAGCATTTAAGAAACATACATTTGATAGGTATTGGATAGGTTGGATAAGGATAATGGTTCTCAAACCTGATAGTGCATGAAAATGCAAATGTGCCCCCCTCCCATCCCACTCTAGGATTGTGATTTCTGAGGTCTGGGAGGTGGCCAAGAAATTTGCATTTTTATCTAGCACCACAGGAGATTCTGTTAAGGGAGCTTGAGGAGCACACATTGTGAAAAATAGTCATGCACCAAATAGCCTTTTCAGAAAAAAATGGTGCTGTTCCCTTAAGATTATGATGGACCTGAGAAATTCTTATCACTTAGTATTTCACCGTACCTTTTATATCTTTAGCTATGTTTAAACACGAGTACTTAACACTGCATTACAGCAGCCTATAGGATTGAGTATAGTGACATGCGGTACAGTTTTATAACCTAGGAGTAATGAGCTATTTATACAGTGTGGCTAGGTGTACAATAGGCTATGCCATCCACGTTTGTGTAAGTACACTCTATAATGTTCACACAATGACAGACTCACCTAATGACACATTTATCAGAAGATAATCTGTCTTTAAATTAGGCATGACTCTACTGGATTAGGACAGAGACTCTGGGAGCTACTTACTAGACTTTTCAGTGAGTCTGTGAGAATGCATATTAAACTGGAGGCTAGAAGGTGAGTTTAGGGTTAAGGGACTTTGGGAGATAAAGGAGTCTTGAGCTTATTTCAGCATGGTCTTGAGCTGTCCTCTATTTCTAGTATTGGGCTCATAGGACTATGCCAGAAGCCAGTAAAATATTACCGATTCCTCCACATCCAGTCAGTTATTAAGTTCTGTTGATGATTTTTCCTAATTAACTCTCTATTTGTTACTGAAAGCTAGGTCCTTGTCCCGAATGCCAATTCAATAAAAAGGACACATTTTTGAGAACATGGAGAAAGAAGAACTATTGCTTTGCTAGCAAAGGAGAACCATGGGGACTTCAGTCCCAGAGGCTGTGATTCTGCCCTTCCAGGAGAATGGGGTTTTAAAGAAGTGATTCATTCCATGTGTTCCCTGTGGGGGGTTGTGATTCACTTGTTAATTTGGGAGATAGCCATTCCTTAGATCTTCTGGTGCCATCTCTGAAGTCTGAATTACTTGGTTCCTGTGGTGGGTCTGTGTTCAAAGACAGAGAACTCTGCCTGGGATGGGAAAAAGGTAATCCTGTCCCCCACCCCAAGTTAGGGAGAGGGAGAGGGAGAAGAGGAGAAGAAAACGTGTCCACTTAAAAGTAAGCCTCAGTGTCAGAGCAGCAAGGGTTATATTCAAAACATGAGGTGGATCACAATTGCAAACTCTACTAGTTACCTATACTATTACTTTCTGATAGTATAGGTTCAGACTAATCATTTAACATACAGGTGATTGCTGTAGGCCTTTGCAGTTTCCCGTTTTCAACTCATTGTACCTATATATGTTCTAGCAGAGATCATGCTAGCAGAGATCATGCTATTTCCCTCCTCAAAACCTTAAAATGGCTTTCGATTGCCCTTTGTGATCTCTTCCTTACTTCCTTTTCAAAAGTCATCTCCTGCTTCATTCCTGTCCTCTATTCATACAGGAACAATTGGCAATTCCTTACAACACTTTCTTTAATACTTCTAAATCAAGCCTATGCCACGTCTTTGAGCTGGAGTGTCCTTTTCTTTAGGGTGCCCAGCAAGCTCCTAAATATCCATCAAGATTAAGCTTCGTGGCAATCTTAGGAGAAGCTGTCCTAGATAACTCCTTCCTTCCCACAGCTGTATTATAATACTTAACACATTTTATTGTAATAAATCACTTACTTGTGTTTTTTTTTTTTTATCAACAAACACAGCTTCTGCCTTCAAGGAGCTAGGTCTAATGGAGAAGAGGATAGATAGGTAAACAGGATAAAGGCCTGAAGATACAGTATACTAGGGATTTCAAAGTGGGAGGCCAGCAGAGTCTATATGGTTCATATATATGGTTCCAAGAGTATTTTAAAAGACAGCATAATGAGGTGGGGGTTTTGATAGATTCATAGTATAAACTCTTTCATACCCAGTGTCTTTGGGCGATCTGCTTCTTACATTTGAGCTTGCAAATCTTGCTATAAAGGGAGGAATCCATAGGAATCAGCTTCTAAAGGAAATGTTGAGGGGTTACTTCTGGAATTTAGGTGGGAGTGTTGCTTAAGGGAGATTTTTTTGTTGTTTTCCTGCAATCCGAGGAAGGAATGAAAAAACAGTATATAAAATCCCTCTGGTAGAAGTCAGAAACAAAAGGGCTGATGTGTCATGGTCTCATTAATCTTCAAAAGGTAGGAGGTGTTTTTTTCCATTGACAAAAGGGCAGGTAGGAATTTCGTAGAGGTGTTGCAGAGAGAAGAAATTCTAGAATAATCAATCAAATATTGTGGTTACTGAAAGAGAATAGTGGTGTAAGAGCCAGATTGAAATCGGAAAGATGGAATTTGTAATGAACTAGATTTGCAAACCGTTGTGTATCTGGTGTTGATTAGAAACAGAGAGAGGCATTTGAAGCCTTCCTGATACTGAACTATCATCAGCCTTACTGTTCACTATTCATGTTTATAAATTTTGCTCAAATAGGCAAACTAGAAAACTGCCTGTTATCTGAATATAACTGCCCCCTCAGCCTCAGGTAGTATTGCTTATGACTTTGCTTATTAAATCTTTTTTTTAAAAAAGAAATAGAAATATGTATATGTGTATGTGTGGGGTGTGTGTGTGTGTGTGTGTGTGTATATGTATGTATGTATGTATGTATGTATGGCTTTTCATCTTTCGTAAATATTCTGCCCATAGCCCATTGCTTTTCTATGAAGCCTGTTTACATCCTGATTCCCAAATCCTCCTCCCCATTTCCACCTAGTAATTTATCTGAACTTCTGTATTACTTTATTTTTAACTTTCTTATGGAATCACTATCTTATAGTTCCTATTACTTTCTATATTTCTTAAGGGCTTCTTTTACAACATTCCTATTTTACTTTATAGTGATTTATGTCCTTAAATAATAGTCTCTCTCATTCTATGGGTCTGTCTTTTTATGTCCACAGTATAGATTCTATAAAGAAACATATTTTTAGTAGAGGCCATAGGTTCAGAGGCAAATGGGTTTAGATTCTGACTCTGCTGCATGCTAGCCATGTGACCTTGGATAATTTACATAACCTTTCTGAACCTCAGTCCCCCCTTGATAAAATGAAGATAACAATACTAAATTCAAGATCATTTTGAAACATATCATTTGTATTTAATGTATTTAACTGACAATCTTTCTAATGGTAGGTTCAAATCATGTTTTCGTCAAATGCAGTGAAAACTACAAAATGCTTGGCATGAAAGACATAAATCATAAAGATAAGACTGTGAGTTACTTTTTTCTTTTTTGCTGAGCTCCTAGATATGTCCTATTTGAAGATTTAAAAGGAGAAGTAGGATTTGTTCCAAGTCAAGAATGGTTTGGAGGATTCAGCTTGATGTTAGAAGGAGACTGCCTTGCCTATTTATTGGAAGCTATGTGTTATTTCATGTGGATTATTGTTGGGATTTGAGAAAAAATTTTGTAAATATTCATATTTGATCTCAAGTTTATACTGACAAGGTCACTTTAAAGATTTAATAAAGTTTTTGGGAATTTTTAAAAATAATGTTTACAGAGGAAAAGGATAAAATATCTTCTAGTAGATATCAAAAACTAGCAAAGAGAATTTGGAGTAGGGCAGAGATAGAAGTGAAAGAGAAAAAACAGCATGAACTTTCAGAGTTGATTTATCCATTAGAAACAATAGGCAGAGAGCCTACCTCCAATGGAAATGCTTTATTTTGAAATGTAAAGAAAAATAAATAAATATAATCTGTCCTGGATTATATTCAATTCAAAAAAAGAAAAAAAGAAAGAACTGAAAGACTTTTCTCAATGGCCTCTAGTTCTAAATAAGTGTTGTAGAATTTTGTGAACCAAAAAAATTATTTTTTATTATTCAGTAACGTTGCATAAAGCAGATTGAAAAAACATATAAAATGATTGATTTGATTTGATTGTAAGCCAAGAATAATTTATCCACAGGTGAAAAAATAAGCATTTTTCTGTGGGGAGGGAAGTAGAATTGACATGATTACACATAATAATTAGAAAATGCAATTATAATGACCAGACATTACAGTGTTAAATATAAGGTAATTTAATAGCATAAATAGTTGAGTGGCTAGAGCAGCAACAGGAGCTTTTGGGGAAGTGTTTGTTTTAGTATCCAAAAGACCTGAATTTGAATTCCTTATTTACTATTCTCATTCCCTCTGAACTTGTAAGCTTCTCTGACAGCTTCCTTTTTCTTGAACAAAAATTACTAGGTACCCGTTACCTGTCAGGCCCTGTTCTAGGTGCTAGAATGATAAACTGTACAGGTAAAGCCCTCATGGAACTTTCTAGTTGGGAAAAAGACAATAAATATATTAGATGTATTGGCAGGTAGTGGTAAGTGCTATGAAGGGAAAAACATTTTAAAAAGCAAGATGAGAATACAGATCAGGGATATGCTGATTTGAAGGTGAGCTCTCTGAGCAAATGATACGTATTTACATATGAGTTTTTTATTGGTGCTTAGTTATACAGAATTGTGGGTTTATATTAATACATGCACATAATATAGTTTGATCAATTTCATTCCCCAGTACCTCTCTTTGCCCTCCACTCTTCTACTCTACTGAAATCCCTTCTAGTTTCATGCAATCCTTTACTCCCCTTTTTTCTCTCTAGCTTCCATGTATGAGAGAAAACATGTGACCCTTGACTTTCTAAGTCTCCTATTTCACGTAACATGATAGCCTCCAGTTCTATCCATTTTCTTGCAAATGCCATAATTTCATTCTTCTTTATGGCTGAATGAAACTATTGTATATACATGTCACATTTTCCTTATCCATTCCTCTATCAATAGACACTGAGTCTATTTCCATAACTTGGCTATTGTGAATTGTGCTGCTATTAACATGGGTGTATGTGTATCTCTGTAATATACTGACCTTAATTCATTTGGGTAAGTACTGATGAGTGGAGTAACTACATCATATTGTGGTTCCATTCCTAGTCTTTTGACTAGCCTCCATACTGATTTGCATGATGGCTGTACAAATTTATATTCTCACCAACAGTGTATGAGTTCCTTTTCTCCCACATCCTTGCCAGTATTTATTATTGTTTGTATTCTTGATGCTTGCCATCCTGACTTGAGTGAGGTAGAATCTGACTTTAATTTTGATTTGTATTTCTCTGATGGCTAGAGAAGTTGAACATTTTTCATATAATTGTTGACCAAGCACATGATATTTGGACAAACCTCAATGAAAATTGGAGAGAGCCATACAAATATTGAGGGGAAAGCTGTGCAGAAAGAGAGAATGTCAAGTGCAAAGACCTTGAAGCAGGAGTGTGCATGGAGTATTTGAAGAATAACAAAGAGACAACCATGGGTGGAGTGTGGTGAACAAGGGAAAGTATAGGAGTATTTAATAACCAACCCAAAGAACTCATTGGAGTGACTAAATATACAATAAGCATGGTTATTGGGTCATACATTTGGAAAGGTGGGTTGATGTCATTTTATGAGAGATATGTCATGAGTTGTGACTTTAATAGTCAGTGAGGCACCTTAGAAGGTTCTAAGCTATGGAATGACAACTTCTGAGGTATATTTGGAGGAACATAAATGTGATAGTGGAAATCAGAGAGGTTAGAGATGAGGGCAGGGAGATCACGTTAGGAGTTGTTGCAGTCATAAGTAATAATACCCTTAACTGGAGTGTGGTTAGTAGGAACTAAATGAAGGGTATGGATGTGAGAGAATGTGTGAGAGAGAGAGAGAGAAAGAGAGAGAGAGAGAGGACGTAGAATATATCAGCCTCAACAAATGATTAAAAATGGCAGAAGAGATGTGTGAATCAATAATGATGTGATGATGAGTTCATTAGACATGTAAATCAAGGAGAAATGACTAAGATTACAAAAGCAAGAATGAAGTTTCACCATGCAATAACATTTTTTTAGCTCTTATAGCTTCAACAATGTCATTTCATAATGTAATTCTCTTGTTTTAGACAACACTTTTAATATTTTAAATATACATTGTGCTCACTGGTGATGAGAATATGTTGGTTATCATTTGAATACCTTTTTCCCATTTGTAAATGGAAGCTTGAACATCTTTACCAGGTAATGAAGGCTACATGCATATCTGGATGATTCAGTGGACCCTGAGAGAAGAGCTAACCCATTTTGGTAGCCTGTAGTACTGTTTGCCAGATTCATCTTCTTAATTAAAAGTCATATTTGTAGTTTTTGAAGTGTTTCTAAATAACTCCATCATAGTGAAGTTTAAGTAAAAATGTATGCTTATATGCCCTAAATGAGGCATGAGACTCATTGGCCTATTACAGGATCTTTTTCTCAAAATAGAGCCAAGTGGGTTTGTTTTCCCAGGCCTGTGAAGAAGTAACATGAAGAATAAGTTCCTTTTAAAAGTATAAATTTATGGCCAGGTTAAAAGTCAAAAATTTAAACTGTTATTGATACATTTCTTTCCATAAGCTACCTAGTAAAAGTAATATCCATAAAATACTACTATGCCTGGCAGTATGTTTTTGTGGAATGTTTAGCTGTTACTGCATGATTAAATTGAAGTTTTATTAGTATATTAATATAATAGTTTCTTAATGAGTACCTCATAATATTATACTTGTGTCAGGCCACTTATTTGAATATACCCTGCAAAACAAGATTAAATCTTATTTTGCTGTTTTTTTTTTCTTTTCATAATTGTGTAGTCCAGAAGGGGGAGACAAAACATTGATTATTGGAGATTGAAGTAGTTGCTTCATGATAAAACATTGGTTTCTTTCTCTCCAACTTGTTTTTTTTTTCTTATGGGTTTAGAAATTGTGGGATAGTTGCTACTGTAAAATGTTGAGTTTTATGGTGGTGACCATTTTGTTAAAATCTAAATTCAATTAGAATGAGAATAATCAATGCCATTATTTTTAACTAGTATATATAAAGTAGAAAACTCATTTGATAATAAGATGAAAATAAGACTTGAGACTATTTAATGATGGTTTATAGTAAGTGATCTTTTAAAAATAGCACAAACTCTATTACAGTACCAATTTCGGTCCTTTCTAATTTCACATTCCTTATATACAATGAGTAGCTGTTTTCTCATTTCCCGATGTTTTAACACTTTAGGTTGGCTTTTGTATTATACATTGTTTTATATAAGGGTATCTGCATATGTTTTGCAAGCTTTTGTTACTTAAATGTGCATTCTTTTTTAGAATAATTTTTTAATGGTCCCTTCCCTCCTAGTACATTGTCATAAATTACATTATTTCGTTATGCCACCTTAAAAATCATTGTTTAAGGAATACTAAAACAATGTAGGTTGTGAAATATTAGCAAGTCATTTTACCTCTGGCATTTGGAAGTGTCTAAAAAGCAGCAGGAACATCGACATTATATTTAGACATATTTTGTAAATTGATTATATTAATATTTATCAGTATGGGATAGTTTTAAAATATCTCGATATTAGAAACAAAAAAATGTACTTTTCATATAGGATTCTGTGTTTCAAGTTTATCAGCTGTGTATCTCGGTTGTCATCATGTTTGAGATTTGAGAGCATTTCTTGGTGTGTACAATTAGATAAAAGAATAGATTTAAAATCTGATGCTTGATGTAAGATGTTTAAAACTAGTATAGCCATTATTTCATATTAGGTTGGTCTATTTGAGTAATTGTATGATAAGGGTTATTTTTCTGTGTGTTTGTTTTGTTTTGGAATAATGTAATCTCTACTCTATGAATCCTTTAAAAGCTCTGTATAAAATTTGCTATTACTATTATAAAACCTAAAGAGGGAGGACATAAACATTTTTTCTGAGGTGATACCGTTTTGATACTAGTTTTGCCAGCAGGGGAATACATGGAAGCAATCAGGTTATGATCGATGTTTAAAAGCTAACTTACCTTACTTTATAGCACAATTTGTCCTTTGTTCTCACATATTTGATTCCATTTCCTATTTTAGTCAATCAGTTTTCTTTTATCTGGTTTTCTATTAGGAAAAGACTGTTTAATTGAACCAGAATTAGCTCTTTTGAATGGGATACGGGCACAATAGGGATTTATGAAGTGCTTTAGAGTATTTAAGGCCCTTTCTTATACTTTCTGACTTAAGCAACATGTTATATGTGTGTTTATTTCTGTAGGTTTGTACATCTTTTTTTTTTTTTTCAGGAAGACATGACCTGTATCCCCAAATTCCTGGAGGCTGGTTCGAAAGAGTCTGGCCTTGTCCTGTGGATTTTTTTTTAAATGGCAGACAGCTATATGAATAGTCTTTTAAGTAGTAGATACTGGCCAAGGTATTTCCAGTCAGCAGTAAACTTATAATTTAAATCAGTATTCAGTTTAGATTCTTATATGAAATGCTTTGTGAGTCTATGGCTCTGAATGGTCACATGAGTAGTGACATTAAGCATAGATATTTTTTAAACTGGGGTCACCACAATTCAGATGCCATGATTACTACGTTAATTGCACAAGCTATCACAGTTGCAACTACAGTTACCTGTATCAGTAGAGTATAGAAACTAAAAATGAATTTTAGCATCACAACTGAAGATATTAAAAACTGTCTGGGTTCAGTTTTTAACGCTGATCTGTTAATTTCTACTAACCTGTCATCTTTCTTTTCTTCAATGAACTTGTGATCTAAGGACAGACTACTTATGCATTGTGATTCTTGTGTTTTGAGAACAGTAACTGCTTTGTCTGCTATAGATAAACCATTTATTTTTATTGATGATGGTGATTTTTTTTTTTGCCAGAGTGGTCATGCATTCTGGGAGCTGTTTAACAAAGCAATTAGCTTCTGTGTCCTAGTTTTAGTATCTGTAGAGATAAATAAATAGAGATGTACATGTATCTCTATTTATTCATCTACCTGCCCATCCTCTCAAAGTTAAATGAGCTTAAATAGGTTCTTTCTATGTTGGAAAGCTTAGAAGTATTATAAAAACTGATACCATTTCCCCAGATTAGTTCAGATTGTCTTACTATGTGGAGTGCCTTTGGTTGGATGAGAAAAAGTATATTTATGGGCTGAATGGTTGAAGACCTAATACCCAGTCCCTCAGAATAGGACTGTATTTGGAGATAGGGTCTTTAAAGGGTTAAATTAAAGTAAGGCTGTTAGGGTGTGCCTAATCCAATCTAACTAGTGTCTTGATAAGAAGAGGAAATTTGGACACAAACACAAAGAAGGTGGCCTTCTGCAGGCCAAGGAGAGAGGCCTTAGAAGAAACCAAACTTACTACCACCTTTCATGTTGGACCTTTAGCCTCAAGAACTATGAGGAAATGTGTTTCTGCTGTTCAAACTACCCAATCTGTGATATTTTGTTATGGCAGCCCTAGCAAACAAATACAGTACATAGTATTCATTTTATTCTATTTAATACTTGATAATAGCTAACTTTTAGAGAATATTATGTGCCAGGAACTGTGCTAACTGGGCTCCATGTGAAAACTAAGGTAATTCTCATAACAACTATTACTGATATTTTATAGATGAGAAAAGTGGAGTTTAGAAAATCAAGCACATCATATGGAGTTATGCAGTAAGTAAGTGGGAGGGCTAGGATTTGAATCCACTCAGAAAGAATTCAGAGCTTGACCTCTTACCAACACCTAAGTAAGATTTGGTGGATTTTAGGCAGTTATAGATAATGATCTCCATCATGCCTACTCTCTCTATCACTGTTAATATTTTGTCCTTTCTCATGTGCTAATAGGCGATTCTTATTTTCTACCAGCTAGAGAATACTCATAGTCATACCCACAACACCTTGAGAGCCCTGCCCATTGGAAAAGCTGCCTTGTCACACACAACGAAATTCCTCTCTGCATGTTGTTCTAATTGGTCAGAAATGACTAAGCAGAAATGATCTTTGTTTTGGTAGCAGATATTTGCAAAGTATAACATCAGTGCAGATTAACAGATAATACAGTTTAACTTCAATGTGAGGAAAAAGATACTGCCACCTTAGGAACCAAATATCAATATTAGAAATAATTCCATTTTTAGCAATGGTCTGTAATTTTTCCTTAGCCATGTGTCTAAAGTAGATTAAACATGTGCCTCTTCGAGTTTTATACCATCCATGTTCACCTTTCTTATGCACTCTTGCCTTTTATAATTAATTTCAATTAAACATTAGTTGTGTTTAATTAATACTGTGTAATTAAAATGCTTATAAGCTCTCAGAGGGCAAGGACCATGTCTTAATATACCATAGACATTTTAAAATACACCAGGCTGTAACAGCAATAAAATAATTAAACATCCTTTTGTTCAGTGTCTACACATTGACAACTCCTCTGACACTGAACTGTATATAAACTAAAATCAGAAAGCTGTTAGTTATTTCATAATGCTTCTCAAAAGCAGAGTCCTCTTCCTTTGGAAATGCAGTCCAGCCTCTTAAGATCTCTTCAAGGATAAAACTGAATTTTTTCTACTACAATTTAGGTTCCTTTCCTCTTGATAGGTTTTCTACTGAGGACAGTTGTTCATCATTGCCCATGAAGTCTCTGTTAGAGTACTTGTAGGTTTAAGTGGCCCCTCAGCTGCTGCTTCTCATACTTCCTTTATCTTTTCTAGCTATTGCTATCTACTTTCTAATTGCTTTTAGACTACCTATAGTTTGGGGCCTCAGAACTGTAAGTACTATTTGATAATATACCCAGTCTAAATGTTCTCATTCTCAATGTGTGTGCGTATGTTATTCCTCAGTTTTTGTGGTGGTGCCACTTTTACTGATGATGACTGTGACTTTTGTGTATGGATGTGACTGACAAATACTGAGAATCCCACACCCTTTCTTTTTCCATTATCTAGGAAACTCCAAAAATAGCTCTTCATCATACCAACTAGAAACATCCTGAATGTTCACCTGGAGTTTGTCTTCAATTGTGTTTGTTGACAGTTTGGTGAACAAAGCGAATCACACACACATGAAAACCATACATGAAATGGATGCTTAAACATAAATTATAACATGGTGAAATTTACAGCATTTGGATTTTGAAGGCCAGGAGTTTGGATTGAGGCTCTGTTTCTCCCTGACTCTCCTCTTCTTATTCTTTTTTCCTTTTCTTACTCAGACATGGTCTCACTTTGTTGCCTAGGCTGACCTGGAAATTATGATCCTCTTGCCTCAGCCTGTTGAATAGCTGGGGTTATAGGCATGTGTCACTGCACCTTGCTTGGGCTCCATCTCTTAATGGTTGAGAGATTTGGGGTAAAACAGACAAACTTCCTTGAGCCCAAGTCTTTATCTGGACTTACTGTCATCCTAATAGAATTATGAAGCATTTTATAAACTGTAAAACAGACCTAGATGTTTAAATCATGGTAGTAACATTCACTTAAACAATCCTCATAGTGCTTCCTAATATACATTGGGGAAGAATGTGTTGAACCACAGCTACTGCTAGCTTATAATGCAGTTGTACATTCATTCCTTCATTGCACAGTGTTAGCTTAGAAGCCGGATATAGTTATAACCTTTTGAAAGCTCAGGTTTTCTAAGGTGGCTCCTGGGCTATAGACTACCTTTAAAGTTAATGTCTTTAGGAAAAGGCACCAGCATTGGTGAGCCTTATCCCTAATCTTCCATCTACATGTTAAAATACCTGCATTTTAAACTGAACAGCCATAGTGTCCATTTATTTCTCTTTTCATTTGAAGTCTGACTTTCTTGCTGAATATTTGATATATGTATAAATTAGGGTTTTGATATCTATTTCTAAAGCTAAAGTCACATGAAGTTAGAAAGGGGAAGGTTTCTAGAATACTACTTTGAGATTTGTGGTAGGAATTAAGAATTGCCCCCTTTTTTCGGTAGTACTAAATGTTTAAGTACAAAAGGTCACATCTCCTTTGAGTATATAGTTTAAAGCAAGTCCTTTTCAAGTTTTCTATCTTCATTATAAGATTTGTACATTCCCCTTCTGAAAATTAGATAATGGAGGCAAGGGAAATGGATTTTAAAAAGACAATTACTCCTACCCCTGTAATCCTTATGTAAACCACTGTTAGTAATTTGGTACATTTATATCCAATCAATTATTTTTCTGCTGCATACTTAATTTTAGTAGAGTTCCTACCTCTTTTTGTAGATCTATTTCCCTTTCAGAAATGAATGTTTTAGGATGAGGTAAACTGATAGAGATCTTTTGGTAGATTATAGTTGATTATTAATGTAGTATTTTAATAAACTCTAGCAACCTTATTTCCTTTAATTGTAGTCTGGTTACTGAAAATTCTAGAAGCATTTTAATGCTTCAAATAGTTGTGGCATGATTTTATCTTTAGATATGTTTGGGTGCATGAACAGTTAGAGGCCTTTTTAAATGTGTTTTCCTGGTTAGCTTTAAATTCCAGAAGAAAAATGTTCATGGGATAGCCCATAATTGGATTAAAATAATACACAAATTGCTACCAAGATGTAAAACAACACTAAATCTCCACTTTCTCAGATTGGTAACTATAAGAATAAATTTTTTGTATTTATGAGATATGAATAATTTTGTGAAAAATCTAGAGGTATTGAATGCATAAGTATGTAGCAGGAAATGTATCGATATGTCTTGTGAAATTTTGTGAATCCCTGTTTTCATTATTTTTGGGGGACACTTGAATTACTATTGCAAATGAAGCAATATTTTCATTTGGAAAAATTACTTGTATTAGACAGATGACTAGGCTGAAATAGCTGCTAAAACAATTTCATGCTTTTGTTTTTAATGTAGTCCAATTATAAAATGTCACATCAGATTGTATGTGAGTACACAAGTCCATAATTTAAATTTTATTTCTGAGTTATCACATTTGAAGAAGTTGATTAAAATCACCCCAAATATTTTCTAAGCTTTTTTTGTGTATAACAAACTAACCATTTTAAATGAGTTAAAATAAGATTGAACTTTTGGCAGTTAACACCTTTATTAAAGGAATTGACCAGTTATAGTTAAATTCATTTTGTCCTTTTTATTTATGCATATGTAAGAAAATGCTATATTTTATTACAAAATCATATATCACCTACCTATTGAATTAGAATACCTTTAGACATCTTCATTTTCAGAGTTCCACTATTGTTTAAAAAATTATGATGCTTTATAAACTGGCTGCAGTGGTGCCACGCCTGTAATCCCAGCAGCTCAGGAATCTGAGGCAGGAGGATCGAGAGTTCAAAGCCAGCCTCAGCAAGAGCAAGGCACTAAGCAACTCAGACCCTGTCTCTAAATAAAATACAAAATAGGACTTGGGATGTGGTTCAGTGGTCGAGTGCCCCTGAGTTCAATCCCCTAAAACCCCGCCCCCAAAAGGTCATGATGCTTTATATTTCTCTGTTATCAATCATTAATCTATAAACACCCCAAAATATGTTTCTAAAAAAATTGTGTTGCCTAGAATAATGTGGGTTTCCAGTGTTTGATCATCCAGAATAGTGCTTTTTCCAATTATATTCTTTTCTAGTTCTTCATCCTAGGATTTTGTAGAGGTGCTTCATAAGCTTTGCAAATGTCTCTCCTCCTTAGTTCTGTTTAAAAAGAGAGCTGAAGTTATTTAAAGAGGTTACAAAATTAAAATCCAAGTTCAAAGTTCTCCAAATGAGTAGCTTATAAGACTAGATAAATTCACTGTTGTGTACAACTCAGAATGTAACTTCTCTTCACTTTTTTAGGCTGAAGTGTCTAAAGATTCTAAGATGTGCTACATTAAAACTCTAAATTAATATTTTTAGATTCTTGTGAAAATCTTGACTTTCTTCATATCATACAACTGAAACAAAATATGTTAATTATTTAGCTGTTTTGTTTAATAGGACTCGTAGCTCTTGCCTGGTGTTAGATGTTTCTATTTGCCCAAATAGTCTTATTGTTTTTGATTGACTTATAAAATCAATTCCTACTAATGGAATACTACTTTAATATGCTTGAAAAGTGATTAGAGGAAGACAGCTTTTAAACCACTGATCTTAGAGAAAATATCTATTTCAGTATGTGAATTTACTATACCCATCATTTAAAGTGTGTGTGTGTGTGTGTGTGTGTGTGTGTGTGTTGAGAGAGAGAGAGAGAGAGAGAGAGAGAGAGACTTACATTTAAAGGAATTTGTATTTCTATCATTGGACACTGAGTCAGAATTTTGAAACTGGCATTCCTTGATCTTTATAAAATAAATGGTAGAACTTAGGATTCTTTCTTATGCTGCTCTTATGTAAAAACAAGAAAATTTTAGTGGTTTGGATTGAGGGGTCATGTAAAGCAGGTGCACTTAGATACAAATCTTTGTGGCTAAAGTTTAGATTGTGGCAGGTGGCCAAGGAACTTTTAGGAGGGTAGCAATATCATAACCTTTCCATATTTCAGATCTGTCATTTGTGTTTAAAATCAAGGTAAAGTTTATGCAGAAATCTTTTAGCCCTTCCTAATCTGAACCATACTGATTATGTTAGTCAGGTTTTTGTTGCTGTGAACAAATACCTAAGAAAGGTCAATTTAGAAGAGGAAATATTTATTTTGCCTCAATTTCAGAAGCTTTAGTCCATGATCAACCGGCTTCATTACTTTGTGCCTGAGGTAAGGGATAAGGTATTGTAGAAGAAGGCTGCTCAGCTCCTGTCAGCCAGGTGGGGGAAAGGACCAGGAACAAGATATAGTCCCCAAGAGCACACCCCCAGTGACCTACTTTCTCTAACCATGCCCTGCCTGCCTATACCACCACATTCCAGTAGTCCATTCAGCTATCAGTGGAATAATCCACTGATGAGATCAGAGCTCTCATGATCCAGTCACTTCCCAAAAGCCTTACCTCTGAACATTCCTGCATTGAAGTCCAAGCCTTCAACATTAATCTTTGGGGGACACTCCATATCCAACCATAGCATTAATGGAACATTTCTTTCCAATACAACCATTTTCCTTCTGATAGGGTTCTCTTTATTATCATTACCAAATTGAACTGTCCATTTTATATCTGTATCTTGATTTCTGCCCTTCTGATTGGTTTACTTTGCAAAATTAGGATAAAGCATTTCTGAAGTTTCATTATATAAGCATTACTTGCTGTCTCTTGGGGCCAAAATAACTTTATGCACATTTTCTAATTGTCAAAACTATTTTTTGCATCTACATTTGAGCTATTTCCTAGAAACATTATATCACATAAAGAAAAAGAAAATGACTATAAACACAGATAAGCATTTTATAGATAGAACATGAGATAATTTCCTTATGTGGGGAACAACTCTTAATACATGAATTCTTTAAAGTCTTCTTTGTAACTTTCTTATGCAAAGAGAATACCTCAGGCAAAGTAGTATACTGCATAACTGTTAGGTGGAAATAGACTGAACTAGAGATAAGATGTGTTAAAACACACATATAAAACAGGATTAAATTTTATGAAATAAAATGCTATCAGAAGTAGAAGTAAAAAATGTTCATATAGGGTTTTTAAATGTACATAAATTTCTCCAGTTTCAAAGGTATGAATCTATTCAAAGGTGTACTGCCATTTAATGCTATATAAGCTCCACTCTACCCTCAGTATTTCTTGTGTTATTTATTTATTTACTTAAAAATTTCTTAGGTGGTAGGGTTGGAGAGGGCCACAAAAAGGGAAAAACAGTACCCTGGAGCTTCAAGTTTACTTGGGCTAGTTTTAGAGTAGACTACTGATAGATGTGTTTCATTGGTTTCAGTTCCTTTACTCTAAGGGAGGTGGTAGTGGGGTCACATTTTCTAGTTTTCAATATATCTTTATAAATTGAGCATTTTACTTGATAAAAATGCACTTGTACCAACCTCTCCTGAAGTATTTTGTTTTCCCCACAGGGCACTAGTTAGTATTAAGTGATCGATGCATAAAATCAGACCACAGTGAAATCTTAGTAAACCAAGGGTAAATCTTTTGATATTGCTAAAACAACCAGAACAGATACCATTCTGTGGTAAAGGATGGGGTGAGGATCTACTGTGATAAAGAGAAAAGCCCTGAAGATCTGTACAGTGACTAAAATAGAAGACGACGGGGAGGAGGGAGAGAGGGAGGAAGGAAGAACATGAGCACCAGCCAAAGCCAAGGAACATTCAGGAATTACCTTTTTACATTGTCGTTTTACATTAAGTCATTGGTTTAAAGACAAGAGAAAAAGGCAAATTCTGACTTCAGAGCCTAGCTTTCTTGGACAGATATTAAAAAGAAAAACCAGAGACGAAGAAGGGAGAGAAGAGTGGAGGTGATCAGTGATAGCATTCATAGCAGTGACTTGCAGATATTAAACCATTAGTAACAGATACAAACTAGAGTTGGTGGTAACGATTTTCTAGTGGTCTTTAGAAGTAGTAGTGATAACTGGATGGAGAGGAATGTAGTCAAGACATAGAAGATCTCTGTATATCAGCAGGTCAAAGGGCAAAAAGACTGACAAGGCAAAGTCTCAAGGTATTAGCTCTGTGGAGTCAGCTGCAGATAGGAATGTCACTAGTTTGAGAAACCTCCTCCTCCCCCTCTCAGCTTTGATTCTGAGGACAAACGGTTGTAACTGGAAAAACTCCCCCCCTTCCCTTTATTGGAATCACTCCTCTATTTTGTGTGCTTTATGCCTATATGAAAAAAACCCTGCTGGTATCCTAATAATGTATTGGGTGATTGTAGAACCTGTGATACATACTGGTCAGTTTGACCCTAGTAACCATCCTTCTGCATCTGAATTATCCCAGTCATACCTTTAGATATTATAACATGTTTAGATCACTAACAAGTATAATAATATATTGTAGACAGAGACATGTTTCAACCTAACACCTTAAAATAGACGTGTTGGAATGGAAACTTTCATCTCCCTAAAATATGTTTTTCCTAAAATGTTTCGTTTCCTACTGATTCTAGGTAGGGAGGTATTCTGCTTTATTGATCTGCTTTCTGGCTGTTTGGGAGTTTAATGTTCCACATAAGTGCACCAGTTTTCTTTGCAAATAAGACACAGAGATTACATAATTATAAATATAAAATTCACGTTGTTAAAAATAATACAAGAGGATGAGTATATGTATCTTTATGAGTAAGCTGTTTATTTGGAAGATTCATCTTATACCCTCATTTATTTGTTTATTGTCCCGTAGGTGGAATCAAGGACCATATTCTGGCCTTTGATTTCTTGTAGCTGTATGGAATTGGTGATATTAATTAAAATGTAATACAGTCCTTTTAAGTGTGGTATTTTAGGAGAAGATTTTTCCATCCAGTAAAACATTTCTGAAACAAAAACAGTAAACAGTAGTGTAAATATAAGTGTCCATAATTAAATGGGTAAAATGAAGTTCATTTACTTGACTGAGTTAGCAGAGGTATGTAGTTTGAATAAATTAAAGCAGAGGCAATCATATAGGCAAACCAACTTAAACATATCTCTCCTTTCTAAACTGTGTATGTTGTATATAGGACTTGCTTAATTAGAAAAATGTGTTGGAATATGGCCCATGAGTTTGGAGAACAGTGAGGGGCATCAGGGCCTAGACAATAAAGCTGAATTTGAGTGGAGTCAAGATTATCTTAACTGTCTAGATATTGAATTTTTGTAGAATAAATCATCAGTGCAGAATAGAGACCTTGGAAGTGTTAGCAGGACCTCAAGTACAATTGGAGAATAGCCATTTCTGTAAGGTTGGCTAAATCATCATCACATGGTCTTAGATATGATGAGCAGCAGTGGTTAAGAATGCAACCATTAAAGTCTCACTGGGCCTGAATCCTGGTATGCTGTGTAATCTTGCTTTTCTCATTTGTAAAATGAGATGATAAAAAAGCCTCTAATTCCAAGGTATGTGGAGAGAATTAAAGGTCAGTCATTGCCACCAGAAGATGGAAAATATTTGGTTTTGAGTACAAAAAACTGGGTTTGTTTTGTCGAAATAGTGAAATATAAGTGGAAATATCTGCCAAGCTGTTGGAGAAATTGAATAGAAATTAGGTAAAAGGGATAGCAAGAGGTTTTACAAGTCAGTGTCTTTGTTTGTGCTGCTATAAGAGAATACCTGAGTCTGGGTAATTTATAAAGAACAGCAGTTGCTTCTCACAGTGCCACGCCCACCACTATTCCCCTCAGTGCTTGACAGGGTTCCACTGGGAATAATGAAGATTCTTGCATGGTCTAATCTTCTGGGTAATGTGGGCGTGGCATGCACTTTCTTGTTTTCCTGTTATTTCTTATTGGTATCGGTAAAGATTTCAGTAGATAATCAGATATTAAGTGATTTGGAACATAAAAATAACACTGCTCAAGTTAATTGATTTCATATTAATATTACCTCAAGCAAACAGAAAAAATGTTGTGGGTCAGATCAACAAGAGTTATTGTCCACTGCTCTCAGTTAGCTTAACGCAGCCAGACTGCCTGAGTGCTTTAACCCAAACCAGGATGTGCCCCCGTCTTAGGGAAACTGTTTTCACAGTTCAGGGATCACAGTGGATTGCATATAAGATTAATGGGAAGCTATATCTTGGGTGTCAATTAACTATTAGCAGAAGGAAGTTCCACTTTATATACTATAGACAGGTCAAAAGGTATTTATGCTTCAACCTCCCAAAGATGTCTAAATACAACTGTTTTTTATCCTTGACATACCTTTAAACCATGACGTGTCAAAACCTATATAGTTTATGAGGATGGCCTCGACTCTTATCGTTCCTAGTAAGACGAAAACCAGAACCAGTTAATGGTTTAGTGATGTTTTGTTTAAGTAGAACTTGATTTGTTTTGATTATACTTATGTCCATCACATTTCCTTAGAGCTTTATCACCTCCCCTTCTATGTAACCTCAAAAGAATGTACTCAAGCTGAATGTATAGATATATATAGATTGTGTGTGAAACAGTAGCTGGACTTAGAATTTAGCCACGTAACAGTAAAGTTACAACTAAGCCTCAGATCTTCGAGTCTGTCGCTTTACTCTAGTCGCTGATGCCTTCCCCCCACCAAGCTGTGCCACGACCCCTGATAGGCTGGACCTCGGCATCACAGTTCTGGAGGTTGGGAAGTCCAAGATGAAGGGGCCAACATCTGGTACAGGGCCTTCTTCCTGCATCCTGCAGAGGGGAGGAACGCAGTGTCCTACCATGGTAGAAGACAGAAGGGCAAAGAGGCAAAAGAAAGCCAAACTTGTCCTTTCATAACAGCAGTAGTCTGTCCCAAGAGGGCTCTGCCAAAGGTCCCACCTCCTAACATGACCACAAAGACAATTAGATTTCAACATGGGTTTTAGAGGAGACAGACTTTGAAACCACAGCTTTCCTCATATAGGAGCCATAATCCAAACGTTAGAGAACTTGGGACTCACTGAGGGAATTTAGAGAAGACAGAATAAAGGGCCCAGGAGTGTATATCAGGGAGTGTTCACATTTAGAGAGCAGAAAGATGGACTGAAGCTAGTAGAGCAAATAGGGGAGCCAAGGAGCATGGCTTTGAAGACCAAAGGGAAAAGGAGGTGAGCAAAGTCAAGTGAAGACTTTCACAAGGTTGAAGAAACCTGTGTATGCTGGAAGACAGTTGAAGAAACCAAGGGAGTTGATCCAAGATGTGATTGTACCCACAGGCCCTTTTCCACAGAAAACTACTAAAAGTATCCTTTTGCTGTCAGTGAAACTTTGCACTATTGCATGGTATAAAAGTTATTTAGTGTGATAGTAATCAAGAATTTGGCAGCTGAAATGAACTAAATGGCCCCCTGATAACCTCCAAAGAAGTTGCTCTCCTACTGTAAGTGCTCACCTGATTACCAGGGAGTAATTAAGGTAGTGTGGAGAAAGGGGCTTCTGGTAATTAGAACTTGAAATTAGTCCTGTCTGTTGTGAAGAGCTGTGATTGTAAGCAGATTCTGTGAGAGCATCAAAACCAGTAACAAATATAATTGATGAACACTGTCAATGTTATTTGCATAACTGTTTAACAGAGGAAATAAATAGTTACAGAAGATAAGTGAGAGCCCCAAACTGAAACACTACTCCCTGGGCTTTACTGTCACTGCTGATGATACACTTCCTTTTACTTTATTCCAGTAATAATTTAATGTTTTGTTCTGCAGACTAGACTCCTAATAGTATTAGGAAGAATTCAAAAGGTAAAGGAGAACCCTGGTCAATACTGTATATGTTATTGCTACTAAATTTTCTTTTAATATTGCCTGTGCCAAATCTTAGAAAATGTAATAATCGAAGCTAGTATGCAAGCAGTAGCTTCTGTAATAAAATAATTTTTTATTATGTACCATGATGTAAGCCTTATTGCTTGCTTTGATTTATATGCAAATATTTCTTTTTCTTAGAGTTTATACTGCTTTCAGCTGCTATCTTAGTTTTTGTGCCCTAGACTATCTCCATTTTTTCCATGATTACCACAATAAAATAGGCAAGAAAGAAAAATTATGGCTAGTTCCTCTCTCATTTTGTGTATTTGTTTCAGTAGCAGTACCAATCTTTTAGGCAACCAGTATTGTTGATGTCATGAATTTACAGTAAACCTGTGGAATTTACATATATAAAACATAGATGTCATGCTGGTGAATTCAACTTACAAGCCATGGAATAGAACTCTTGCAGTGAGGCTATTAGTTTCAGGTAATTTAAATCTCAGTGGGAACCAAGAAATGGATTTTGAACTAATATATTTTTGAAGTCCTCAAAGATAGGCAGTTGTAATATTCTGTGTAAAGAGAAAAAAAATTGGTGATTTTTTTAAGGTAAAGAGGTTTAAATTTAATGAAGTGATTAAAAGCAATTTCAAGATTTATTTCCCCTCTATAAACATTGTTTTTTTGTTGGCTTAAAGAAAATTGGTTTAAAAATTAGGCTCCTCTTCAACATAATGTTGAATAGAATGAAATATCTCTCTCAATGTGGGGAACTTTTTCTAATAGGAGGAATGCAAAATTACATGTTTTTAAGGATACACATGGCCTAATGCAATTTATTCATTAGGTCCCATTGTTGATTAGGGTGGTAGACATTACTTTGAAAGGATATTTTATACTAGCTTTTGTATCAGGTAAATTTATATCTTGATAAAATGTTTTGCTAATTTTAGAATTTAAAGAAAAATGTATAACTATTTTAAAGTACAGGTAGGAGTAATCATAGCTAATTTCACAACTCTGCCACTCAGGTGTTATAATTGTTAGCTCCTTGTACTTTTGTTTTCTAACATTTATGGTAACTAATGTTAGAGATCATCAGTTACATGTTCCTTGTCTACATTGTCATATCATCTTGTGCAAGCTTCTTACACATGTAATCTGGAATTATAATGATTTGTTTACTTCTCTATCTCTTTTAGGAGACTGTGGGATCCTTGAGGTTAGGACTATATTTGCGTTTCTATTCCAAACAAATTTCACACAGTGCTGAGACATTCTGGGAAGATTCCTACAGCATGTATATAAAGGATCCAGCAAGATTTAGGGCCTACCCCTACTCCCTCTCTAAAGGTTTTGAGGAAAGTTAATACCACTATTATTATCCAAGAAAGCATGTAAATTGTGCAAGTCAACTTATAGGTCAGAGAAAATGGTAATGTCCTTGCTGAAATAATTAACATCTTTTTGTTTTTAGTGTTTCAGACAATGTCATTTCTAAGAGGACCATTTGTTACTGTGTAGAAATTCTAGTAGTGTTAAGCTCCTTCATAAAAAGGCTGTGCTTAGTTTTTATGTTTCCATTACGCCGTTACTAACATTGCCAGGAATATAGTAGATGCTAATTAAAATTTTGATTAACTGATCAGTGTGTTTGTTGTCAGTATATCCTCCCTACTCTCCCATTGGATAATAAGTAATTTGAGGGTAGGACCCAATGGTTAGCCATTTAAAAAAAATTCTTCCACATTCAACACAGTGCCACATGTAAAGTAGGCATATGTATCAAAGGTTACTATGACCATTCCCATTTTGGGGGATTTGTTAAAAGGATTTAGAAGATCTAGCGTATAGCTTTATTAACAGCTGTGGTTTATTACCATGACAAAGTAGGGATATGCAGCTGGATCATAAGGGAAAAAAGATAAAGGCAGAGTCTGGAGGAAATCATAGACTGCTTTGCTGGTTTCTTCCTAAGAGGGGTTAAAAAAAACCAACCAAACAAACAAACAAAAAAACCCCCTCTCTTCCCACAGCAGGGAAAAGGCAGCAACATATGTGCTCTGTTCCCACCCCGGGCAGGCCCAGGTTTTTATTGGGGGCTGGTCATTAGGCACTCTCTTTTAGCATGCACCCAAAGTCCAGACTCTCCAAAGCAAAGCAGGTATTCAGCATAAACATCTTTGTTCATATAAATAGGCATGGTAAACCATCCTTATCAGTTACAGAGCAGTGGCAACCCTGCCCAAATCCACATTCCCAGATACTAGCCAAGGGCCAACCTTGTAAGCAAGCCTCTGCAGAGAACAGTCTTAGGCTTGTTATGTTAATTTTTCTGCACAGCATGGCTTTGGATGAATACTGCTTTTGGTAAGAGAAGGAAACCATATGGCATTTCTTTTAGTACTTCAAAGGAGTCATATGCTTAATTCTTTAGACAGGGAGATTAAGGTTTCTATTCTTTATTAGAGGTGTCTCTGATGCCTTGGTGGTTTAAGTACTTGTTCCTCAACTGGCATTCTTGCTAAATTCCTTTCTTGAGCCTTATGAATCTAGAAACCATAGCTGACTCCTAGTCAGAGCTTGAAAGCTTGCCGAGAGTATAGTTGCTTATATCCCATGTTTTCTTGCAAATACAGTCACCTAAACACACTGTTGAATTCTGATTAGTGATAGTTTTTATAGAGCCACATAATATTATTTTGGTTTTTATTCAGACTTTTCTTTAATTTGGTGGGTGGGGTATTCATATAATAGCAGTTAAGAAAACAATAAAGCAAAGACAAAAGTGAGGATTCTAGAAAATCTGGGTATATTGTTGTAGTATCACGTGTTCTAAAATGTTCAAGGCTTAATTTCTGAGCTATTTAGATGAATTACTGATAGATAGCATCTCCATGGTGATTGATAGAAAATCACCTTTGATTACTGCTTTATTGTGGTTTTCTATGACAACATGTTTTCTGATTTTCAAGGTTTCTATCAATTGGGCTTTACCTTCCTGCTTTTGGGAATACACTTACAGTAGTTTTGTATTCAGCAGAGGCCCCCCACTTATCAGGAACTCAGTATTTCTGGCTAATTTCAACTATTTGCAGTATTACTCGCATTTTTGCAAATTAAGAGGGAAAAAAAGACACTTATGTGTCTTAGAGAATCGTGGGTGTCAGCTCAGGCTCTCACCCAGTTAATCTTATGTTTTGAAAAGAAAAAAAAATGAAAGGTGCTATTGACAGTGAGATGTGACAGCTAACAGCAGAAGGAGGAACTATAAAAATATAGTAGTCTTCAGTTATTTCACAGAGAGAAAAACAGCCTCACACTCTTCGATGGTTTCGGAGGGCATTGCTGTATTATTGCACAGAATAGAAATTGATCTTGATGAGGAGTCATCCAGGGGAGATTCAATATACTCTTCATCAGTGCAGTCTATGTGTAATATATTTTCTAAAAGCTTCCATCAGAAATGGTTAGCTCCCTTCCTTTTAGTTTTATATTTAAAGTGATGTCTTTCAAGCACATGACATACATTCATGGATCACTGATTATGCTGGATGAAAGACTCATTGTATTTAGTTGTCCTTATGAAAGCTCATGGAAGAAATAGTAGATACCTATGACTTATTCAGTACTTAGCATGAATAAAAATGTTAATGGGTGCAACTATAGAATAACTGTCCCAAATGAATGAGGCAAGAATCCAGAAATATTTGCTAAAATTCACACTGCTTTTTCATGTTTTCCCATGGCCTCACATTACTATTTCTGAGATTTGTTTTCAAGGAAAATAATTGGTTACCAATAAGATGTTTTGTTTTAAAATAGTTTCTGAGGCAAAGAAGTCTTAAAACCTTGTTGGGAAAGGGAAGGAAATTGAGGATAGAAATAAGATAAAAGATGTTTGAACCCTGATGCCATGCCATGGGGAGGGGAAAAATATACCCTATTTTTCAAGTTTCTGGAATCCATTTCTTTAGCAAGCTGGCAGTTTTACTTATCAAGTGGGAGAGGAATGATGCCAGTTATATAAAGGTCTATTCCTGTCCCAGCCTGTCTGCTAGGCAACTGTGCAATAACAGTTACTGATCACTTACTATGTGTGCCAGGCACTGTGATAAATAAATGTTTATCATGGATGACCTTATTTAATCCTTGTTGTAATCCTACAAGGTGATCATTATTATCTACGCTGTAGGTGAAAGCTAAAATTCAGAGAACATAATCAACTAGCCCAAGGTTAGCTGTGCATGACACTGAAGTCTGTCATCTTTGAACTTCTATGCTGTGCTGTTTCTTACCCAAACACAGCTTGGGGGGCATGATATGATACCCATTAGATTTGTTCCAGTCAATATAGGGCTACTTAGATAATTATAGATTTAAGAACATGCAATAACTGCAAAGTGGGTCCTTGTTTTTCTATGAATTTTTTAGTAGGGGAATCTACCAGTTACAAACAAAAAGAAGACCTATTCTTCCTTACTTTTAAGTTCACAACGGTGAAACAACACTTTGTTTCATGATATTTACTGGTCTCCATGTGGACTTGTATATTTACTCTTCTTGGGTTGTTTTGATACTTTCTTATAAGCGAACCTGATTGTTCAATTACAGACAATTCATTTTTCCTACTGAACATGGGTATTCAGAAACATTGCTCTTGGTCTCCTAGTGCTACCAAAGCTGGAACAATGCTCCTTTCCTCCCCAAAACCCAGTGTTGAGGGCTGCTTCTTGACCCCCACATCCCTTGCCACCACCAGTTGCAAGGGATTCAGGGCTCACTACTTCTGTTATTACGAATGTACACTATTTTATGGGTTTAAGTGTATTTTTCTGGGTAGTCTTGAAACTTAAGTATTTTATTTAAATTTATTTTACTTGCTAAATATGTCGCAGAGAATTTTTTTTTATTTCGCCAATGATTTACAAATGGACTTTAGAAGCACCTCTCATGTAAATTGGAACTGCTTGCTTAACGCATAGAGAAATTTGGGGATACTTTTTCTATCAGATAGGACTGAATATTCTTGTTAATTTGAATCCTGTGACATATATGAAATTGTGTATGCTGCAGTTAGTTTAACACTTCAGTTGCTATAAAAGCATAATTTCAATAGTATGTAAATTTAATGTAACTTTGGAGACTTAAGAGTTGGTTTGTTCATTTCAATGTTAATTTATTTAAGTTTTAGATATTTTAAATAGGTTTGTTTGTGAAGGCCTGGTAATGTCTTTTATTTCAGTTTCATTACATTTTGAAATGAGAGTTACTTTAAAATAGGCTCCAAGGAGGTGTTAGTTAAATTATTAGTAATGACTTTGGATGCTTTGAAAAAAATATACTTGTCAGTGAAGAAACATATTGGAACAGCAATAGAATCCCTTTGTAATACTGCTGTTCCATGGCATACTACCTGTTTACAGTGACTAATTTTGCCATAGCATTGTTTTACTATGCAGAGTGAGTTTCAGGAATAATAGGATTTTACTTGGACATTAAAAGATCTGTTATTTTGGGCTATTGGAATTTAGATCATACCATATTACAATTTCCATTAGAGGAAACCACACTTGGAAACCTAGTTCGGGAATCTTGGAGAGTTGAAAGGAATCACCCTGGTTCATTATCTGTTTTGATTTTGCTCCCTGTCGGGTCTATTTCTCCCACTTGTACACATAGTACAACCACCTTATTCATAAACTAGTTAAGAAAAATAGAGTCCCCCCGGCCCCATTTAAAAAATCATTTTAATCTTGAGGAAAATACTGTTAAGGTTTGTGTGTGTGTGGAGTTTTTGTATTGATACTCTCCAAGATATTATGGTTGTCTTTCTATGACAAAATATAAACAATGACATACTTTTTAATGGGTCCATGCTATTCTTTTATACTACATTTAGTCATACTCATCCTCCAAAAACCCACATACTATTTGGGTAGTAGAGAGATCCTATTTGGCTTACCTTAGGGAAATAAACTGGAGGTGGACAGCATTAGAGTTATAGAGTGCATGTAGGTCCAAGTTAAAAGAAGAATGGAATAAGATATGGGTTGGTGAATGAGTAGTGCTTTTTAACAGAATAATCCTGCCTCATAGAGAATGGAGGCTTAATGAATGACAGAGTCCCACCAAATGCATTGACTAGATAAACCGGTCATTTCAGGTAAAGGGCAAAGTGAGGGTATAGACAGGAGGATGAAGAAATTTTCTTATTAATATTGTTCCCTCACAGAGAAGAAAGGGAAAGTCCTCTCTCTTTAAAAGCATATGTTTTGCATTCAATGTATATACAACAATATACAACTATTTCACTATCAAAAGACATTTGAAACACTTTTAAGTTTTTACCATTATAATTCTAAAATGTTTAATTTTTTCTCTTTAGATATAAGAAATATAATTGTGAGTCAGAGAGTATGCCTATTTGAAGACTTTCGATAACTTGTACCAAATTGCCAACTTCACTCTTGTTTTTTATGTTCCATTTTTATTAGGGAAATAGAAAATAACTTACATTTTGAGGTACACACTATGTATGAGACACTTATTATCTAATTCTCATGGTTTTTTGAGGTAGATGGTATTCTTGCTTTCTTTAAGATGAAAAAACTGAAGCTGACAGGGATAAAGTAATTTGCTTAAAAGTCACAGAATTTGTGGAATGTTATCAGGAGTCAAATTCAGGTTTGATACCAAAGTCTCAGGTCTTTGCACTGCATTGGATGAATCTTTTTATTTCTTCTGTCACATTTCTCTAGTCATCAAATCATGCTTTATTTCAGAATGCTTTATCTAGATTGAGAACACAAGATTAATTGAAATTAACATCCCAGGATTTTGTTTTTCTTTACCCTGCCCTCAACATAGCCATTTAATTGCTTAGTGAGCACACCTTTGTTCTACGACTAGAAACTTCAGTCTTCTCCTTAAGTAGCCATAGCATCTTCTTTATCAGAAAGGTAAATATGTCAGGAAGTGGAAAATTCAGAGCGAGAAACCTATCCCATTCCTCAACTAAGGGGATTTTAGCTTGAGATTAAAAAACCTCAATAGTCTGTGGATGGATCATTTTATACATTTAACTAATTTCAGAAAATATTTATTGAACTTTCAGATACAAGACACTGAAATAGCCACTCTCAGAGAGGTATGGTTATGATACAAATGGAATCTAATTTTTACCAATGTATAATCTAGTTCAGAGATAAAATATACATGTGTAGACATACATATATATCCATGTACATTCATGTATATTTTGTTGTCTTAGTCAACTGGGATTCCTATTACAAAATGCAATAGCCTGGGTGTGTTAAACAACAGATATTTTTCATAGTTATGCAGAATGAGAAGTCCAAGGTCAAGGTACTGGCATATTTGTTTTACTGAGGACCCTCTTTCTGGTTTATAGACTGTCTCCTCACATGGCAGGGAAAGGAAGCTCTGATATCTCTTCCTCTTTTACAAGGGCAGTAAATCTCATCATGGGGACTTTACCTTCAAGACCTTATCTAAATCTAATTTTCCAAATCCCACACCTTCTAATGTAATCACATTGGGGGTTGGGCTTCAACATATGAATATTTTTGGAGAATCAAACATTCAGTACATAACAGGTATTATATTTTTTATTATTATTACAAGTTTATGGCTATATATAGTAGTTGTGTTCATCCTGATAAGCTGATATGTGTATGGAAATTGATTTCAGTTCATGATTCTCCCCTATTCCCTCTATCCTCCCTTCTATCCCCACTCCACTTTCCCATTCTTCTTCCTTTAATATACTTCCTTTTGTTTGTCTATTAATTTGTATTTGATTAGCTTTTTATGTTATCTTATCCTTCCTTTCCCCTTTCCTTTATTCTACTCTAGCTTCTGCATATGAGAAAAAAGAACATTCAACTTTTGAGTTTCTGAGAGTGGCTAATTTCACTTAGCATGATATTCTCCATTTCCATCCATTTATCAGCAATTGCCATAATTTTTCTTTTTAATGGCTGAGTAGAATTCCATTGTGTATATATACCACAGTTTCTTAATCCATTCATCTATTGGCAGCCATTTGGGTTGATTCCACAATTTAGCTATTGTGAATTGTACTGCTGTAAACATTGATGTGGCTGCTTCAGTGTAGTAGGCAGATGTTAGATCTGTTGGGAAAATGCACAGAAGTGGGATAACAGTGTCATTTGGTGGTTCCATCCCTAGTTTTTGAGGAATCTATAACAGGTTTTTCTTTTAAAGAACTTAAATAATGTCAGATGATACATTAAAAAATAGTGTAGTGTACAGTAAATATTTCAGTGCTTTGGGCATATAGAGTAGAGGAAAATTTGAGGTAAGATAGCTGGTGAGATAGGAAGACATAGAAACAATATGTTGTTCATATATATATATATATATATATATATATATATACACACACACACATCTGTCCTAGTTTTTTCAAATTCCTGTAATAAAATACCATAAATGGTATAATGTATAAACAACAGAAATGTACTGATCACAGTTCTGGAAGCAGGAAATCCAAGATCATGGCACCAGCACACTTGATGTCCGGTGAGGACTCAATTTCTGCTTCGTAGATGGGATCTTCCTGCTGCATCCCCACATGGCAGAAGGAGCAAACAAACTCCCTTGATCCTCTATTATAAGGGTACTGATCCCATTTGTGAGGGTTGCACCCTCATATCTCTTCTTCAAAGGCCCCCCACATCTTAATACTATCACCTTAGGGATTAGGTTTCAATGTATGAATTTTGGGAGTACACAAACATTCAGACCATGACAGTATCCTCAGTACTGAACATAGTGCCTGTCACAAAGTAGTCACTCAGTAAGGTGTGTTAAATGAATGAATGAAAAATCATGGAAGTGGAATTTTCAATTGCCAGGTAGTGAGGTAGTCCAGTTGCCAGGTCAACTGCAGTAGGAACATTAAAGTAACAGAATGCCATTTATACTCATTAAATTCCAAAAAAAAAAAAAGTTTGAAAGTACTCTCATTTTCTGCTTATGAGAGTAAAATAGGTATAATCATATCGGAGAGCAAATTGATAGTATCAATTCAAGTTGAAGATCACTATATCTTATGATACAGCAAGTCTCCTTTAATATGTACATTTTAGAGAAATTCCCACCTATGTGATTGTATTAGTAACCTCGGGCTACTATAACAAATTACTACAAACCGAATGGCTTAAACAACAGAAATTTATTATTTTTTGTTATTTGTTTTCTATCTAATCCATCTACCCTTTGATTCTTTGACTCTTTTCCTGCCTTTCTTTGGATCATATATATTTTTAAGTATTACATTGAAGCTTACCTATTGATGTATTAGATATGCCTCTTTTTTATGGTTTTCAGTGATTTCCATAGGGTTTATAATATGCAAATTTAACTTATGACAGCCTAGCTTTAAATAACATATTTTTTGTATAAGCACCTTGAAATAGCATACTTAATACTTCCCCCATTTTTTGTTATACGTTTTACTTCTACATATAATTCTGACCATACATTACATGTTTTATTTATCAATTCTATTTTTAAATAATCTGTAAACAGTGTCCTATATATTCTCATACCCTTTTCCACACACAGATCTGTAACTCTGTATTTCTTCCTGTGGATCTGAATTTGTGTCTGTTGTCAATTTCCTTCAGCCTGAAGAATTTCCTTTAAATATTTTTCATGGTACAGATATTCTTACATTGGATTTTGCATTGAAAATTTTCATTGAATTTTTTATGTTTGTATATATATGTATTCATTTTTTGAAGGACATTTTCACTGGCTACAGAATTCTAAGATGATAGGTTTTTTTTTTCCTTTTCATGCCTTTTTTTTTTAATCACCTTAAAGGTATCTTCCCTGATCTTCTGGCTTATATTGATTAGTTTTGATGAGTAGTCAGAAATCATTTTAAAACTCTTCCCCTCTATGTAACATGATTTTCTGTCTACCAGTCATATTTTTTTGTTTATCATTTTTTTTGAGAAGATGATCATGATATACCTTGGGGATGTTTAATTTTTTTTGAAAATGTTTATCTTGTTTGGGATTCATTGAATTCTTAACATATGAAGGTTGATAGCATTTATCAAATTTGGAAAATTGTTGACTATTATTTCTTGAACTATTTATTTTCATTTATTCCTCCACCAATTTGGAAGTCATCTCTATAGAAGATCATTTTATATTGTTATGTCATTGAGGCTTGGATGGATTTTTCAGCCTTGTTTTTACTCTCCATGCTTCAGATTGGTTGTTCCTATTGAAATTATTTTAATTTCACTCATCTTTTCTATTACAGTGTCTAATTTCCTAAGCTTATATAGTGGAATTTTTCAGATATGATGTTTTTTTCAACTCTTGAGTCTGAGTTGCTTCTTTCTAATAGTTTCTCTTCTTATATTCATGTTTCTCTTTAAATCTTAAGTATAGTAGTAATATCTCTGTTAAATTTCTTTCTTGCTATTTCTATGACTTCTGTCATGTCTGGGGATTCATTTCCATTAAGTTATATTTTCCACCTTCTTTGATAATCTAGTAATTTTTGATTAGCTGGTAGATATTAGAATGTGACATTGTTCAGTGTTGGAATTTTGTTGTTTTACAGTGTTAGGTTTTGTTCCAGCATGGAGTTTGTTTGTTTTGAGGTGCTATGGATTCAACCAAAGGCCTTGTGCACTCTCAGCAAGAATTCTACCACTGAGCTACATCCTCAATTCCAGTTAGTTATATGCAGATTAGCTTGATTATTTTAAAACTCATTTTTATGCTTTGTTTGAATGACTCTAAAGTAGCATTCGCTCTGGGCTAATTTTGTCCTATACCTAAAGTGTGACCTTTTTCTGGTCTCTGAATGCTCAGTAAAGTCTCTCCACTCGGAGGAATCAGAACTCAAATGTCTCTGAGCTGTGTGTGATCTCAATAGGTGTTAAGTTTATTTTTCTCTGATAGTTCTTTTTCTGATACTTGTTCTCATGGAGTCTCCTCTGTGCAGGTACAGATTGTTATTCAGCCAAAGAATCAAGTAGATTGTACTGTAGGTCTGGAATTATTTTTCGGTGGGGAATACACTTCTTTGGTACCATGCTTCATAAATCCAAACTGCCTCACCTCTCTGATCTCTGGTCTCTCTTTTTTCAGCTCTGCATTGCTGTAGTACTCTGTGTAGTTTGTCCCCTCTCTGCATCAAATTGTCGAAAGTACTTCCAACACAAAATCGGCATGGCTGTAGGGCTCTCTTAATTTGTTTCCTTTGTCTCAGGGATCACAGCCCTGTGCAGCCTATTGTCCAACTACGCAAACAATTATTTTATATATTTTGTCTGATTTTCTAGTTGTATACAGATGGAAGGCCAGTCCAGTACCAGTTACTTCTTTATGGCTAGAAGCAGAGGTCCCTCCATATAGCTTTTATAGATGTATAAGGTGCTATTTGTTGCCTTTATTTAGTTAATAGACTCTTGAATTTGCATTCACTTTTTTCTTGGGTGTTGTATTTTAAAAGTAACCTTTCTTAATTTGAGGACAAAAATCTCACACACATACACATACAGAAACATACACACACACACACACACACACACACGCACGCACAAGCACACACAAAACTGTGTGATAATCCGGTAGGTTTAACCAGTCTTCCTTATGTGTATGTGCGTGTGCGTGTGTGTGTGTGTGTGTGTCTTCATTTCCTGCATGTATGAGAGGCATTTACATGCTGAATTTGTATGACGTCTGTTTCAAGTAAAAGCAAATCATTAAAATTGTGACCTATTTTTTCCATTGGATTTAATTCACTAATGAAGTATTTTGATAGAGTATAAAGCAACATTTTATTAGTTTCTCAAATCCCTTGCTATGCTCTTTTGCAGAATGAAATTTTTCACTGTTTTTGTCTTAGTGGAGAATATAGAATATGAAAATATAATTGTCCACTTCTCTTAACTGCAATTATAATTTGAATAGTCTTACAAGATGCATTTCTTTTTGAGTTCAGATCTAAAATTAAGAACTATTTTAGATCGAGTCCCCAGGACACTCAGTTTTTCATTCTAGGTAGCACTATCTCATTTTTACATTTCCTGTGTTGTCTCTGTAGATGGTTAGAAAAGCAATACTTCATCAGAACGATGGGTTACTGCCAGCACCCCTCTGTGAGATGGTTATTAAAAGCATGTCCTTTCCTCTCCAATTCAGAGTGCAAGGCTTTCACTGATGTTATATACTTGAGCTCGACTGTCACAAGGGAGAGGATAGCTAAAACAGCCCTCAAAAGCTGGGTTTATAGCCTTTCGTATCATTTGGCATTTCAGCGAAGTAGGTGAGCTGGTTCTTAATCCTTCTCTACCTTTCTATCATTAACGTGGTTGATCATCATGAGAGCTGCAGTCAAACAAAAATGGAAACTTTGTAATTTATGTATAGCTTTAAAAAGGCAAAGAAATGAAGGATTATTGCAGTTGGTGCAGTCCCCGATACAATTAATATCAAATGCATATAAATCCTATTAGAGATCTGTCATGGGTGAAAAAGGAATATGAAAAATGCGTGACCTATCTTTATTAGATTCAGTTAGAGAGAGACCATACAGAGCTAAGGAGCTTTACGAACTGCATATTAATCATAACCAGTCTTCTGAGATAAACCTATTTCTTGTAACTTATCAAAGCCATACAGAAGATTAGTCATTCCCTTTGGTAAAGGAATGTTTTACATATTGTTCTGAGTTTTGAACATCACAGCTTTAAAAACTGATTAACAGATATTTTAATACTAAAATATATCTCATTGAATTATGTAGCTTAGACAGCTATTATCCTGTAATGCCACCTCAATAGGGAGATGGGCTCTTTGTCAAAACCTCTACATCATTGTTTTGTTACGTATTGAACAAGACACTCTTGGGAGTTGTATTAGAGACCAGACAAAAGAACTTTGCTACAGCAAGTCATCGTTAAATCATGCAGAAATATTTCTTTCTTAAATCTTTACTTTAAGCAACAATTGGTAGATGCCAGCACCATTTTTTAAATGTCACTTTCAATTCCTGAAGTCTTTTATCTCTTTGAGAAGGAGGAGAATTAGCTTAAGGGGACGGTTAAGACCATCATGTTAATGTACGGTATTACTAAAGATAGGGGATGTGTAACAGCTACAATCTGACAAAGATAATTAAGATTGTATTTTAAAAACATGAGAGAGGGTTTCATAAGATTATGAAACTTTCAGATAAAATATAAAGAGTAACACATAAGAAATGAATTTTGTGTTGTTGGCTCACACAACTTTGAGGTATTGAATGATTTAAGCATTTAGTTTCTGACCTTCTATTGCCACTTGAGTACCCACATTATTAGGTCACATCAATAAAAATACAGAACTATTTCAGGCGGGAATTTTTAAATTCAATAACATTCCATTTTATAGGTTTGTTTTTATATATCTAAAGTAATAGATTGTTTAAAAAGTTACAAAAATACAGAAGCATATACATTTGACAATTTGGTGTATAATCCCTCTAAATATTTTAAGAGCTCATTAACTGAAGGAAGACAAACAGAAACACATATAAATCACAAACTTACAGCTCAATTAATTATCTCAAAATGAATGTGCCTATGTAACCAATGCCCAATTTAAGAAGTGAACATTCCCAGTTCTTCCCAATTCCTACTGCCTTCATCCTCCTCTAAGACAACCTTAATTTGACTTAGAACCTTCTTCTAGTTTAGTACTATTTTTGAACTTTTATGGTCTGGCTCCTTTCACTCAATTCCATGCTTATGAGTCTTCACAGTCTTGAGTATAACTGTAGTTTTTCATTTTAATGTTCTTTAGCAGGTCAGCCAACTTTTCCTTTAAAGGGACAGATGGTAAATATTTTAGGCTTTGGGGGTCATATGGTCCCTATCACAACTATTCAAATTGACTGTTGTAGCACAAAACTGTGTAAATGAATGAGCATGGTTGTATTCCAATAATACTTTACAAAAATAGACTTCAGGCTAGATTTGGCCTGTGGGTTACAGTTGGTCATAAATACCATAAGCAAAATAAATGGAATGCTATAATATTGTACAAGATTCCATTGTATGAATACATCACAATTAACTTACCCATTCATATATTGGCAGACGTTTGTTTTATTGCTATGGAACATTCTTTGAACTGTTTTTATGCATATGCATTCATTTATTTCTGTTTGGTCTATGGAGTTGCTACGTCATATGGTATACAGGGATTCAATTTCCATAGTAATGACAAATGATTTTCCAAGGTGGTGAATTAATTTATAACTCTACTAGTAGATACACTCATTATCATTTGCTACCATCAGTCTTTTAAAAAGATATTTTCTTTACTTAGGTTTTATGTAATATGAAATTTTCATTTAAAAAAGTATACTATTAGAGATTACATATATCAGTTTATATTTACCAAAGCACAAAAATCCAGCTAGAAAATCCGATAGTTTCCTCTGATTTAGCTGATTATTGTCCTTAATCTTATAATACTAAAGGATCTCCACAGCATACATTATGTGATTTATATAGTAACTGATTTTCATTCTCAACAAATGTCTAATAGTACCATTAATGTAGCCATGTAGAACAAAGGAGAATACGTAAATTCTAGATAACATAATTTCTGCACACATATTCTTATTAATAGTTCTTTCCAAGGTTATCTGTGACCATTTATCTTAGAGTCCAAATCCAAAGTCCTTTTTTCCGATGTCATCAGACCCTTTTTGGCATTTGATAACATGTACTATCCATTCTTTCCTGAAACTCTCTGCACCCTGCTTCTGTTACCAGCCTTCACATCTTTTTGCCCCAATAATTTTGCTTAATTCCTAAGTTTTTGTTTAAGGCTCTTTGTTCTTTTCCCACTTAACTTTCCTGTCTCAACAAGTTTGTATTACCAAAGTTATATGAATACTTCTAAATTCATGTCTTCAATCCAGATTTCTCACCTGCTTTCTGGTCTCATATTTTCTGATACCTTAAAGGTACCACATTCTATCTCCTTGAATTTAATTATCTAATGTGAAACTCCCAATATTCATATTCGGTTTCTCCCCCCCTTCCCCCTGTTCTGTACCACCTGAAAGTCTCAAATTCCCCTTTTCTCCATTTAGCAAATGAGTAGAAAGAAGTGTTTTAGTGAGCTTTGATAAACAGGAAAGGATTGAATTAGTTTCTCGTTTGTTAAATGAAAGGTAAGGGAAGGAGTGGCACATGTTATATAGCTCTTATTCGGAAAGAGATTTGTTCTATTCTAAATAATATGAAATATTGTTAATTTTAATATTTGTTCACCAAATATAAATCATTTTACAGTCCTAATTTGGGGTAGTTAGGCAAGTTAATTTTGGAAGACGGTGCAGAAGTAGTGCTAAATCATTCTAATTGAACAATGATCATAGTTCAATTCTTTCTAGTGTTCCAAAAATAAAGTTATAAATATATGCTAAAATTTAAAAATAATTTATTCAGTATAAATAAGTGATAACTATCATTTTGAAAAAGTAATTTCTTAGGGTAGAAAGAAAAAGCTTGTCTTTCGACTGAAGCACTAATATCCTCCAAATCTAAATGGAGTTAGTTTAAAACTTTTGAGAAAAGCATATAATTTGTCAGTGTCATTTTCAAACATAGAAGCCCTTAATTTCATAGGCAATGAGAAGAGTCACTGAAATTCTTTAATATTCCCTGATGTACTACCAAGAAATGGGGTTACACTGAGGTGAATTCCCTGCTGATAATCCTAGCAATTAAATAAAATAGTTTTTTAGTGTACATATTTGGTATCTATTGTCTTCCAAGCATCATTGTATTAGTGGTAATGTATATTCTCACAGACACACATCTTTGTACATTTACAAATGTGTATTTTATATACATATGCATTTACATACACACACTTGCACACACACACACACACACACACACACCCCTGTAGTGTGCCAAGGAGATATCTTTAGATAGTCTTTATTTTGTCGAGTTTTATTAACTTTTTACTTTAATCCTGAAAGGACTCAGTCCCTAAATTATTTAGTAGATCGAAAGAAAAACTCAAAACACTGACATTTTTCTTTTTTGGTAGTATAAGGAGACCATGCTAGGAATAAGCTAGTCCACTCTGGGGAATGCTGTGGCTGGGCTTTTGTCTGACTGTCAGAACTCTCACTGGGTTACAGGCTGCCACAGCCATGCAGATTGAGTATTCAGTGTAATGTGTCCATATCTCATGCAAGTGACTTAGATTGAAAATATCTCATCATCTTAGCCCCTTGAACCTGGCTCTTTTTAAGCACAGATTTTCTAGTATATAAAGCAAATAAGAGAGAATATGAGAAGGTTTATCTGAAAATTCTAGGTAAAGTATCGTATAGGTGTTGTGACCATGACTGTATGGAAATATTTCTTCTAATGTTGTTATCTATTGGGTGGAATAATGCTGGGTATTTCTGGTTAGGTAAAGGGGAAAGCAGATGAGACCTCAGAATAGCCCTCAAATCACATGGTTAGAAAATTACCTTTTCCAATTATGTAGAATCTGCCCTCATTGCTGACTTTCCCCATTACTCGCCATCACTCTAATTGGGAAACATGGAAAGCTTAGAAAGTGAAATTTGAAGAGAGGGCTCTTAGTTTGTTTTGTTGCTGGTAGCTATCATTGGAATAAATACAGGTGTAGTTTTACAGGTCGTTTGGTGATTATTTTACTCAGAAATCTAACAGTTGTATTATGAATTTCTTCAGAATTCTAATCTATTTTGCCAGTTTTCCTTTTCATTTATGTATAGTTGTGCCAATACATCCTGTTTTCTAGTATAATAATTTATCACTGATACTCAAGTTAGAACACCCAGACTTGTAATATGAAAAATGAGACATTGTAAAACAGATTTTCTAGGACCTCATACACTTTTTTTTAATATTTGTTTTAGTTGTAGATGGACACAGTAACTTTTTAAAAATTTTTATGTGGTGCTCAGGGTCGAACCCAGGGCCTCACACATGCTAGGCGAGTGCTCTACCACTGAGCTACAACCCCAGCCCACTCTTACACTTTTGCTTAATTTTCTGGTTTCCAGTTTCTGTTTAATTGGACTTGCCATTGTAACATTAAGCACATTTGTAATTTTTATTATCCAGTTATTTACTTTTTACTCTTGCAAAAGTGAGGGTAGCTTTAGATATACTGGAGGCCAAGTCAGGTCAATAATAATTCATCTGGGACAGTGAACAACTTTTTGGGGATACAGGGATCGAACCCAGGGATGCTTAACTGCTGACCCATAACCCCAGCCCTTTTTATTTTTTATTTTGAGACAGGGTCTCATTAAGTTGCTTAGGGTCTTACTAAGTTGCTGAGGCTGGCCTCAACCTTGGCAATCCTCCTGCCACAGCCTCCCAAGCCACTAGGATTACAAGTGTGTACCACCATGCCAGTAAAAAACTTTAAGGAAGTCAGGGAACATAGATAACTGTGATAGGTCCACAAAGAGATTCCAGTATTGAAGAGGACTTGCCAGTAAAAAAGATGCTGTTAAAAGATAAATAGGTATGTTTGAAGTTTTAAAAAGCTTATTTTAGCAAACAGAAAGTCATGCAACAGATAAGGCCAGACCACAAACAATTTTGGGGCTTCATTCAAGGGACTTGAGGAGAAGACTTTTATTGGAATGGACACTGAAACAGGGAAAGGAAATACTTGATTGGTGAAAGTGAAGCAGTAACCTTATTTGGATCACTGCAGTGAAAAGTCCCAATTTAGATGTGAGCACAGTTTCTAAATGGTGAAGCATAAGTTTCATTTTCAAAGAAGGTGATTGTTTACAGTGGATTGGCTTTTGGTTTCTGTACATAAGAACCCAGTATACTTGAGTTGCCTCAGTCTAATTATCTTCCAGTTAATTACTTTAAGAAACTGGGAAACAGAGCTCCTTGACCAGTAAGAGAGTCTGGACTAAGAAACAAGTCTTAAAATGCTAGACAAAGGAAAAAGTGCACCAGGAATTCATAAAACTCTATATGGAAGTAGTGGTTTAAAACCATGGACTCTCCCACCCAGGAACACTAAGAGAACACCTGGTTGCTGAGTCTCAGATCGACAAAGGAAGAGATCTCATGTGTACTGTTCGCCGCAAATGAGATTTAGTGTTGTAGAAATACCAAAAAAAAAAAAAAAAGTCTCTTTGTGGACCTTAAAAAATATGTGAGCCTTCTTTAAGGTTAATTTTTTTTTACAAACCTCAAATAACTAATTATATCTCAAAGATAATTGGTGATAAAATTGGTGTAAAACTATGTATTGCTTGGCCCACTCTTAAATGGGAAGATTTGGTGTCACAGTGCTGTGTATTACTTGTCACTCTAATTCCTGGGTATTTTAATACTAGTGCCATCCTCTCCTTTCTCACACCTCTCTATGGTGATACTCATTTAATAAATATTTAGAAAATAGAGAAAACTCTACCTAGCATTAATTGAACTCAAATGAGGCATAAATGTGGAAAAAATAAAGAATATAACAATAAAATTTATAAAATGCCATGCAATGCGCTAGTACCTGTGTCACTGTAAAAACTGTTGTTCTAAAGTTGTAGTGACAAAGGTTGTCTACCAGGTAAAAGTGAAATTTTTGTTCATTCTTTTCCTAATCTACCTCATATTTCAAATATATCTGTAAAGCTGGCTTGAATTTTGCTTAAGTTTATATTAAAAAATGTATGCACTTCACATAAGTGTGGTAATGCTTAATTGTCCATTAAAGAAGACATTTTGCGTTTTCAACGTGAATGCTTTCATACTCTAAACCTTTTTATTAAGCCATTTATTCAACAAAAGTGGGCCTGCACAGCAAGCAGTAGTGTAGTTGTTTTTTCAACAACTACTGTCACAAACTTAGATAGAAATAAATTTGAGTACCATGTTAAACAAAAAAACTTTAATAGAACTCCAGCTAATACCAAAAATCATCACTGCCATTGAATTGTAAGATTAGAGTTTGATTTTATGACTCTTTAAGGATATCACCTATACATTGTCTCACCATTTCTACCCTTTCTTCTTAAATTTTATTCTATTAATGATTGGTCTTAAATTATATGATATCAAGGATCTTATTTTAACACTCTTCATTCAGAAATGCTTTTATACTGCCTTGAATAGTATCATGTGTGTGTGTGCATTTTTTTTTTTTTTTGGAACTGGGGATTGAACTCAGGGGCACTGGATCACTAAGCCACATCTCCAGCCCTATTTTCTATTTTATTTAGAGACAGGGTTTCACTGAGTTGCTTAGTGCCTTGCCCTTGCAGAGGCTGACTTTGAACTCGTGATCCTCCTGCCTCAGCCTCCTGAGCCGCTGGGATTACAGGCATGTGCCACCATGCCCGGCCATATATATATGGTATTTTAAGATGTTCTTGGGAAGTATGTTATTAATTGCTTATGTATTAATTCATTGATAGACATATAATGTAGAAAATGATTACATTTTTGGACTCTTGGTCACAAATTTTATTGCCTGATATTCCATGATAGTTTGCATATTGCTCCTTTAAGTAGTGTTAAAATGTTCTTTATCTCTACTCCCTTTACTTCTCCATCTCCCTCTTTATTCCAACATTTCTGCAAACTTAAATATGATCTTTCATTTTCTTCATAGTCATGTTCCATAGTAATGGCTTCATGTTCCAAAAAATAATAACCTACCTATTTCAAAGCAGGAATGAATCAATATGTTTGCAGAGTCCAGCTGTATTTTACATGGCTTTTTCAAAAATTATGCTAAAAAATATCACATGAGCTCTACCCTCTTAACAATTTTTAAGTCTATAGTGGAATATTGTCAACTTAAAGGTGCAATGCCATACAGCAGATCTCCAGAATATTTTCAACTTGCACGATCAAAGCTTTATACCCATTGAACAGTTCCTTGCCTCCCCACTTATCTCACACCTGGCAACTTTCTGCTTTGATTAATCTGCTTATTTTAGATATGTCATATAACTGGAATCATGCAGTATTTGTTCTTCAGTGATTATTTCAGTTAACATAGTGTCCTCCAGATTTGTCCATGCTGTAGTATAATAACAGGATTTCCCTCCTTTTATGGCTGAATAAGATTTTTATATGTGTATGTTTTCTTTATCCATTCATTCATTGATGGACATTTAGGTTGTATCCATCTTTTGGCTATCATGAATAATGCTGCAAAGAACATAGGTATACCAATTTCACTTGGAGATTCTAATTTTAATACTTTTGGATAAATCCACAGGAGTCAGATTGTTCCATATTACAGTAGTTCTACTTTTAGTATTTATAGGAACATCCATACCATTTTCCATAGTGGCTGCATCATTTTACATTCTTAACAATGGGGCAGAAAGGTTCTAGTTTTATCATAACTTCACTAAAATTCCTCATTTTTTTAAAAGAGTGGATATTCTGACAGAGAAATAATTTATTAGTGTGAGTTTGAATTATATTTCCTGGTGATTAGTGATGTTGAGCATGTATTCATATACCTATTGACCATACGTATTTTTTTTTTTTTTAAGAATGTCTGCTCAAGTCCTATGCCCATTTGTTGGGTGGGGGGATTTTGGGGATTGAATCCAGGAGTGCTTTATCATTGATCCACATCTCCAGTCCCTGCCCTCCTTTTTGAGACAGAGTCTCACTAAGTTGTGTACAGCCTCTATAAATTTCTGAGGCTGGCCATGAACTTGCAGTCCTTCTGCCTCAGCCTCCTGAACCACTTGTGCCCATTTTAAAATGGTAATATTTGATTTTTTTTAACTGTTAAGTTATAGGAGTTTCTTATACATTTTTTATATTAACGCCTATCAGATATATGATTTACCAATATTTTCTCACATTCCTCATGTTGGCTTTCACTCTGTTGATTATTTCCTTTGGTGTGCAGAAGGTTTTTAGTTTGGTATTTTCCCACTCTTCTATTTTTGCTTTTGTTTTTGGTGTTATATTCCAAGAAATCATTGCCAAAACCAATGTCATGAAGCTTTTGCCCATTTCTTTTAGAAGTTTTATAGTTTCAAGTCTTATGTTTGAGTTTTAAACCATTTTGAATTGATTTTTGTGAATTGTTCAATTTCATCCTTTTGCCTGTGGATATTTAGTTTTCTCACCACCATTTATTGAAGGGACTATCCTTTCCCAATTATGAACTCTTGGCACTCTTATAGAAGATCATTTGACTATATATGATTGGGTTTATTTCTTAACTCTTTATTCTCTTCCATTGGCCCATATATCTCTTCATGCTAGTACCATATTGTTTTGATTACTGTAGTTTTACAATATGTTTTGAAATCATGAAGCTTAGGGCTTCTAGCTTTGTTCTTCTCAAGGTTGTTTTCTTTTCTCTTTACTATGTATGCTCTTTATGGCTTTTTTTTTGTACTGGGGATTGAACCCAGGGGTGCTTAACTATGGAGCCACCTCCCCAGTTCTTTCTTATGTTTTTATTTAGAGATAGGGTCTCACTGAGTTGTTTAGGACCTCACTAAGTTGCTGAGGCTGGCTTTCAACTTGTGATCCTTCTGCCTCAGCCTCCTGAGCCACTGGGATTACAGGTATGTGCCACTGTGCCCAGCTATTTATGCCCCTTTTAGTTCCATATTAATTGAAGGATTGTTTTCTGTATATCTGTAAAAATTGCTATTAAAATTTTGATACAGATCGCATTGAATCTGTGGATTAAATTTAGTATGAACATTTTGACAAATTATGTTTTTTTATCCATGAACATGGTTATCTTTCCATTTACTTGTGTCCTGTTTCAGCAGTGTTTCATACCTTCCAATGTACAAGTCTTTCATCTCTGCTTAAAGTACTTAATGATTAATAGTACATGGTTTCGGATTCCTGAGAAGTACATATATAAAATCTAATTGTAGTCTGTGTTTCTCCATAAATATTCAGAAGCAGAACAAACCTGTTTAAGCATTTTTGTTTCTGATTTATCATTTGTAACTTATTTTATATTCATTCTTTTATTCATTGACTCATTCATGAAATTCTTATGGTATGTACTGAGTACTCTTCTGGGTACTGGAGATATAGCTGTAAACTAAACAGACAAAAAATTCCTTCAAGGAACTGACAGTTTAGTAAAATTATACTTTAATCCTCCTTAGTAAACTTTTGAGATGAGTAATAGGAAAGGATTGTCTCCTTTTGCCACCTCTTCCCCAAAAGCACCAAAAGCTGATTCATTTTCATAATCTGCTGTGCTACAGTATAATTCGTTGTGGCAATAAGAGAGAAAAAGACCAGATCCAAATGGCAGGCAGAGAAAAGAACTCTTATACATTCTTCATTGTATTAGAGAATATGAGCAAGAAAAAATGATTAGAAATACAGTTCATTGATCGTAAAATATTTTGGAAGCAAGTTTATCTTTAAAATAAGATGCAGTCATGGAGACCTGATCCGCTCTTAGGAGTAATCATGATCATTCTTAGTTGATGAAGGATCGTTCATAGTTGGTTTTCAAAACAAATAAATATGCAAGCCAGTTAAATATATTTACTAAAAAAATTGAACAGCATATTACAACATTCTAAAAATGCTATAGATAAAGCAGTGAACTGTGTCATATGCCATGGTACATGCTTATAATCCCAGTGATTTGGGAGGCTGAGCCAGAATGCAAGTTCAAAGCCAGCCTTAGCAACTTGTGAGACCCTAAGTAACTTAGTGAGACCCTTTCTCAAAATAAAAAAAATAAAAAGGGGCTGAGAGTATAGTTCAGTGATTAAGTACCCCTGGGTTCAAGTAAACAGACCAAAAAAAATTCTTGCCCGCTTGAAGCTTGTAGTAAAGAGAACAGGTAAACAAGTAATTGACTTAGAAAATAAAACAATAATTTGTGATGAAGAGAGAATTAAAATGGAAAGATGTGGTGTTAGGGTTTAGATGTGGTATCCCCCAAAAGCTCACGTGTGAGACAATGCAAGGTTTGGAGGAAAAATGATTGGGCTATAGCCTTAATCTAATGAGAGAATTAATACCTGATGGGATTAACTGAGTGGTAACTGAAGGCAGGTGGAGTGTGGCTGGAGGAAGTGGTTTATTAGCAGCATGGCTATGGTGTATATATTTTGTATCTGGAAGTAGAATTTCTCTTTCTGCTTCCTGATCACTATGTGAACTGCTTCCCTCTGCCATGACATCCTGCCTCACCTTGAGCTCAGGAATGGAGCTGTCCTTCTATGGACTGAGACCTCTGAAACCTTGAGCCCTCAAATAAAATTTTCTTCCCCCTAAACTTGTTCTGGTCAGATCTTTTAGTCACAGAAGTGAAAGAGCTGGCTAAAACATGTGATAACAAGGTAACTGCTTTTAATGGATGCCCAGAGAAGCCCTGTTCTAGCCTAATAATTTATATTACCAGACCTGAATAGTAAGAAGAAACCAGCCACTTGCAAATCAGGAGGAATTTTCCAGGCTGAAGGAAAAGTTAAAATAAAGTTAACACGGAAAGTACATGACATGGTTTCAAAACAGGAAGAAAGCCAGTTTGGTGTGAAGTAGTGTGAGAGCCAAGTGATAGAATGGATTATAGAATGAGGTCTGGTCTCATTTCTAACCAGGTCAAGTAGTGGTGTTTACATATGTCAACTGAGCTAAAACTGATATCAATCCTTACAATAAAATTGCTTCCTGGGTAGCCAGTCCTGAGTACTGTCCAGGTGCTCATAAACCAGAAAGGAAATCATTGTAGTTTAGGCTTCACTTAGTAGTGAACACAATTTCATGTTCCAGTCTTTCATTTTAAGTTATTTGTTTTGTATTCTCCTTTGCTCTTTTTCCATTGACTTTTTGCATTACTCTGCATTTCAGTCTCTGAGTTCCTTGCATGGGTGCACACAGAGGGAACTGTGACAGTCCTTTAGCCAGGGCTCTGGGGGGCAGGAGTCTAGAGCTTTCTAATTCTCTAGATGGGTATGCAGTCAATTATGATCACATCCATGTCTCACAGGTGGTCGAGTCAATCATTTATCATTTTTGAGGTTACAATAGTCTCCTCTTTTCCATGGGGGATACATTTCAAAACCCTAGTGGATGCCTAAAACTGTGGACAGCCAAACCTTAATATATACTGTGTTTTTCCTATACATACCTACCCTAATCCAGTTTAGTTTATAAATTAGTTACAGTAAGAGATTAACAGCAGTAATAATAAAAAAAGTTATAGCAATATACTGCAGTAAAAGTCATTTAAAATTTATGAATTGTTTATTTCTGTAACTTGCCATTGAACACTTTCAAACTGCTGTTGACTGTGTCTAACTGAAATCATGGAAAGTGAAACTGTGGCTAAGCAGGGGACTATTGAATTAAAATATTGGAATTAAATAAAATCACTAAAGAATATACTAATGGCTTTTAATTTCTAATGAGCTTTTTTTTCCCTTTTAAATCACCTTATGGCTAAAATGTAACTTTACAGTCTTAAATCTAGCGTCACTCACCCTCCCATAATTTTAAGACTATTTGGTTCTATTATATAGCTTTTATAGACTTCACAAGTGAAAGACTGAATGTAATTCTGATAGTTTGCTGTCACTAGTACTGGTACTGGATCTGAATTTTAGCTCTTAAAAGTTATTTTCACTTTGGAAACATTTTAAAGATGCATTGAACTCTTTTTCTAAAACTCTGTAATCCATTTATATACATAAGACATAGTAGCATGTCTCCTACTTACAAGGCTCACAACAGGCAAAATTCTATATGTCTGCTTTAGATTTTCCTGTCAAATACATTGTTTTGGCTGCTTTTAAAGCATCAAAGACATTTCTGCTAGGTTGCGATTTTTTTGGGGGGAGGGTCTGGACCTTTTGAAAGTTTTTATATTACTGTTTCTTAGATTACATATAGATTATAAAGTGCACTTAAATTTTATGAAAGATGGGAATCCTGTAGAACCTGGCCATAATAAACCATCAAATTCACATTAAACTGTTCTTCTGTATTGTCAATTAATGTAACTAATTTAAAAATAACAATTATGTAATGATACAACATTAAACAAAAGAGCAATGGATTTGGTTTCCTGAGCAATATGTTCTTCTCTTTCCTATCTTCTCAGTACCCACTGGCTTGCTGTTGGATTGTGCATGAATTAAAAAGAACTTGAGTATATAAATTGTGTACTGGAATTGTTTGATTGAAAGGGATGGTATTAACTCGAGTGGTTTTGATGCCCTTGTGCATGTATGGTAAGAATTTTAATCTGAGAGATAGGTGGTTAAGAATGTAGCCTTCACAACTTTGTGAGAATGAAGGGAAGAGAGAATGGATGGGAATAGGAAAGACAGAAGAATGAATTGGACATTACTATGCTATATTCATAATGCGAATACACAACCAATGTAACTCCACATCATGCACAACCACAAGAATGGTGTCCTAATTGGAACAAGTTATTCTATGTATGTATGATATGTCACTATATACTCTACTGTCTTGTATATCTAGAAAAAACAAAATAAACCATTTTAGAAAAAATAAAGTGTCAGAAGAAGAGCTATTGCAAGAGAATTCCTCTTTAAAAATATTTAGAAATTGATAGAGACATTTCAAATGAGTAGAGTATCACTGAGTATCACTCAGTATTCACCAGAATATGTTAAAGAACAACTAAGAAGTTGGGTATAAAAATAAAATCACATATAAGCTAGGGCTAAATATAGATAACATCCACTTGCTTTTGAGGCAAGAATAGCTTTGTAAAAACAAAAACAAAGGTAGGATATGTAAAAGAAAATCATTTTTCCCTATACCCAAATTAGTAACTTTTATAAACTGAGAGTATAGTATGTTATTTAAGAACAAGTGATGAATTTGGAGCAAGTTTAGAAAGTTTTGATAATAGATTCATACCTTTGTATATGAAAGTTCTTATATAGCAACAAAAATAAATAGAAATAGAATATGATTAAATGTGAATGAACAGAAATTTCATTATAGAAATATGATTAAATGTGATAAAATATGAAATGTAATAGAAATATGATTAAATGTGATGAACATTATTCACAAAGTTCAAGTTTTGTATATGATGTGCATTGTATACATGGTATTTATGAATGCACTTGTGTGCATGTACATGGGAGTTTGTACACTCAGACTCACTAGTAAGAGAAAAACCTATTTTATAAAAGAATATACAGGGCTGGAGATATAGCTCAGTGGTAGAGTGCCTGGGTTCGATCCTCAGGACCAATTTAAAGAAAAGGTATATATGTCCCAATGAACCTCACAATTATGTATAATTATAATGTACTAATAAGAACTAAAATAATGGTATAGTTTAATAGACAAAAAAGATCTAAAATAATGATCAGATTTGTAAAGGTACAGAGGAGCATGCATGGTCATTTCTTTTTTTATAAATAATTTTTTAGTCGTTGATGGACCTTTATTTTATTTATTTATGTGGTGCTGAGTCTTAAACCCAGTGCCTCATACATGGTAGGCAAGTGCTGTACCACTGAGCTATACCTCCAGCCCAGCATGCTCATTTCTTGATGCTGATTTGTAAAATGGTCCAATCTTTCTTGAAATTTAGCAGACTTAAACACAAGCAATGAAATTCTTTGTATTGACATCCAATAATTCCATTTCTACAAAATTTCTTAATGAAGCAGATGTATGAAAAAGATATCTGTACATGGATAGTCACTTCAGCATTATTTCTACTAGGAATAAATTAGAAAAGAATACAAATGCCCAATAATAATGGATTTTTAAAATAAGTATTACATGACCATTAAAACAACATTCTGTGTTTTATATGAAGATGTTCATGACATATTAAGCAAAAAAAGCAGAATATAAAATGTATATACAACTTTTAGTATGATCTCAGTTTATTGTACATAGGAAAATATTAGATGGTGTGATAAAATATTCTGAGAATTATATTGATTTTTATTTTCTCCTTTGCATTAATTATATTTTCTAAATTTCCAATGAACATGTATTTCCTCTGGAGTGAGACAAAAGGAAACATGAGAAGGGGTTAGATTGCATTATCTTTATTGCCTCTTAGTGTTTGCAGTGTGGCAATTATTGATGGAATTAATAAACTATATTTTTGCTTGTTTACTAATTTTGAGTTTAACAAGAGGAACTATTATTTAAATTACATTTTGTTTGTAAAATTAGAAAACATTTTCTGTCTTTAGTGAAGTGAGGGGGTGTGAAGGAAGCCCAGCAATTCTTTTACCTACTATTTATTTTAGATATTAAATAAGATAAATGTTCTATATTCTGTTGATTTTATTAAGGGGAGACAGGAAAATAGATACTTAAAAATATCCACCTTTCCCTTCGCAACTTAATCATTCTGGGCATATCTAGTCTTCAACTTTAGATAGGGCATCATTGATAATTTATTTTGACCACATTTGTGGGGTCTTTTACCTGGGGAGTGTCTAATGATAATAAATTTAATAAGATTTAACATTTAGAAATAGATATGAAGTGAGATTTTTGTGCTTCTTTTTAATAGTCTCGGAAGCTAAAAATAATGCTTTTAAGGAAAAAAATTGCAAACAGATGAAATTGAACTGAGCACCAGACATTGAAAGTTGAAGAGCACACATGGGGGAAATTGTATGTCCTTAAATTTTCACTTATTGGAAATGAAATGCTTTGGTACAGATGTGAAGAGTAAAACAAAACGGAGTCTCGTAGTTGGGAACATCTTCCCATCTGCTCTTTGTATTACAAGTCAAAGTCCCACTGTCCAAGTTCATGGCAATTAGCACTTAAAAAACAAATAAATAAATGTTTCACAATATCAGCTTTAGATAATGTATTCAGAAAGAGATGATAACATCATGTGTAGTTGTAAGGGACAAATATACTAGTTTAATTTACCTACAGATGTTCTTCAGGATGCTTTTTCCTTAAAGTGTTTTTGATTTTCTCAAAAGACCAATCTCATGAGCTACTTAAGAAAATATCAGTTGATTTGCATTTATAAACAATTGCATTCATGAACTATATGATTTTATCCCATAATTATTTACATAAAGATTTAAATTGAACTTATATCACATATCACAAATCTGTGCTGCGTGTTAGCCAAGGTAATTGCTCTGCTTTGGTTTCTCTCTTAAGGTGAGACATTGAATTCTTTGGTAAGTTCTTTTTTATATGTAATTAAAATAAGCGTTCTCCCTCCTTCACTAGTATTAAATACTTTTCCAATACTTTTTAAAAATTTGAACGTATTTATTAACTCAATTTTTACAGATTTCATTTTGATTCATTGTACACAAATGGGATACAACTTTTCATTTCTATGATTGTGCATGATGTACACCAATCCTTTTAAAATCAGGTAGACTCTTCATTTTGAAAAACACAAAATTTTAATGTAATTTATTACATTGATTTTCTTTTTTTTCCTTTTTCCGTGTTGCTTAAGAATGTAGTCAGTTAAAATTGATACCATGTATATCTTCTTGGAAATTTTTAAGTTTTTTTTTTTAATTGACCCTGTTTATATGGGTAAGAAATAATGCTACATCAAAAGAACTTAAAATCAGCAGACTACAAATATGCAGCCACATTAATGTTTATAGCGCCTCAATTCATAATAGCATAGCTATGTAGCCAATGTATGTGCCCTTCAACAGATTAATAGATAAAGAAAATGTGGAGTGCATATGTATATGTATTTATTATTTATTATATATATACACACATATATTTATTATTTATTATATATATATACACACGTACATACCCACATGTGGAGTTTGTATACACACACACACACACATATATATATAAATGGAATATGACCTCGCCATAAAAACGATGACTTTATGACTTTTCCTGGTGAATGAATGGATCTGGAAACCAGCATGCTAAGTGAAATAAGCCAATCCCCTAGATGTTCTCTCTGATATGTGGATGCTAATGCATAATAAGGGGGAAGAATAGAAGTTCAGTGGATAAAGGGGAATGAAAGGAATGGAGGGAAGATGGAAAAAGGAAAGACAGTGGAATGAATCAGACATAACTTTCCCATGTTCACATATGAATATATGACCAGTGAAACTCCATATCATGTAACCACAAGAATGAGACCCTAATTAAAATAAGTTATACTCCATGTTTGTATAATATGCCAAAATATACTCTACTGTCATGTATATCTGAAAAGAACAAATAAAACAAGATAACACTAAATTATAAAACTAGAAACCAGAGCAATTTCTTGCCATGAAAGTCTACCAAAAATCTAGATAGCTATAATATTCTTAGATAATATTTTTCATTTTTGTTGTTACATAAAAACATTTTGCATTAGTTATTGTTAATAGTGATTATTTTAAGCTATACTTGACTGTTCCATTGGCATCTTATACTTCATATACCTATTGTGGATTCTTCATGTACCTAATATGGATTCTAAATTTAACTTATTATCCTTTCCAGTCTCCCCTCATCTGTTTTTTCTATGTGGTCCTTGTTACTGTTAATAACATTACCCTTTACTTAGTTTACTTAGTTTAAGAAATCTGAGCTACCTCTGGAACTCATTCATTTCCTTTATTCTTTTCTCCAGAGTCAGCCACTCCCCATTAACCATCAGTTCCTTGGTAGTTCCTTCATCTTCACCTTCATTTTGCCACATTCTGTTTCTGAATGAATCCTCCAAAATGCCTTCAGAAAAACTTTTGTAAAACTTAGCCTCTCCTTCTACCACTCATTTTCTCTCTCTCTCTCTCTCTCTCTCTCTCTCTCTCTCTCTCTCTCTCTTTCACACACACACACACACACACACACACAATTTAAAAATTTTCTCCAGTTTTCAAATAAAGTACTCCTGGATAAAGTGTTGCTTCATGAAGTCCTTTTCATATATCACTATTTAATTTATGTTTTCACTACATTTTTGTAATACTAGTCTCCCGAAAACAACGTGAATTCAAATTATCATTGTTTCCATGATTAAAGTTATTTAAAAAACATAATAATAATTGAGTAATAATTATAACATAGAAGGATATTTTCTATCAGTTATCTATTACCATTTTTCGCAAAGTCAAATTATGTACTGCTGTGTAAGTTGAATATGTGTATAATTTTGCCTTGAGGAGGAACTCTCTCAGATAGTAGGGAACATGCCAGATTTGTAAAGTCAGAGAAGATTGGAGCTGGAACAGATCATTTATTCTAATGTCCTCCTTTTACAGAGGGAAGGGAGTGGTTTTCCCAAGTTTATATAGTTAATTGTAGACCTACATAACTAGAAGTAGAGTAGTTGAACTTATTACATTAACGAGTTAATGTTTGAATTATTTGGGAGAAAACATTTGACCCTGCTATCCCACTCCTTGGCTTATACCCAAAGGACTTAAAATCAGATTGCCTCAGTGATGCAGCCACATCAATGTTCATAGCGGCTCAATTCACAATAGCTAGATTATGGAATCAACCTAGATGCCCTTCAGTAGATGAATGGATAAAGAAACTGTGGTATATATACACAATGGAATATTACTCAGCCATAAAGAAGAATAAAATTATGGTATTTGTAGGTAAATGGATGATGTTGGAAACTCTTATGCTAAGTGAGATCAGCCAATCCCAAAAATCCAAAAGCCGAATGGTCTCTCTGATATATGAATGATGATGCATAATGTGGGGGGGAAAGATGGCAAGAATGGAGGAAAGATAGCTAGCATAGAGGGAAGGGAGGGGTGGGGGTGGGTGGGGG
>JAJEJO010002349.1:671701-694878 GCA_020662805.1 Glaucomys volans
CTCTTCTTGCTAAGGATTGCTTTAGCAATTCTGGGTCTCTTATTCCTCCAAATGAATTTCATGATTGCTTGCTCTATTTCTATGAGGTCCATCATTGGGATTTTAATTGGAATTGCATTGAATTTGTATAGCATTTTTGGAAGTATGGCCAACAAAATTTTAGCGAATCGCATACCAAAACATATTAAAAAGATAATGCACCATGATCAAGTGGGTTTCATCCCAGGGATGCAAGGTTGGTTCAACATCCGGAAATCAATCAATGTAATTCATCACATCAACAGACTTAAGGTCAAGAACCACATGATTATTTCAATAGACGCAGAGAAAGCATTTGATAAAATATAGCACCCCTTCATGCTCAAAACACTAGAAAAAATAGGGATAGTGGGGACATTCCTTAACACTGTAAAGGCTATTTATGCCAAGCCCACAGCTAACATCATTCTAAATGGAGAAAAATTGAAAGCATTCCCCCTGAGAACTGGAACAAGGCAGGGATGCCCTCTTTCACCACTACTATTCAACATTGTTCTTGAAACTCTAGCCAGAGCAATTAGACAGACCAAAGAAATTAGAGGAATACGAATAGGAAAAGAAGAGATCAAACTATCCCTATTTGCTGATGACATGATTCTCTATCTATAAGATCCTAAGAATTCCACCAGGAAACTTCTGGAACTCATTAATGAATTCAGCAAAGTAGCAGGATATAAAATTAATGCTCATAAATCTAATGCATTTTTATTCGTAAGTGATGCATCCTCTGAGAGAGAAATTAGGAAAACTACCCCATTCACATTAACCTCAAAAAAAATAAAATACTTGGGAATCAATCTAACAAAAGATGTGAAAGACTTCTACACTGAGAACTACAGAACACTAAAGAAAGAAGTTAAAGAGCATCTGAGAAGATGGAAGGATCTTCCATGTTCTTGGATAGGCAGAATTAATATTGTCAAAATATGCTTTTTTTCTTCAGTCTGGTGGATTGAACCCCAGGCACTCTACTTTTAAGCTATATCCCAAGCCTTTTATGTTTTGTTTTGTTTTCTTCATTCATTCATTCATTCATTCATTTATTTTTGTGGTACTGGAGATTGAACACAGGGCCTTGTGCTTATGAGGCAAGCACTCTACCAACTGAGCGATATCTCCAGCCCTTTTATGTTTTATTTTGAGACAGAGTCTCACTAAGTTGTCCAGGCTGGCTTCAAACTTGTCATCTGCCTGCCTTAGCCTCTCAAGTTGCTGCAGTTATACAATTGTGGACCAATATGTCTTGCTTAGTGTGATAATTTAATACATGTATTCAATCAAATTTCAGATTTGATTCCTAGAAAGAAACATGGTTGGGTCAAGGGAAAAGTTAGGCTGCAGCATTGGCTACAACTAGCAGTCATCTATCTCTGCAGGGATGGCCTTTCTTAGCCTTTTCGAGTTGCTGGGATTATATCCATGTGCCAGTGGCCCTGTGGCAAAATATGCTTCATTTGCTGCCAGGGAAAATTGTACCTAAATAATATGTTTGGATTTTTTTTGGAGTATATATAGGTAAAGAAATGAAATTAGTTGGATGCGTTGTACTTGGACTTTAAAAATGTCATGGGAAGAAAAATATATAACTCAATATGTGTTTTCAAAAGGTCTTTGATTGCAGGCACAGTGGCTTATGCCTATAATCCCAGTGGCTTGGGAGGCTGAGGCAGGAGGATTGCAAGTTCAGAGCCAGCCTCAGCAACTTATTGAGACCCTGTCTCAAAATAAAAAGGGCTGGAGTTGTGTCTCAGTGGTTAAGCACCCTTGGGTTTCCCCTGTACCAGCGAGGAGAAGGAAGGAAGTATCAACAAAAAGGTCTTTGATAAAATTCAGCATATTTTGTAATTTAAAAAATGAACCCAATAGGAGTAGTATTTTTTTGTTAACATGATAAGAGTGTATATCCTAAAGCAAATGTCACCCTTATATATAGTGAGGAAACACTTGAAGAATTCCCATTAAAGTCATGGGCAAGACCATGGTATTTATAATCACCATCCTTCCCTTCCCCTTCCCCTTCCCCTTCCCCTTCCCTTCCTTCTGTGGTGCTGGGGATTGAACCTAGGGCCTTGTGCTTGCAAGTTGGCAATCACTCTACCAACTGAGCTATATCCCCAACCCATTGATCACCATTATTTTCTAACCTGTTTTTCCCACTTTTTTTTTTTTTTGGAAGAGATGACAATATATATTAGTCAATGTAAAAAGGTAAAAGAAATATAAAGATTAGAAAGGAATATGTAAAGTTATTTGCATATTATATGAATATCTCATGAAAATATGTGAAAGTTAATTGCATTTTCATATACAAATAATGACCATTTAATAACCACGTAATAATGGTTAGTAATAAAAATAAGTCCTGTTTATTATATCAATAATGAAGATTCAATAACATACCAATAAAATTTTGGCAGGATTTATTTTAGAAACTGGCAGCATGATGTGAAAAGAATAAACATGGGAACAGTCAGGGAAAAAACTGGAACAGAAATGTAGTGAAGGAAAAAAATACTCCTACCAAATACATAAAAAAAGTTAAAGACAGTAATTAAAATGGTTTGATTTGTTTTAGGAATAAATAGATTAGTGGCACAGAACAGAGAGTCTAGCAGTAGACCTTAATACATGTGGGAATTTAGTGTATGATCAAAGAAGCATTTGAACTCAGTAAGGATCAGTTATTATTCAATTTCCAAAACTGGGTGATAAAGGGATCATAAGCAAAATTAAGTGCTACATTACATGTTGAAAAAAATATATTTGCAATACATTGACAAAGGGCTCATGATGTTAAAATATAAAGACTTTTAAAAATAAAATAAGCATAAACAAAGTAAAGTCCCAGTTTAGAACATGGCAAAGAACCTAAACTTGTACTTCAAAGCTAAAGAAATACAAATGACCAGTAAGTACATGAAAAGGATTTAACTTCAAACAAAATTAAACAAATTTAGATTAAACCAGCAATGACATAATATTTAAAAAAATCTAACAAATTGGCAAAGGATTTTTTTATTTGTTCTTGTTAGTTATACATAATAGTAGTATGTATTTTGACATATTATACATACATGGAGTATAATTTCCCATTCTTATCGTTGTGATGTGGAGTTATGCTTGTCCTTTATTCATATATGAACATAGGAAAGTTATGTTCCATTCATTCTACTGTCATTCCCATTCCCATCCCTCCTCCCTTCCCTTCCCTTCATTCCCTGCTGTCCAATCTAGTAACCTCCACCCCTGCCCCCATTGTGAGTCCCCATCTACATATCAGAGAGATCACTAGGCCTGTGGGTTTTGGGGATTGGTTTATTTTGGATGGTGTGGGAAATAAGTATTCTCTTCTGTTGACACCGATTTACCTGCCAAAATATGGCCCAGCAATTCCAGTACTTAGGATTTATCCTTTGCTTAATCCTGTATAAATTCATGAAGCTATATATACAAGAATATCAGATGCAGTCAGTGTTGTCCCTCATTGGAGGATTGGTAAAATAGATCTTCTCTCACACTTACCCTGGTTCACAATGCTCCAACCACACTATTGGTCCTTCTTTCTGTTTCTGGAATATACCCAGTCATTTCTACTTCAGGGCCTCTATACTACCTAATCCCTCTGTTTGGAATTCTTACCCTCCCCAGGCTTTTTACATGACTGACCCTTGTTATCCAAGTCTCAGTTTAAGTATAACTTCCTTAAAGAAGCCTTTCCTTACTTCACATCATAAAGTAACTCCCACTCCCCATCATATTAATCTGTTTTATTGTTATCATAGTAGCTATTAGTATTTGGCATTTCCTCACTTTTTTTTTAACATAGGGTAATACTGTCTGTCTCAGTCTACTATCTTTCCTTGCATTTTTATGAGTTATGTTTCTCTGGAATTTGGAAAGGTTGTATAACTTGATAATTGAAAGCATTGACTCTGGAGCCAGACTTGGGTTCAAATTCTGGCCCTTAACATTTACTATCTATGGGTTCTTGGGAACAGTTTCACCATCATCTCCATGTGTTTCTCTTTACTTGTCTATAAAAATCTGAACAAAAATAGAACTTGCCTCATGGACTTGTGGGAATTAAATGAACTTTAAGATTGAAAGCACTCAAGGCAGTATTTTAGGACATGCTATACATTAAAAAAATACTTGTTGATTAAGGGAATTAAAATAATAATGAATTCATTCAAAAAACCATCCCTGTGGATGAAGTATGTCTGTTTTTGCTGATATGTATCTACTTCAGAATATAATGTGAGAATAAACTAGGAAACACTATGATGTTAACCTCCAAATCTCTAGTAAACAAAGGCTTATTTCTTGCTCATGCTACATGATGACTAGATGTCAGTGAGGGTGGCCCATGTTATCCTGACTCAGGGTCCTGGGCTTCACCATGCAGCAAAAGGAAGTAGAAGATGCTGAATAGCATCTTAAATGCTTCCATCTAGATGCACCATCCTTTGCATCTACTCATGTCGCATTGCCAAAAATCAATCCCATAGCCACACCTAATTTCAGGGGCTAGGGAAGCACAATTCTACCATGTCTCTCTAGGGAGGAGAACCAGAAATATTGGTGAGCATCAATTATTAATGCTGATATTATTGAGAAAAATAGGTTTAATTTTTTCATATATATGTATATACATATATACACACATCATATGCTAATTATGGGCATATGTTTATTAGGCAATTTTGTTGTGGGAATGTATTTAGAGTGTATTTACACAAACCTAGATGGTATAACCTACTAAACGTCTAGACTGTAGGGTCATAGCCTAATTTATTTTCCTTTTCTTAACTTTTTTTTTTGTTGTTGTTAAAATCTAAGGCACAAACACACATTAGCCCAGTCCTGCACAAGATCAGGGTCATCAATATCACTGTCTTCTACCTCTATATCTTGTCCCACTGGAAGGTCTTCAGGGGCAAAATCATGTATGGAGCTGTCATCTCCTATGGTAACAATGACTTGTTCCTTGTGAAGGACCTGCCCGAGGCTATATTATAGTTAACTTTATAAGTATATGGAGTTCATTCTACAATAACAGTAAAAAGTATTGTATAATTATAATGGTTAATTTGAATTCTCAACTTGATTAGATTAAGAGAGGTAGATGATTAAGAGGCTTCTGGGTGTTTCAATGAGGGTGTGTCTATTAATGATTGGCATGTGGGTTAGCCAACTGAAGTAGAGACCCTCCCTAAGTGTGGGCAGCACTGTCCAATAGATGGTGACTTGGAATTAAAGGTGGAAGAACAAAGAAACAGCTGTAGATGCAAGCTCCATTCTTCTTGAATGGGTTCTTAACTGCTGCTGCAATCACCTGAGGATATCAGACTCTAGTTCCTTCACTCTTCCAAAGAAGACTCTGCCAGTGATTCTTCAGGGAATTTCTAAAAGGCTTTGTTCTCAGACTAGGGTAGCACTGTTCATCCCCCTTGTTCTGAGGCTTCAGTCTCTTGGACTGTTCAGCTAGTGGTGTCTCCAGCTCTCCAGCCTGTAGACAGCCATTGTGGACTATCCAGCTTCTGGTCATATAAGCCAGTCTAATAAATCCCCTTTTTATAATCATATTTCCTGTTGATTTTGTTCCTGTAGGAAACCCTGACTAATATAATAATAAATGGATGAATCAGTAGCACAGTCACTTATTATCAAGTATTTGTACTGTAGAAGATTGCATATGCTATACTTTTATACAACTGACAGCTTAGTAGGTTTGTTTACACCAGCATCATCCAAAACACAAGAGTAATGCATTACATTAGGATATCAGTAGATGATAATAAATTTTCAGTTCCATTATAATCTTGTGGGACTACCATCATATATGTGGTCTATTATCGACTGAAATATTGTTAGGCAGCACATGACTGAATGTGCATTGTATATACAATATATATATATATGCAGCACATATGTATTAAAATGTATGTAATGATCCATAAAAACCTCTTCATAATGGTCTATTCTGCACAGAGGGATATTTACTTGTAACATTATATGTTTATATGTTGTTTGATTTATTTTTGTGTGTACATGCATTACTTGTATAGCTTAAAATTGTCTCCCAAGTGCCCTCATATGCACTTTGACCAAGTGCCATGGCTAATATTATTACAGTTGAGGAAATATGGGATGGCTTATATTATATAATCACATGGAGAAGGAAACCAACTAAGCAAGGAGACAAAAAAAGGAGAATACAGCAGAATAAACAGATAATGTTCTGGATAAAGAAGAACAGAATGGGATTCCTCAAGTACTGGTAGCAGTACTAAAGTTTTTTTTTTTAAATTAACAATCTGATAGAGGAGGTTGCATGATGAAAATTTCTAAGCTTACTAATAACAAATTGTTCTGGGTAGTTAAGTGCCAAGCCTGTAGGAGCAGACCACAAAAAAAGATTTTTATATCACTTTGCACTTTGAAAGAAACATAACATTTGTAGGATAATACATTTCTAAATAAATATTACTGATCCTTCCATGATCTCTCAGAGTTACTGTTGGCAATCATTCTGGGCCTTTCCCAGTCTGGAAATCCTAAGTTTTCATACTATTTTAGTAAGGTATAAAATGATTTTAAGGGAAAGTGACATGACAGTGTTTTGTCTTAATACTGTTTGCCAAATTATTTTGAGGTAAATATGAACATACATTTGTGTATGATTTGCAAGCAAATGGAAGAAGTATTGATTTTAGGAAATAGCTTTCCATTTAAATTTTTGTTATTTGTAGTATCTCAAACACATATATATATATATGCTGAATTAATTTCCTTGTTATTTATCTTTTTTTTCTTTTTGCATTCCTTGGAAATGCATATGGTTTGGAGGGAGGCACAAATACAGGACATTCTGTATGTAGGCATAGATTTAGACCTAGGGTATGTGGAAAGGTCAATTGAAAGGTTTTTGGATTTATTTAAATGATCTGCAAAGTGGTCTAAGAGTTTTATATACAGAATATATTGAGAAAATTTGAATGAAAATTTTGTTTCCCTATGCTCTGTAATATTTTAAAATTTGATATTAAATATTTAATTTAATTAAGCTACATTTAAAACTATAGTTAAAGCAGGAAATTATGATTTAGTGTATTTTAAATATGTGTTTTTTTGTCCTTTTCACAGCCTTTTGCTAAAAATAGTAGGATAATACCTGAATTTTACATAGGACGTCAAATATATGCCTATTGAACATTGGTCAAACTATTTAAAGAATTAGGTTCAGGTATTTAAAAAAATATATATATAGCATCGTATAAAGGATAGTTTAGAAAAATCAGATAGGTTCATAAGCCTTTCCCTTGTTCAGTCTGATGACTTTTCAAAGGGGTTTATTACCATGCACAGATATATGTAAGAATACTGCCTTACATTCTTGCATGATTATATTTAAGACAATAGGGTTTGCTTAACTGTCCAGAACACCTAGTATGCTAAAGAATGTTTTGATCTAAGTATTGTTTATTAAATTCAACCATAGTTAGATTCTGCCACATGTTTACATCTTGGTTGCTGATCTGCATCAACGTGTGAGATAGTAATTCCTGCCAAACAAATTGAGATATATCTTGAGCAAGTATTTTGAAATAGTTAGTCTCCCTTTCTTTAAATTTCTATTAATTCTGAACTTTCCTCTTTAATAATTATTCATGCATGAGTTTATTAAAATAACCAGATATGGTAATCAAAATAAATATCAAAATCAAGATGGTGAAAAATAGGAACATATATTATATACAACCTTAAAAATTCTTTATATATGTAAAAAAAGATGGAGACCTTTACATTTTAGTAGTGTGCTATATTTATTAAAAAGGACATACTTGGTAAACATTGCTTTTAACGCTAACAAAGAGAAGGAGAGAGAAACTCCAAATTACTAAAATTCGTGATGGAAATGGAAATATTACAACAGACACAATTGAAATACAAAACATAATAAGAAGCTACTTTGAAAATTTATACTCCAACAAAATAGAAAACCTGGAAGACATCAACAGGTTCCTAGAGGCCTATGAGCCACCCAAACTGAATCTGGAGGACATACACAACTAAAATAGATCAATTTCAAGCAATGAAATAGAGGAAGTCATCAAAAGCCTACCAACAAAGAAAAGTCCGGGACCAGATGGATTCACAGCAGAGTTCTACAAGACCTTCAAAGAAGAGCTCATTCCAATACTACTCAAAGTATTTCATGAAATAGAGGAGGAGGAAACCCTTCCAAACTCATTCTATAAAGCTAATATCACCCTGATACCAAAACCAGAGAAGGACACATCAAGGAAAGAAAATTTCAGACCCATATCTCTAATGAACATAGATGCAAAAATTCTTAACAAAATTTTAGCGAACCACATACAAAAGCATATTATTATTTTTTTTTTTTTTTTTTTTTTTTTTTTGCGGTGCTGGGGATTGAACCCAGGGCCTTGTGCTTGCGAGGCAGGCACTCTACCAACTGAGCTATATCCTGTGGTATATATACACAATGGAATATTACTCAGCCATAAAGAAGAATAAAATTATGGTATTCGTAGGTAAATGGACGATGTTGGAAACTCTTATGCTAAGTGAGATCAGCCAATCCCAACAATCCAAAAGCCGAATGGTCTCTCTGATATATGAATGATGATGCATAATGTGGGGGGGAAAGATGGCAAGAATGGAGGAAAGATAGCTAGCATAGAGGGAAGGGAGGGGTGGGGGCGGGTGCGGGGTAAAATTAATAACAATGTGTGACAGATACCATTGCCCTGTGTACATGCATGAATGCACAGATGGTGTGACTCTACTTTGTGTACAACCAGTGAAACAATAGCTGTACTCCATTTGTGTTCAATGAATCAATAAGTAAATAAAAGAATAAAAAAAAAAAAGCATATTAAAAAGATAGTGCACCATGATCAAGTGGGTTTCACCCCGGGGATGCAAGGTTGGTTCAACATCCGGAAATCAATCAATGTAATTCACCACATCAACAGACTTAAGGTCAAGAACCACATGATTATTTCAATAGATGCAGAGAAAGCATTTGATAAAATACAGCACCCCTTCATGCTCAAAACACTAGAAAAAATAGGGATAGTGGGGACATTCCTCAACATTGTAAAGGCTATTTATGCCAAGCCCACAGCTAACATCATTCTAAATGGAGAAAAATTGAAAGCATTCCCCCTGAGAACTGGAACAAGGCAGGGATGCACTCTTTCACCACTACTATTCAACATTGTTCTTGAAACTCTAGCCAGAGCAATTAGACAGACCAAAGAAATTAGAGGAATACGAATTGGAAAAGAAGAGATCAAAATACCCCTATTTGCTGATGACATGATTCTCTATTTAGAAGACCCTACGAATTCCATCAGAAAACTTCTGGAACTCATTAATGAATTTAGCAAAGTAGCAGGATATAAAATTAATGCTCATAAATCTAATGCATTTTTATTCATAAGTGATGCATCCTCTGAGAGAGAAATTAGGAAAACTACCCCATTCACATTAACCTCAAAAAAATAAAATAATTGGGAATAAATCTAACAAAAAAAGTGAAAGACCTCTACAATGAGAACTACAGAACACTAAAGAAAGAAGTTAAAGAGCATCTGAGAAGATGGGAAGATCTCCCATGTTCTTGGATAGGCAGAATTAATATTGTCAAAATGGCCATACTTCCAAAAATGCTATACAAATTCAATGCAATTCCAATTAAAATCCCAATGACGGACCTCATAGAAATAGAGCAAGCAATCATGAAATTCATTTGGAGGAATAAGAGACCCAGAATTGCTAAAGCAATCCTCAGCAAGAAGAGCGAAGCAGGGGGTATCACAATACCAGACCTTCAACTATACTACAGAGCAATAGTAACGAAAACAGCATGGTATTGGCACCAAAATAGACAGGTAGATCAATGGTACAGAATAGAGGACACAGAGACAAACCCACATAAATACAGGTATCTCATACTTGACAAAGGAGTCAAAAACATGCAATGGAGAAAATACAGCCTCTTCAACAAATGGTGCTGGGAAAACTGGAAATCCATTTGCAGCAAAATGAAACTAAACCCATATCTCTCACCCTGTACAAAACTCAACTCAAAGTGGATCAAGGACCTAGAAATCAGACCAGAGACTCTGCACCTAATAGAAGAGAAAATAGGTCCAAATCTTCATCATGTTGGCCTAGGACCAGATTTCCATAACATGACTCCCAAAGCACAAGAGATAAAAGCAGGAATCAATGATTGGGATAGAGTCAAACTAAAAAGCTTTTTCTCAGCAAAGGAAACAATCAGCAATGTGAAGAGAGAGCCTTCAGAGTGGGAGAAAATTTTGCCACACACACTTCAGACAGAGCACTAATCTCCAGAATCTACAAAGTACTCAAAAATCTTTACACCAAGAACACTAATAATCCAATCAACAAATGGGCCAAGGAAATGAACAGACACTTTACAGAAGAAGATCTACAAGCAATCAAAAGATTTATGAAAAATTCTTATAACTATAATCTCTAGTTATAAGAGAAATGCAAATCAAAACCACCTTAAGATTTCATCTTATCCCAATTAGAATGTCTTTTATTAAGAATACAGACAACAACAGGTGTTGGCAAGGATGTGGGGAAAGGCTACACTCATACATTGCTGGTGGGATTACAAGTTGGTGCAGCCACTCTGGAAAGCAGTGTGGAGATTTCTTAGAAAACTTGGAATGGATCCACCATTTGACCCAGCTATCCCACTCCTTGGCCTATACCCAAAGGACTTAAAATCAGATTGCTACAGTGATGCAGCCACATCAATGTTCATAGCTGCTCAATTCACAATAGCTAGATTATGGAATCAACCTAGATGCCCTTCAGTAGATGAATGGATAAAGAAACTGTGGTATATATACACAATGGAATATTACTCAGCCATAAAGAAGAATAAAATTATGGCATTTGTAGGTAAATGGATGATGTTGGAGACTGTTATGCTAAGTGAGATCAGCCAATCCCCAAAATCCAAAGGCCGAATGGTCTCTCTGATAAATGAATGATGATGCATAATGCAGGGGGAAGAATGGCAAGAATGGAGGAAGGATAGCTAGCATAGAGGGAAGGGAGGGGTGGGGTGGGGGGGGGTAAAATAATAACGGAATGTGTGACAGAAAAAAAAGAGGATTATATAAACAAGGTAAATTGGACAATATTAGTTATCTAATTTAATTCACTATCTTGGGTTGATTTTCCAACACGATTTCTAAGGAGTGGCTTTTGATTGCTCAGTAAATGGATAAAACAATAAAAATAGCCTGCCCTTCACTGAGTAACTATGAATGCCAGGTGCTATGCTAAAGAATTTCATTCACATCATGTCTTAACCCTTATACCAACCTGCAAGGTAAGCATTGTCCTACCACTTTAGAAATAAATAAATTGAGGTCTGTCACACACAGCGACTCAGTTAGGGCCACACAGCTATAACATGCAATTGATCAAATCACATTATATACATGTACAAATATGCCATAATAAATCGCCCTATTATGTAGAATTATAATGCAGCCATTTTAAAGAGGAAAAAAAATAATTCATTCCCCTTGAACATGCTGTATATCTAATATTTTGTGTAGATGCAAGCAGAATTTAAAAATCATAACACATTATGGGATGCTCAAATAGCCTGATGGGCATGTATGTATGTTTAAAATTCAAGAAGTACACAGTCCCTAAATTGTTTTTAAAAAATAGAAAAGGAGAGCCAAAATTGAAATACAGATTTGCCTGGTGCCAAAGTTTACTGTTCTTTCCACTTCACTGCCTGGTCAACATTCCACTCAGTACCTCTTAAGATAGCCAGTACAAATCAAGGAGCATTGGGTTATCCATTATATAGCTCTTTTATTGATGGAAAATATACGTCTCAGAAATTCATGCCTTGGTTCTACTTATTCCTTTCGGACCTACATAGAATAAGTCTAATCCTCCTAAATTAATCTTCTTTACATATTTTAAATAACTATAAGGCCCCTCCTACAAATTTTTCCTTATACATTATCTTTCCATTCACAGAGATAGCAGCAAAGGATGATGGTCACAGCAATGTGGATGAGGACAAAAGGAGTGGTAGTAATTAGAATGACAGTAAGACAATAATAGGCCATGAATATATAAGGGAAATATCAAAGCCAGGAAATCCTCTCTCTCAAGAAAAGCTTATTAACATAGTTTTTTTTTTAATTCTACTAAACCTGAATTTTCCAGCAGTCACATGAATGTGCCTCTAAACAGATTATACAGAACTCAAGTATGGTGTAGCAAAAACAATTGTGATTGCAGACAGAATTCATATACTACTTTGAAACACAGGATCAAAAATGTCAGATTCCGTTAAAATAAAAAACACATGTTTCATTCGTTAGACTGTACAAAATACTACTAAAGAACACAACATAGCTAATCAGAAAAATATTTACAGTACTGATTCAGCCAGAAGAGTCTGCAGTTTTAAATGCAAATGATAATATTCAAGATATGCATATTTCATCATTGCTTGCTTTATTAAATATGTGAAATGAAAAGCTGGAGCAACTGAACACAAATACAATTGGATAAACTTATACATTTGCTTTAGTTTGATGTTAACTTTGATTATTGCAGGCTTCATAATAAAGGGTAGCCAAATTAAAACAGAGTTATGAGGAGACCCAAAGAAATGCATTGCTTGATGCAAATCCCCTTTTTTTCTACCACTGCCAGGATTCCACAGGATTACCTATACATGGTGTTTCTGCTTTAATTTATACTTTACAGCAAATGAAATTAGATTAAATTATAAAGACAAGGTAAAATAAAGAAATATTCTTGCCATACTCATATCTGTATCAAGAACTCCACTAAATGAAATTCACTCCAAATAATAACTGTAAATGCATAGTTTCCGTGCTTCCTTACATGGAATCATTATTTGTTAGTCAGGTTTAACAGAGACAGAAACAGGGAAAAATTATGATTCATCTCATTAAAGGGTAACACATTCCCGCCTTTTGAAAATGGAAATGGTGCTTCATCAATAAATTGACTTTCCATACACTTTAAGGGAAAGCCCACCAACATGTTAATGCTCCTTAATTTATTAATAGATTGTCCTGTTCTAGAGCATTTAACCTTGGTTTTGGGCCAGTAGGATTAATTTTATTTTAATCAGGTAGTCAAACTAGTGTCTATGTGAAATGTAATCAGTATATACATGAATAGGATTGAGTACCCCAATACCTCTGAAGGGACAAGTCATCAACTAGTAAACAATATGCCACTTATAAAGAAGGACAAACAATGTTGGACAGCTATCATTTCAGTTTAGAAGAAAAATTGCAATGCTACCTTAAGATATTTACAGCATTTTCTAGCTTAAGAACTCCAGGAAGAAAAATGAGAAATTTATGACAGGAAGACAAAAATCTTTTTATAAGGAGAGGCTTTTGCCACTAAAAATGTTTAATGATTAACTGCCTCCAGGATAAGTGGGACCGGCCCATATGTAAAACCAGATTAATGACAGGCTGAGAAGAAATGTGTTTTCCTTACCAAAGTGTTTTAAAGTAAATCTTCAAATATTATTTTTCATATTTCATAACCATAAGTGAATTATAAGGAGAATGTTAAAGCTTGCTAGCTTTTAAGAGCTCTGGTCTGTGTAATGAATAGTGTGTTCAGTGTTTTCAACGAATGCGGGGGCCGTTCAGAGAGGGTTAGTGTACTGATGTGAAATAGCCTCCTTCTGCAAAATGCTAAGTAGCCCTGAAAAATCTGTGTGTCAACATAAATCTCCTACACTCATTTAGGTTTACTGTTATTCACAAAACCATATGAAATCAAGCTATCCTCATGTACTATTGTGGGTTAGGAATTTGATTGACAAAATAAAATACGCACTTAGATCTTCAGTCCCCACAGGTAAACCAACAAAAATTTCACTCCTTACATTAAAAATGGCATTTATTTTTATGTAATCTCCTTTTGGCTGAAGCCCAATCAAAAACCTGACTTGCTGCAAAATAAAGGAAAAGCAAAATAAATGACTCACTGAAGAATATCAATACTATGTAAAAGGTATGACAGTGACTACTACCTTTAAATTGTGCATTAAAGCAAGTGAGTTCAGTGAAAAATAAGCCACTTGACCTATGTAAAGCTTATGCATAACTGAAAAGAAGAAGTGATTGATGGCCATTTAAATGGTTGCAATATGTTTTCATTTAATATGTATAGTCAAGAATTATGAATGTGGATTTTGTGTGCGTATTGATGGAGCAGTTTTGAAATTCATCTTTGTACTACTTATGAAATATATTTGCTAATAAAATTAATGGTGTAACAAATAATACAGAAAGAATAATGAAAGTACTTATCAGCATATCTGAAAGGATATGTGCTTTGGAGGAGTCAGACAAACATGTATTTGGATGTTACTCTGCTGCTCATTTACTGTGTAATTAAGCAAGTGATTTAACTTCTTCAAGCCTCAATTTACAAATCTCTGGTAACCTACCTCACAGGGCAACGTGAGGACTTCATAAATTGCACCACTCAATTAATGCTAGTAACCCTTTCAAGTGCCCTTAAGTGTTGGTGAAGTCCCTCAATATTGACAAATTATTGATATGTCAATTAGTGAAAGTTTTCATACATTCAATAAAACAGGTTCCCTAAAGTCCTCTGCTAATCAGTGCTGTTAGCCTACACCTAACCACTATATTTCTTTTGAAGAAAAGTCCTATAGTTCATGGTTTTTACTAATTAAAAGTCTTTTCTTATACAGTCATCTTTTCCTGACTCACATTTTATGTGGGCACACTTCTCAGTTTAGTATATACCAACACAAGAATATCAATAATAACCTTCTCAAAGTTTAGTATATACCAACACAAGAAAATGGAAATGGCAACACAATTAATCTTGGGGAATGGAAGTAAGGGCTGTCATGTGGAAATACCTGCACCACAGTACCTGTCAGGTTTGAATCACTTATCTAGTTACCAAGGACTGTTACTTCCTGTCTCTGTCAAAGTGTATTTCTGTACTCTAAGTCCATACTTTTAAATCTAAGGAGGCATTCTTCAGTCACACCTGGATTGAGATCCCAGCTCTGTCACTTACTAGGTGAATGATTTGGGTAATTAGATCAATGAGCTTCATTGCATCTCTAAAATGGGGATATTTCACCAACTGCACAGGAGTATAGCCAGTACTAGATGAAATAATGTATGCAAAGCACCTAGCTGGAACTTAATACCTGTCATTTTCTTCCCATATGGAACTGCTAAGTTAGGATCCCCAAAGGAATTCCAATGGATTTCAAAAGCAACCAATGATATAGAACTCCACAAATATTTACTGCATATTTACTATATACTACTCTAGTGCTGGGGTTGCAGACATAAATGAAATATGCCTAGCACCTAGATGCTCGATAAATGCCAGTTATATTACTTCCAATCCAAGTAATTAACCATCAAAAAAGGTACAAGATGTGCATTACTATAGGATGTAAAAATGAAGAAATATATGAATGAAAAAGTGTCAAGAGAATGTAAACAAGAGTAATTCCAATGGAAGAAAGGGACATGATGGACACCATAGATGACACTGGATCTTTAGGGCAGCTTTAAGGAGGAGAACATTTTGTGAAGGAGGAAAATCATGAGTAGAGGCAGGAAATTTTGTAGTGAATTGGGAAATTATGAATAACAAAGTTAGACTAGAGTGCTGGGTGTTCAGGTTTGTAGGGAATGGATAGCAAGGGGAAAGGGAATAAGTTTAGTCAGTTTTTTTGTCACTCTGACCACAAGATCTGACAAGAACAACTTAAAGGGGAAAAAGTTTATTTAGGCCCACTGTTTTAGAGGTTTAGTTCATGGTAAGACAACTCCATAGGTCTGGCCCAAGGTGAGGTGGAATAACATGGTGGAAGGGTGTGACAGAGTAAAGCTGCTCAGGACATGGCAATCAAGAAGCAGAGAGAGCTCCACCTGCCAGGGATAAAATATAAACCCCAAAGGCAGGCCCCCAGTGACCTACTTCTAGTCATATCCTATTTGCCTTCAATTACTACCCAGTTAATCCATATTAATGGAGGTCACATCTCTCTCATAATCTAGTCATTTCATTCTGAAAATTCTTGCACTGTTTCATGCATGAGCTTTTGGGGTCACCCAATATCCAAACTATAACAGATAAAGTTGGGGAATGGAAGGTTTTGGGACCAGGCTACGAAAGACACTGTGCATCTCACTGTTATTGTGCTAAATCACAAGGAACCCCATGATTAGCTTTATTTTTAGAATGATAACTCCAGAAGCACTTCCATGGAATAATCCGGGAGGTTCTCTTAAAGGTTTTGGTCTAAAAGTATGGAAGGAGAAAGGGAAAGGCAATTATTTCAAAAGCTATTTCATCAGAGTTTGAAATACAGACAAATCGAACACAGAAAGCCAGCTTCATTCAATTCCTGAGTTTTTTCTCTGTTTGCTCTCTCTCAGTTCCCAATGAACAATCACATGAAGGGCTTTCCATTACCTTATTTGATAAGAGGATAATTAAAGCATGAAAGTGAAGGAACAGGCTCTATGCTTAGAATACATGTTCAAAAGGAACAAAATCCATGTTACAAACCAATAAAAAGGAGATATTGTTCAATCCAGAGAATACATGGGCAATTTATGTTCAATCTGCAAAGCAAGTGGTTCTGATTATTTGCACATTCAACAAAATGTGGCTTAAATGACTAAGGAAGAGGTAGAGGCTATAATTTTTTATTTTCATTTTATTATGAAATACGTGAGTCTAGGAGACTTTATAAAGAAAAGAGGTTTATTTAGCTTAGGCTTTAGAGGTTGAAAGTCCAAGATCAAGCAGCCCCACTGGATTGCCTCTGGTAAAAGTCTCATGCCAGAAGTACACACAAGCAGGAAAATCACACCACCAAACAGGAAGCCAGAGAGTGACCAGGAGCCAACTTTGCTCTTTTAATAACCCTCTTTGAGAACTAACTCTAAGGTTCCACAAGAACTACTTTAATCCCTTCTGAGGGCAGGGGCCTCAGTGACCTAAGGACTTCCTACTAGACCTCAACTCTTAAAGGTCTACCCCACGTTCCAATATAATCACACTAGGGGCCAATCCTCAAACAAATGAACCCCTTGGTGAACATACTCAAATCACATCCAAACCATAGCACAGGCAGCAGACATTTAATAAGAGAAATAGTATCAACAGAATCATCACCAATGATATATGGTATCTCCATTCCATTAGATATCCAGACAGGAAAAGAAGGAAAGCTTACATCTCCAAAATGAATAAACAACATGGAGAAAGACAACTTCAAGATTGAAAGAAATCTGAGACGGTCAGCCTTACTTCACAGCACAGGCCCTTTAATGAATCTGAGACTCATTCACTTATGGGCAAAATTAGGATGTTAAATATGATACATGAATCTCAATGGAGAATAAAAGCTACCTTATACCAGACGGGGGGTTGATTAGTTCCATGAGATGAATTTTCCCTCCCAAACTATAGAAGACAGCTCCTCTCACTTGGACATTCTACTAATGCCTTAATAGGCAGGTATGTCCCATTTGGTGAGCCCCTGGCACTATTTTCAATGTGCCGTATCATTAGGGATACAGAGATAGAAAATAAATCAAGACGAAATCTACACTAGCCAATAAGGTGGCCACTACTCACATGAAGCAACTAATCACTTGAAATGCACCTAGATGGAACTGAAATGTGCTACAAATATAAAATACATACCACATTTTGAAGAATATAAAAAATGATGCGATATATCTCATCAATAATTTTATATTGATTATATATTGAAATGGTAATGTACTCAATACACTGGATCCAATAAAATATATTATTGAAATGAATTTCTCCTGTTTCTTTTTTGCTTTTTAAATGTGCCTTCCAGAAAATTTTAAATTACATATGTGGCTCACATTATATTTCTTCTAGACAGGTCTGCTCTAGATGAAATTTTTACATTCCTTCTGGTGCAATAATTCTATGCTATCAAGACTTCACCATTAAAAGTAAAGTAAAGTATAACTTGGTCTTGCATCTTTGTTGGAAAAAATACAAAAATCTAAAACAAAATATCAAAAATAAAAGACTGACACTAAATAACAAGCTGCCATTAAATATCACCAAATACAAAAGAGCATTATAAGCAATAACATTAATTTTAAGAAAATGAAATTTAAGTTTATTACTTAAAAGCATTTGCACTGACAGTAGGAAAGAGAAGTTCATGCCCAAGGTAAAATATTCTTTTGCTTCAATTAAATTCTTAAATTAATGTTGAACATAATTTGACAAAAATTAGGCATTTAATTGTTTTAGGAATTTAATTGTTTTAGAAGTCACTCATTGGCATAGAAAAAATTAAGTCTCTTTAAATTAAAAATGACAATGTACCATTTTTCTAAGAAGTAATTAAACCAGAGTTGGCAATTTAACATAGATTCTCTATAATATTTTACTTCCAGAATACAGGCAAGACATTTTAGTTATAAAAGGTAAGAGCATTAAACTTTATTATACATTATGACCAAAAGATGAATGCTTTAGAAACAGGATATGGGCAAAGAGACATTTAAGTGCAATGAGGGGAGCAGTGTAAGCATTTAGGGAATGACACTTAAAAATCTCTTACCATGAATAAAGGCTTCCATTTTGGAGTCAGACAAACTTGGATTAAATCGAGTCTGCCTGGCTCCAAATCTTAAGCATTTCATATACCTTCATGTATGTAGATGACTATACTTATGTACTTACATAAACACACACACACACACACACACACACACACACACACAAAAATTACCACTTGGCTGAACTTCTTGAATGAGTAATTTACAACTGCTTTGTTACAAAATATTCCAGAATACATATTTGCCAAGCTGTATTTATCATTTTGCCCTGCTAGCTAATCCTTTTCTTTCCATTTATCTAAAATGCTTCTCATTTTTCTCTTGCAAAACTTGATACTATATATGATATTGATGTACTGTGGAATTTCCTCCTAATTAACAAATAAGAGTTATATGAAGCTCTGAGAATTCAAACATATAGCTATAATTTTAATGGTAAATATTAGAATCCAAATTTTCTGGCAGGAGAACTACCTCCTCTGATAGCACATTTAAATACTGACTTAGGGAAATTCATTATAATTCTGCATAGGCTTACCTCCAATATTAGAAACATGCCTCTAGGCTCATTTGTACAAGAATTTCTTATTCAGCATCTCAGCTGCACAGGTTTCCACACAGAAATGAGCAGGTAAAAATGGTTAGAGCTTCATAATGAGTCAACATTAACATAATTACTTTCCATTTCATCTATTACAGTACACTGTTTGACTCTCTCATTTCTTTTCATTTCAATCATTCCTTTAGAACACCCACAAGGCCCTGTTAAGGAAATGAGACTTTAGAGGCTGTACTATAGAAACTGAGGTGAGCTAAATAGTTTTGTAATTTTCCCTTAGAAATGATCAAATGTTCTACACTAACATAAATGGTATAATTTTATACTCTAATACAGTATTTCTTTACATCTCTTAAAATAATGTATACAATTAGATAATGACATGAAAATGATTTACTCTGGCATCACAAAATGTGACTGTAACTATCCTGTTTTTGTTTTTTAACAAACAGAATTTAATCATCCAAATGTGCATTGTCTATCACAGTTATCTCAGGGGCTATATGCTTACTATAATTTCGCTGCCACTGCTAAAAGCATTTCTGAACATCCTTTTTTGGATGAAGAAATTACCTTCAGGGACAGTTTCCCACCCAAACAATAAAACATGTCTCATTGCTTTATATTTTAAGGCCAGGATTTGATCAATTTAGTCGCTCATCTTATTCATCAAACTTAAGGCAGAAAATTTGGGATTTTTCCAAAGGTTATTTTCACTCTCAGCAAGGATTTACTTCCAGCAAGGATATTTTAGAGAAATGCCTCCTGGGTTCAAATATAACCCCCAGAGCTTACTACTGTGCAACTTATGAGCAATTTACTTAAATTCTGAGCCAGAATCTCCTAACTTGAAAACTGAAGATTATAATGTCTACTCTCAGGCACATAATGAGGTTCTCTGGTAAATATGGCATTTGTAAGAGTAGTAGCATGGTGCCAATAAGATGGATGGATATAAGGCACTTGCACTATGGGAAATGAATTCAAAAAGCCATGAAAAAAAAGAAAAAAACCATAAGTATGGTCAAAAGTTCTGATATGCAACAATGGTCCAAAAAGACCCACTCTGTTTCCATAACAGAATTATTCTATTTGATAAAATATACACATCCCTGCAAGTAGCATAAACATTTTTATAAACAAAATCCAAAGCCCTTTTTTACTTAGAATAATATAATCAAAACCCTAGAGCATCTACTATTTCTACACACTATTTTAGGCCCTGGAGGAAAATAAAATACATTTTCTGCCTTTAAGGAGGTGAAATGCTTAAATAGTTGGTTTGGTGGTTTCTGTTTTGTTTTCCCAACCATGAGGCTTCACTACCTCACCTTGAAATTAGTTTCTTGGCTGTACTCTCAGCTACACACACAGTAAGGTGCTAAAAAGATGTAAACCATAAATGTGAGCATGTTCATGAAGCTATTTATAAGGTCCCTTTGGGGAACTGGTCATTAGCTAACATGATTTATAGTTCAGATTTTTAGATACATATTTCTCAAAATAAAAAAAAACTTCCTTAATAATTAAATAATAAAGTAATTAAAGATAATTGGATATCTAAAATACCAATGCCTGCCTTCCCAGTGAAATCATTTTACTATGAAGAATGCAAAGAAAGGGATATTCTGTATGTGAGTTTTACTTTACCACTATTTTCACTACAATGTCTCTATTTCTTATATTAAATATACCTGTAAAACTGCTGTAAAATAAAATTAATCAAGTGCCTATGATTGGAAGTTGAGAAAAATAGAGCCATCATGCAAAATAATATTTTGCAGCTATTTTTTTTCTACTCTATAATGAGTATAAAGAATTAGTCTAGGTCAGCCTGATTACTTAGCCTATCAGAGGAAAGAAGAATAGTTAGTCATTAATTATATTCATTAAATTATGCAAAATCTAAGATTGTTTTGCTAATAAACTAAAGTATAACTAGCTATATAATTATATGGAAATCAATATGCCTTTGAGAACAGTCATTTATCAAAAGAAAATTCATTCCATAACCAAACGGTATTTTATGATTCCCTTAAACTCTAGATAACAGAAGTTCTCTAAATCATTTGATAATGTAATCCTATCAGGCAAGGCCTTGGAGTATAAATTCCTGCCCAGATTCCAAGGCCTTACCAAGGATGATGTGAAGATTCCATCTTTAACAACAGGGGTTCGACTACAAAAACTAGGCTGATGTTCAAGTATGATACATAGCCATCACCCTCACATATAAAAATAATATTAAATTTAAAAAATAATTTTAAACATAAAAATCTAAAACAAAACCTAATAAGACATATACTTTCAAGGAGACAAATGTTTAAAATTTATAAAATATAGAAAGATCTTTCTGATTTGGCATTAGGCCTGATGGGACAAGAAAAGCTAAAGGACAATTTGAAAATGTTTTTAATTCCACCTCTTTTGAAATGATCTTTAAAATCACCAAACATGGATTTTTCATCCAACTCATCAATCTTTAGGTGTTTGTTTTTACTTTTATTTTTCTTTCTTCCTCCCCCTCCCCCTCCGCCCCCCCCCCCTCCCCCTCCTCCCTCTTCTTCTTCTTCTTCTTCTTCTTCTTTTTTCTTTTTTTTTCTTTTTTCTTTTTTCTTTTTTAAAGGATGCTGAGAATTAAATCCAGAGGCGCTTTACCAAGGAGCTGCATCCCTAGCACCTTCTGGTTGTTTTGTTTTGTTCTGTTCTGTTCTGTTTTGTTTTATTTTCTTTCCAGACAGGATCTTGGCAACTTATCCAGGCTAGCCTCAAATTTGTAATCTTCCTGCCTCAGTCTCCAAGAGAGATGGGATTATAGGTCGGTGTCACAGCTCAAGGCTTTAGATGCTTTTAATGTCTTCATGGGTCAGCCCAGAAGACGATGGGGAAAGAGAAAAATATCCTTCTTATTAAAAGGAAACGTGTTGAAAGAAATTAGTTCATATACTAAAACTACCTAAAACTCAGCACATAATAAGTGTTCAATTAACATTAGCTGCTACTGTTATTACTGTTGTTACTCTTAATTCCTTGGGCACACCCTCTGTTTGGAGTGGGCCAGTTTTCTCATTGCCACTTTTTTAAAATTGCATTTATGTTGTTGTTCTCCCAAGAGCATCAAGTCCAATTAAACTATGCAATTAACCTCTCAGCAGATCAAACAGTAAAATTTTAACTTCCTTGAAATACAGATATTTTGAACTTTTTTTTGTATTCTCCACACATCTAATTACAGGGTTGTGCAAATTAACAGAAGCTCAACAAATAACTGTTGGTCAACTATTAGACTTGTCTCTTTTTTCCAGCAAGCTCTACAAAGTGGTGTGCAATAATAGCTAACCAACCTAGTCTCAATCTTTTTCATTTTAGTTTTAATCAAGAAATATTATTTTGTAAATATGGTAAAAAAAGTAAAAGCAATGTTTTTTTTTATTTACTTATTGATTCATTGAACACAAATGGAGTACAGCTATTGTTTCACTGGTTGTACACAAAGTAGAGTCACACCATCTGTGCTTTCATGCATGTACACAGGGCAATGGTATCTGTTACACACTCTGTTATTAATTTTACCCCGCACCCGCCCCCACCCCTCCCTTCCCTCTATGCTAGCTATCTTTCCTCCATTCTTGCCATCTTTCCCCCCCACATTATGCATCATCATTCATTTATCAGAGAGACCATTCAGCTTTTGGATTTTTGGGATTGGCTGATCTCACTTAGCATAACAGTTTCCAACATCATCCATTTACCTACAAATGTCATAATTTTATTCTTCTTTATGGCTGAGTAATATTCCATTGTGTATATATACCACAGTTTCGTTATCCATTCATCTACTG
>JAJEJO010002350.1:0-47087 GCA_020662805.1 Glaucomys volans
GGGCGCGGCGGGGCTGCGGGGCGGCGGGCCGGGCCTCCGCGGAGCCCGGCCCGCCGCGGCCGCCGCCGCCTTTGTAAGGCCACGTGCCGCTGTCCGCAGGATCGCCGCGATGGCCGCGCAGGGGGAGCCGCAGGTGCAGTTCAAGGTGCGTACCGGCCGGCCAGCCCCGCGGCGCCCGGGCTCGGGGGGCGGGGCGGGGCTCACGCGCGTGTCTCCGCAGCTCGTGCTGGTGGGCGACGGCGGCACCGGGAAGACGACGTTCGTCAAGCGCCACCTGACCGGCGAGTTCGAGAAGAAGTACGTAGGTAGGTGCCGCGCGCGGGGAGCGGGGCGGCGGGCCCGGAGCGCGCGCTGACCGCCCTGCCTTGCAGCCACCCTGGGCGTGGAGGTCCACCCGCTCGTGTTCCACACCAACAGAGGGCCCATCAAGTTCAACGTCTGGGACACGGCGGGCCAGGAGAAGTTCGGCGGCCTGCGGGACGGCTACTACATCCAAGGTGGGCCGCGCCGCGTGCGGGGCGCACTGCGCCGGCGCGTGCTGTGTCATGCTCGCGCGGGGCGGCGGGCGGCGTGCGGGGCGCGGTGCAGGCGGCGGCCCTGCGCCCGCGCCGCGCGCGTGCCGTTCCGGTGGTTCCCGTTATCAGATGCTCCTTGCCCAGACCCCGGGGCGGAGGAGTCGGGCTGCCTCCCAGGCGAGTGCCAGGCCGGCTGATGGCTGTAGTCGCGCCAAGTTTTGCATGTGGTTTGGAGGTGGTCGGTCTAAAGATGGGAGAGGCATCGAATGTCTGCTGTTAACGTCCGATTGTTAAAAGTGACTTTTGGAATATCGCTGTCCTGGTGGAGAATTGGTAGGAATTCTTCCGCGCGGGCTCTCCTCGAGCACGTACGGATGAGCACAAGAGCATCTTCCCTCGGAATCCAGAAACTGTTTGGCTGTGGATATTTTGCAGTTTCTTGTTTTACTAAGTATTAACGGCCATCCCTGCAAGTCAGTATGCAGAGCTGACCTGAGATTTTTAAAACAAAAGCCTCATATTCTCCAGTTCATCTGGCTCCTTAAGGACCTTTTGTGAGCATATTTCTAGGGCTTATTTTCAGAATAAGGCAGATTCTGTGGGTGCTTAATAGGGCACTAGTTGCTTTTGACGTGTTTTGGGGTTGGGGCAGTATTAATGATGGAGTGTTTGGGGGGATTGGGAGAGTGATTTGTTGGGATAAGCTGACCCTTTCACCCTTTCTTATGAAGTGTTGTGCTCAGCATTGTGTCTTACAGTCAACGTTTTTAGCATTGGAAGGGATCTTTAAATCAAGTGTATAGGGACAACCCAGAGCTGATGAAAGCTACTTGAACCCTAGTGCTTTGGTCCTCAGCACCCTTTACTCACCTAGTTAATAAGGACTGCGTTAATTGCCATCAATGTTTTTTCAGCCCAGTGTGCCATTATAATGTTTGATGTGACATCGAGAGTCACTTACAAGAATGTGCCTAACTGGCACAGAGATCTGGTACGAGTGTGTGAGAACATCCCCATCGTGCTGTGTGGCAACAAAGTGGACATTAAGGACAGGAAAGTGAAGGCAAAGTCTATTGTCTTCCACCGAAAGAAGAATCTCCAGGTATGCTGGCTGCAACTTGGGAAGGTTGTGTCCATGGACTTGATGGCTGTATTACTGTGCCTTGAAGGAATGAATGAATGAGCATTGGTTTAGTGATGAATTTCTTAAAGATGAATTCTACCTTTGTTTTAAACAGTACTATGATATCTCAGCCAAAAGTAACTACAACTTTGAAAAGCCTTTCCTCTGGCTGGCTAGAAAGCTCATTGGAGACCCTAACCTGGAGTTCGTTGCCATGCCTGCTCTTGCCCCACCGGAGGTTGTCATGGACCCTGCTCTGGCCGCCCAGTATGAGCACGATTTAGAGGTATCAGTTCCCGTGTGGCTAATGCTTTAGGTTTGGCATTGGTTCCTGATGGTTTTAATCTAGAATGTTTTGATTTCCCCATCTCGTCTCTAGGTTGCTCAGACAACTGCTCTACCAGATGAGGATGACGACCTGTGAGAAGGTGAAGCTGGAGCCCGGCGTCAGAAGTCTAGTTTTATAGGCAACTGTCCTGTGACGTCAGCGGTGCCGCGTGTGTGCCACTTTACTAAAATCTAGCTAAGCAGACATGTACTTCATTTGTGGGATGCTGGAGGAGATGAATGGGCTTCGGAGCGAGTGTGGCAGTTAAACATACCTTCATTTTTTGGACCTGCATATTTAGCCGTTTGGACCGCAGTTGTTTCCCTTTGAGTTTTAAATCTGACTGCTACAGTCACATCACAATCCTCAGTGGTGAATCTTGTTACTGTCATTCCTTTAGCACCAGAATAAACTTGTATTTCAAATATCTAAGCAAGTGAACTCCTCCCTTGTTTATAAGCACTCAAAACCAATAGAGTAGGGCAGCTTGTGCCATCTTAGTTCTTAAACTGTCGTTGCTGTGTGACTTCACTTGAGCATCCTTGTGTCTGCTTTTATGCATATTTGAGTCATGTCACACAAACTGGTTGTGACTGGTTAGGAGTTGAGAGGTGTAAATATAGATGGTGCAGTTGGGTAGAGCAATGTCTGCCCCACCTTCCTCCTGTCTAGGTGATGTCACCTAGGGAAGAACTTCAGAACTCAGGAGACTTGTCAGCATAAAGGTAATGGACATTTTAAAAGGTGGGGGTTGCTTTTACCTTATGGCAAAGGTGACTGACTGCCTTTTAACGTGGGCATTCAGAAGTTGAAGGAAACTGCAGTCAACGAGCCACGTGAGGTTCTGTAAGGAATGTGAGAGTTTCACATTGCCTTTCTTACAGTGTTAGATGTCTCCAATCAGTACTCCAGGAAGATGTTCCATGTTTATTTGCTGCTTTCCAGTACTCCCAGACTTCTAAAGAAGGGTTAAAGGGAAGGACACTGGAGCTCTTGGTGTCCGCTGCCCCAAAGAGTGTGTGTAGGTAGCGCAAGTAAAACAGTAGCCAAGAACACTACCACAATGCACAGTAGGACGGGAAGCCCTACAGATTGAGCCTTTACCTTGCTTGCATGGTTCCCATGTTTAAAAATGAATTGGGCAAGAAATGAATTAGGTCTGTCTTGCCTAAGGAGTTTGATCCATCAAAACTGCCGTAGCATTTAGGAGTCTTATTAAAAGCTGTTCATTCTAGTCCAATTTGCAAAGTTCTTAAATGTCTGATTAGACTATCCAACCTTGAAAGAAGGTAGAAAAGATCACTCTTTAGAGATAGAGGGTGAGAAGATTTAACAGTTAACTATGTAAGCATTCATCAACAGATTGACTTAAAGATCCAATTTGCTGTGCATGCTGTGCTGTGCTCAGAACAAGGTGTCAGCAGCCTGTGAGGTGAAGTTTTCCCATAATTGGAATGACAGTGTGTGTAACCTATAAAATGCAAGAGTACCTAATGACGTTCGGAGTCTTATGATGTAATGGTTAAAATTTGGACATTGCTTACCTGTTCAATATGTGGTGGGAGAGGACTTATAAGTCATTCATTGGAAGAAAATTGTTGAAAAATATATTACTTTGCCTGGGTTTTCTGTCATTTCTAGTATTTGCTGTAGGAATAGTGAGTAGAGATCTTGGTTATGTGAAGTCAGGTCTGCTGCATAGCAGATTGTCTGATGTATGCGGGATACGATTCTGTCCTGTATATGCAAACAGGAAAGATCCTCCTGTGTTTTAAGAAGTCAGCGCCTAATGGGAAAGTCTTGGAACCTTTATACTGCACATTTGCTACTAGGAATGGTTTTATTAGAACCAAGTAACTTGAAAAGTATGTCTCTACAGGCAAAAATATGGAGCATTTTTCTCTATTAAAATGTGTTTTGAAAAAGTTAACTTCAAACCAGAGTGAACTTTGGGTTTTCTAAATCTTGAAATGTCCAGAAGGAGCAAAATTTCCCAAAATAAATATCACTTGCAACGAAGATTGGTTTCCTGGCTGCTGACGTGCCACTGAGGAACAATTTCTGGGTTCTTTTCGGTTAAGTCGGATCAAGGACAGCAGTTACTGTGGGCAGTGGAGGACTGAGGTTCAGGGAGTTGCCAGTGTGCGTGTGGAGGGGGCTGCCTATGTTTGTGGGCTGCAGCCATCCTGCCCATCCCAGTAATGGGGTGAGGCCAGTTTCAGCTTAACTGGTGGCAACACCACCTTTCAACCTTCAGGTGGTCAATTGGGGCAACAAGCCTAGCCACTAAAGTTCCCCATAAGCAAGGCATGGTGGTGCACGCCCTCAGCTCCAGTGACAGCTGAGGCTGGAGGATCTTGAGATCAAGACCAGTTCCACAAAACACCTTGGGGTGGGTGAACTTGGAGAGTCCGCTAATCTGTGTGGTGTGGCCTGAACCTGCAAGGTGGGGCTCTGCTTCCTGGTGTCAAAGATGGTGGCTGCCTGTGTGCGTGCTTTTCAGAACATCACGGGTCTTCTGAAGGACAGCCTGCATGTCCAACACTGCCCCTGGAGTTTTCATGTCTGTGGTTGTGTCCCTACTATAGACACTGGATCAGTTCCTTGTGACTCCAGCCAGCTGGAGCTGTCACTCTCCCTTGCCAGTCTCATTCCCATAAGTGCCGGGGCCTCCCCTCTGTGCTCACATCCCCAGCGTTGGTTGATGCGCTGTGGGAACCTGAGGAAGAAGAGAACTGGGGGTAGAGATGCCTGGGTGGAGAGGGGCAGACAGAACTTCCTTCGTACCACTCAAGTCGGGCTGTCCTGAAGTGTGGTACTTACTTCCAGGGTTTGTAGCTCCCATTCTGGTCCGTTTGATCCGACTTGCTTCCTCTAGTGGAGTAGGGAGAGGGTGGGCAGTCAGCTTGCCAGGTGGGACTCCCAGGATTGGGACGGTGCTCTGTACGAGTCCTTCCGTGGTGCCTCAGGGTTAGCCATAGGGCCCGGGATGGGAACACTAGGTTAACCAGGCTCGATGCCCTGGCATGAAGAGGTGGAACGTGCCATTAAGCTGTGCTTTGGGATGTGGCTAGTTCATTCCTTCCCGTGTCCTGAGTGGTGCTGGGATGTTGGGAGGAACAGGGATTGCTTAGGAATCCTGCAGGTCACCTGAGGTGCATCCTGGTGGAAAGGCAGACTGATACTTAGGAAGATCCCTGGAATCTGGCTGTGTCAGACGCCTGGGAAGGAGGCCCACGAGCTATGTGCTGCTTTTGAAGTCAGTTAACTGGTTTGATACCAAGAACAGTGGGAGTGGGTGCCTAGGGACCAGCCCTGCTCCACTGGAAAGGGGCGACATTCCAGAAGGACCAGTGAGCACCGCAGCGAGACCCCAAAACCCACACGCGCACCTCGCACCACCTAGTCCACAGGAGGGTGCTGCTGCCTGAGCTGGTGGGGGCTGCAGGGGCCTGTTGGCATCACTGATGCACAAGACCCGCCTCAGTGTGCAGGGCAGGCCGCCACCTGCACGCGGGCCCTGTGCAGGGAAGATGGGGTCCCAGACCTCGGGAGGAGGGGCTTGTGTGCCGGCCGGCCTGGCTCCTGCCCTCTCCCCACCTCTGCGGTGTCTGATACGAGAAGTTCAGACAGTCAAAGCTGTCCGTCACACCTCACGTCAGCCACGCGGAGGAGCTGGTGACCGTTGGCCACACGGCGGTCCCCTTGTCCTTCACGAGTTGGACCGCAGTGCTGCTTCGTGCTCTCTCGAGTACGGGCCACTCCACGTCAGAGTCCACACCACTTTTAATCATTAATGATCCTCAGTGTGGAGGGCCAATCAGTCTGGCACACTGTGATTCTGGCCTGGGAAGAGTCTGCTCCTCTCCCCTCTGGGCGGCCTTCAGAGTGGCTTGACTCTTAAAGGGAACGTTATCTCCCAGGGTTTCTGCCTTCCGTGTTCTTCCACTGCTCCGCCTGCCAAGGATGTAATTCTAACCTCTGAAGCTGTGCCCCACTTCAGCTGATGGATGGAAATTCTAAGAATCGTGTGTGTGTGTGTGTGTGTGCGCGCGCGCGCCACATTACCCTCGGCTTTCTGCACCTGGTGTTGGGTGTGATATGAGATGCAGAGATGCCAACACACACCGAATCACACACCAAGCAGCCCCTGGAGCTGCCCTGTTTTCAGACATGACGCAAAGCCAGGCATGTGCACTCCCTCCTTTGAGAATTCATACTGTTCTGCTCAAATTTGGAGCTTGGGAAGTATTGACTGGTGATGCTGAAAGTGGACTTACAGGGACAGAATCTAAGGGGAAAATAGGGTTAACCAAAGAAAACTCTGAGAAAGAAAGTGAAAGCAGAAATTACAGAGAGAGCACGTGACTCTGGACAGGAGGAGCTACGGGCTGTGGCCGCACTGTCACCACTCTGGGCAGCCCTACCCTCCAGGCTGTAGCTGTCAGCCAGGGAGGACGTGATGGTCGGAGACAGCCTGCCGTTTTCCAGGGTGGTCCTAGCCTCCTGCTGCTGGTTATGTCTCACCAGGGCAGACTGAGGAAGGATGCTGAGTGTGACACATGGGAATTCTTGTCACCTGAGTTTTTCTTAATCTGAGTCCCTGCAGTTTCAGGATCAAGTAAACTTTGCCTTAACACAAAACTGTGAATACATTCATCACTTAAAACTTGAATGCACGGGCTCTCTCCAGACTGCCACGAATGCCCCTGGGTTCAGAAGCTACTAAAGGGGTAGCTGCCCTCTCCCCGTCCCAGAACCATGCATGCCGTCTGTTTATAACTGACTTCATTCAAAGCCCAAGGTCTGGCCACCAAAGGCAAAGTCTTCTCAGGCCCTCTGACCAGGGCAGGACTGGCATGACAGACCAGCAGGGTTCATCTCGTGACTGGGCATGTTGCTACTCACAACCAATCCAGGGCTGTTGGCGTGGAAATGGGAGAGGTGGGAAATGGCCTTGGGGATGGTTATTGAACTGTCACACATCACGTTAAAAATGTTTATGGATTTTCCAAACAGTTGTTAGAACCAATAAATTTCCACTTTTTTACATAATTGCAAGGAACGTTTTTGTATATGTGGTTTGAATACCTTGTTTTGGTTTTGGTTTTGGTGCTGGGGATTGAACCAGGGCCTTGCATGTAAGCATGTGCTCTACCACTGAGCTACACCCCAGCCCCAGTTTGAATATTCTTTCTCTTACAAATAGCAGTGGGATTATTTAGTCAGAACTTACGAAAATCATTGTGTTTTCAAAGGCATTGTCCAAGCCAGGTGTGGTGGCACGTGCCTATAGTCCTAGCTACTTGGGGACGGGGAGCTGAGGTAGGAGGAACGCAAGTTCCAGACCAGTCTGGTCAACTTAGCGAGACCCTGGCTCAAAATAAAGAATAGAAAGGGCCGGGGATGTGGCTCAGTGGCAGAGCACCCCTGGTTCAATCCCCAGTGCCGCAAAATAAATAAAAAAGTGAATCAATAGATAAGGCATTAACCAACAATTCCTTTGAGACCTTGACTGGATCCATCGTAGTCACCTGGTTTTAATCTGCTGGTGTACAATAATGTAGGAGGTGCCCAGGGAGCTGCCCCTCTGCAGGAAAGCCAGGGGTGACTAGCCTGGCTTCCTCACGGCTGCCCAGGTCCCGCCGCCCTGCTTTCCTTCCCTTCGGATACCTACCATGCGTTCCCTGAACAGCGCCTGCCCCAGCTGTCCTACACCGGGTCTTTACTGCAGCATTGGAACCGGGTTGTGCCTTTGTTTGGGACAATAAGATGCACAGATACCCTCGTCCACTCTTCATGTGAGTCTCCCAGACTGCCATGGCACGTTGCTACCAGTGGGGTCCTTCAAACAGCACACTTGTCCTCTTGTAGTTCTGGAGGCCACCAGTGTGATATCAGGGACAGCACTGCCTCCAAGGCCTGAGGAACATCTGTCCCATGCCTTCTCTGGGCTTTGGTGGCTCGGGCAAGCCTTGGGGACAGTTCTTTCCCTCTGCCTCTCTCATCACCTGGCCTCCTCCCTGCTGGTCTAACAGGGACACCAGGAGCTCTGACGGCTCCTCAGTATGACCTCATCATCACTGACAAACCCACGGGGACCCTGCTGCCAAGCAGGGCCACCTGCTGAGGTGGAATGGGCCAATTCTCGAGCATCGCTTTTGGGGGACACGGTTCAGCCCACAACAGTTTCCTGGCGGAGACTGGCTGGTCTCCAGAAGCACATTACTACCGAGTCTCCTCACATCCTGTGTTGAGCAGTGTCAGGGTCCCTCTGGGACCCCACCCCCCCGCCCCAGGGAACTGAATAGCTGGATGAAGGACACATGCATGCTCAGCTTCAAGAGATGGTGCAGAATCTCCCCAGACACTTTCATCAGCAGCACAACGGGTCCTGGACCTGGGTCCCCTCTCAACCCGTGCTGCCAGACTCCTTGTTGCGGACACCCTCACGGAGTGCGTGACTGCAACGCAGTGTTGCTTTGCGTTCCGCGGATGCCCAGTTTGATCATCTGGTACACTTACCGACTCTGCACATCCTCTTCAATGTCTGCTCAAGGTCTATTAGATAATCCATGCTGTTTTAAAACAATTATTTTTAAAAAATTTATTTTGGTTGGTTTAAACTACAGAGTAGGAATTCTTTATATACTTTTGGCATTATTCTTGTGGTACACATGTGTTGTAACATTTTGGGGAAAATACTTGTCCTCATTTGTAATTTGTCTTTTCACTTCGTTTAAGGCTTTTTATGATTAGCCAAAGGCCTTAATTTTAATACGGTCAAATTTATTAAAAATTCCTTTAGGAATTAAACAGGTACTTCTCAAATGAAGAAATATTAAATGGCCAACAAATACATAAAAAAATGTTCAACATCATTAGTAATCAGGGAAATGCAAATCAAAACTACTCTGAGATTCCATCTCAGTCCAGTCGGAATGGCAGTCGTCGAGAGTACGAACAATCGTGAACACTTGAGAGGATGTGGAGAAAAGGGACACTTCCACACTGTTGGTGGTGAGAGTGTAAATCAGCACAACCACTATGGAAATCAGCGTGGAAGCTCCTCAGCAGACGAGGCATGAAAGCACTGCATGACCCAGCCGTACCGTCCCCAGTATTTATCCTAAAGAAAGTCATCTTACCGCAGCGACACATGAAACCCACGTTAACAGCAGCACAGTTCACAGTGGCCAAACTATGGAACCGTCCTGGGTGTCCCTCGATGGATGAATGGATGAAGAAATGTGGTATATATACACAATGGAGTTTTACAGCCATGAAGAAAAATGAAATTACAGAAGGAAAGTGGATGGAACTTGAGAACATGACGTTAAGCGAAAAAGTCAAACGCAGGTCAAGGATCTTATGTTTTCTTTCCAATGCAGAAACTAGAGAGGAAAAGGAAAAGAAAGATGGGGTGGATCTCCTAAAAGAAAGCAAGATCAGTAGAGGAAAGGGATAAGGGTGGGAGATGGGGAGGGAGGGGAAGTGCTGGGAGTGATACCGTCTAAATCATATGGTTAAGTTGTGTATCCTGTGTATGTACAATTATGTAACAACAAATCCCACCAACATGTACAACCATGATGCATCAATAAAAAGTGTTTGGGGGGAGGGAACAAAAAATTCCTTTAGTTTGTGGTTTTACTAAGAAATTCTTCCCCATTGCCCAGTTGAAAATTGGGAAATTGATGTATTTCCTAGGATTGATTATTTTTTTTTGGAACCAGGGATTGAACTCAGGGGCACTCCACCACTGAGCCACATCCCCAGCCCTATTTTGTATTTTATTTAGAGACAGGGTCTCACTGAGTTGCTTAGGGCCTTGCTAAGTTGCTGAGGCTGGCTTTGAACTCGCGATCCTCCTGACTCAGCCTCCCAAGTCGCTTGGATTACAGGCGTGCGCCACTACGCCCGGCCTAGGACTGATTTTGAGGACTGGGATCATGGGGCCAAAGCGTGTGTAAATAATGGGGTTGTGAAGCGATGTCAACTTGTGGCCCCACTTTGGATCAGCACCGTAAAGGCAGGAACTTGGCTGGTTCCTCTTCATCTCAAGCTCCTGCTCAGTGTCTGGTGCGCGTTTATCTGTAACGACTGGTAAGTCCTCAAGTAAATGACCACAGTGCTTCGACACCCATCGACCTCAATGACCTCAGTGCCCTCTAATAATCAAGCCCACGTTCCGTTTTCCTCAGTCATCTCCAAATGTGCCTTTAAGGCTTCCTTGTCCATTGAGATTCAAACAAGGGTGACACATGGCATTAGGATGCCAACTCGTGGATGGTAGGTGATCCTCTCCCTTTTTGTTCCCTGCCCTTTATTTGCTGAGAAACAGGACCATTTATCCTGCAGACTTTCCTGCAGTCTGGACTGCTTATTTGTATTTTTCGGTGTCACTGAACTTGCGTGTCACTGAACTTGCGTGAACTTTTGGTGTCACTGAACTCTGCCATAGGAGTTCTGCGACCTATGGGGAGAGGGAGCAGCCTGGTGAATATAACTCCCTGCCGAGCCCCGCCTCCAGGCCCGCCCCGCCCACGTCCTCTTACCTGTCCCCGCTCCCAGCACATAACCCCGCCCCTGGTACCGCCCACCTAGCCCCGCCTCTCTCACCCAACTCTGTCCGCATGGACGGCCCCCCTCACACAACCCCGCCCACCTGGACCCATCCCTAGCACGTAACCCCGCCCACCTAGCCCCACCTCTCTCACCCAACTCTGCCCGCATGACCCCGCCCCCCTCACACAACCCCGCCCACCTGGACCCATCCCTAGCACATAACCCCGCCCACCCGGTCCCGCCCACATAGCCCCACCTCTCTCACCCAACCCAGCCCGTATGGCCCCGCCACCTCACAACCTCGTCCCGGGCCCCGCCTCCCCTGACCCCGCCCCACCACGTGGCCCCGCCCCACCGGGCCCGCCTGCCCGGAACCCTCTAGAGCAGGCTGAGCTTTTTCCCGAGCTCTGCCCGCGCTGAGCGTCCGGCTGGCCCTCTGTGTGGTGGTGAGCTTGGGCAGCGCCTCGGAGTGGGTGTCCAGCTGACCCAATGCAGAGCGCGAGCCCGCAGGGCCGAGCGCGTTAGACCGACCTACCTGGGTGCGTGGGTGTCGGGGCGCAGCGGCCAGGTGTGCACAGCTCTTCCCGCGGGGGTGGCGGCGTCTGCGGGGCTCCTTCAGCGAGGTGTCCGGGCTTCCGCTGTGGCTGCTGCGGCGCTGTCTTCGGGGCTGGCGGCATCTGGATCTGCGGGCGCAGGGGTCCCGCTGACGCCGCGTGCCCTCACTCGAGGCCGGGTTTGCCCTGACCCCCACACGTGCCCCTCACTCGAGGTCATGGTCCTGTCAATGCCCGCCTTGCCCCTCACTCGGCTGTGGCCCTGCCATTGTCCACAGGTGCCCCTGGCTCAGAGTCCAGTCCATTCTGCCATCAGGCTGTGCACTGGAGGAATGCCCTCAGCACGGGACCCTGTCAGGTAGGCGCGGAGGTCAGTGCAGTCGCTGTCCAGCGGCTTGCTCCACTGTGAAAGTGCTCCCCATTTTTATTGTTTTGGCGCTGGGGACTGAGCCAGGGCCTTGGGCGTGCCCAGCAGGGGCACTGAGCCCCATCCCCAGCCGTCCTCTTTCAGTTTTGCCTTTGCTTTTTAAGACACACTCTTGCTGTGCTGCCCAGGCTAACACTGGGTTCCTGGGCTCAGGGGTCTTCCTGCCTCAGCCTCCCCAGTGGCCAGGACTGCAGGAAACCCACCATGTTTGGTATGGCCAGGGGTGGGAGATGTGCTGAGCCCACTGGCCTGCTTCAGGCGCCCTCCTCCCCCTCTCCCTCCTTCCCCTCTCCCTCCTCCTTGTGCTTGAATCTCCCTCCTTTCACAGTGCTGGGTCCCCAAAATAGCAGTTAATTTTCTTATTTGCTCAATTTTATGACACACAGAAAATCATTTCAGAATTGCTATGACAAATACTAAATTCAGGATTTCTTTCTTATCTTTAAAATGTGCCCCACTGAGTGTGGATAGTCTCAGTACTGTGATCGAAAGTTGATTGGAGCCGGGTGTGGTGGTGCACGTCTGTAATCCAAGTGACTTGGGAGGCTGAGTCAGGAGGATCTCGAGTTCAAAGCCAGCCTCAGCAACTTAGCGAGGCTCTAAGCAACTCAGTGAGACCCTGTCTCTCAGTAAAATACAAAATAGGGCTGGGGATGTGGCTCAGTGGCCGAGTGTCCCTGAGTTCAATCCCTGGTTCCAAAAAAAAAAAAAAAAAGTTAATTGGATCATTTTCCTCTGTGTGGTTGTTATCCCCTTGATATATATTGAGGTTTATCCTTGGCATGTGTATTCAATATTAGGGTCCTGCCAGGCATGGTGGCACATACCCATAATCCCAGTGGCTTGGGAAGCTGAGACAGGAGGAGCTCAGGTTCAAAGCCAGCCTCAGGAAAAGCGAGGTGCTAAGCAGCTCAGTGAGACCCTGTCACTAAATAAAACACGAAATGGGCTGGGGATGTGGCTCAGTGGTGGAGTGCCCCTGAGTTCAATCCCTAGTACCCCCCCAAAAAAATTAGGGCCCCCTTCTTTAAATTTAATTCTGTTATCACTTACTCAGATAAATTGACCAGTTTTTCAAGAGAATGAAGTGACAATGGAATGGAAACAGAACAGAATGGAAAAAAAATTGCAAACAACCTATGTGATAAGCAATGTGATCCAGTAGAGACAATGGGTCAAGCTGAGCAGACCTCTCACTGCTGCAGACACACAGTTGGCAAGTGAGCCTAAGAAAAGGTGTGACAGGGGGTGCCAGACACCTGCCAGAGCGGGGAAGTCCCAGCGTGGTGCCGAGTACATGGGGGACTGGAGCAGTGGGCTCGCTATCATTGCTGGCAGGAGCCCACAGCGCTGGAGCCGCTTGGGATGATGGGGTGTCTCTCATAAAACCAAGTCTTGCCATGACTAAGCAGTCATGTCACTTGAATGTTTGTAGCAGCTTTTTTCACAATTGCCTCAACGTGGAAGTCGCCACCGTGCGTGTTAGTAAGCGAGTGGATGGACTGTGGTACATTCAGAAAATGGAATATTATTCAGCACTCAAGAGAACTGAGCTGTCAAGCCACAAGCAGAGGAGGGAACCTCAGGAGCGCGGGGCTGAGGGAGAGCCGTTGGAACAGGCTGTAACTCCAGCTCCACGACGTTCTGGGACGAGGAGAAAGTGGAGGCAGTGAAGGTGAGTGGAGGGGGAGTCCAGGGACCAGAAGGTGGAGCTCAGGGGACTTGGTACGAAATGGTTACTCCTGACGCCGTGGTGGCAGATCATGTCCTTTTACATTTGCTAAAATCCACAGGAGGAATGACCCCAACGTGAGCCCTCATGTCCACCTAGGGGCGTGATCCCGTGGCCAGCCCCTGTGTCCACTCTGGGCCTTGGGGGATGTGTCAGTGCAGGCCGTTGCTCTGCACACACGCCGGCTGGCCAGGCCGGTGGGGCGGCAGAGTTGGGTCAACCCAGGGCACACGGACCTCTGTCCTTGGCACACGACTCTTCTGTGAACCCAAACATTTTATTACTCTAAAAATATAGTGTTTGTTTTGTTTTGTCTTTTTTTTTTTTTTTCGGTATAGGGATGCACAACCACTGAGCCACATCCCCAGCCCTTTTAAAAAATATTTTATTTAGAAACAGGGACTCACTAAGTTGCTTAGGGCCTCACTAAGTTCCTGAGGCTGGCTTTGAACTCCCAGTCCTCCTATCTCAGCCTCCCGAGCCACTGGGATCACACAGTTTTGTTTTGTTTTTGAGTAAGGATAACAAATAAGATTTAACTATAGATAATCCTGTTATAGAGAGTATTGATGAATGGATAACAATCTGTACATAATCAGACTCACAAAACTTTCTTTGGAAGCTTATTAAAGCATATCAGAAACAAATAATTGTGTCCTTAGTGTCCACAGTAAGCCTCTTGTAGAGCTCAGCCTTCCAGGGCGTCAGCCTCTGTGTACACAGCTGAGAACCAGGCAGTCCGTGCTTCAAACACGGTGAATCTTGAAATATCTGCCACTAAGTCAGGCACACTGAAAGGGCTGTATTGAACTGCTCATGCCGTAAAAGAAGCTGTGTGGCCTTCATTCTGTTTACCGGTCCTATTCACAGCAGAGGGAAAGACAGGACAGGAGGTTCTGCTGCCTGTGGGACGGGCGGCCACAAGAGGGGTGCACCGGTTTCGAGGGAGAACTGCACTGTGTCTTCTCCCTTAAGAAGAGGGGGCCTGCTGTGCACGTTCTGATGGCGTTTGTCTTGAACGGGTCAGAGCTGGTCACACTGTCCTCCCCCCATGCAGAGTGGCCTGCACACTGAGCTCATCAAATATATTTTCGTTATTGTTGGTGTTTGTCGCCCTGGGGATTGAGTGGGGGTGTGCTTTACCCCTGAGCTGCATCCCCAGTCCTTTTTATATTTCTGTTTTTGAAGCGGGACCTTGCTAAGTTGCCCAGCCTGGCCTCAAATTTGCAATCCTCCTGCCCCAGCCTCCCAAGTCTCTGGGATTACAGGCGTGCCCACCACACCCAGTCTGTTTTTTAAAATTCACCATTGTAAGGGTGCGATCAGTGGTATTTATTACAGTCTCAATATTGTGCAAACATCACAGCCAGTTCCAGAATGTTTCCCCCAGAGGAGAACCCGTCAGCATTAGTAGTCACCCTGCCCACTCCCTGCCCTGGCCACCTCTAATCCTGCTTTCTTTGTGGTCTTCTCTTCTGGACACTTCCTCACTGGGACACCTGCAGCACCTGGCCTGAGTCAGGCTTCTCGTCCTCAGCGGCCTGGCCGAGTGTCTCGCCTGCTGCGCTGCGTTGATGCCCTTCCTCCTCCACTGTGTGGATGACCACGGTGCCTGTTCCGTCCTCCCTCCATGGACACATGGGTTGTGTCTGCCCTCTGGCTGTTGGAAATGGCGCTGTGAACCTCCTGTGGGAGCCAGTTCTTGTGGGCAGTGCCTGTCCATTAGGGTGCTTCCTGGTTCCACACCCCCGTGTGTTGGCTGTGACTCAGCAAGAGCTAAGTGAAGAACTGCTGAGATCTTCGCTGTGGCTGGTGAAGCTTCTCTCCACCAGCCATTTGCTGCCCTGAAGTGCAGCCTATGCAGCTTGGGCAGGAGCCATCCGTGGCCCTCCTCCTCCTCCTCCTCCTTGTCGACGTTTTGAATAAGGATGTGCTGCCCTGGTGACGGGCAGGGTGGTGGCTCAGCTTCACGCAGCTCTGAGTCCTCACAGGCGTTACGAGTTGGATGTGCTTCAACATGTTGTAGGCATCGCATTCATTTCAGTGGCCAAATTCCACTGTCTTTGGCCAGTGGGGACCTATCAAGTCGGTCCCTGTGTCATTTGATAGGACCTTTCATTCATTTACTATAATTTTCGCTTTCAGGCGGGACAAAAAGCCCTGGGATCATCCCTGGCTCCTCAGCCACCCCGGCTGCGGCTACTGAGAATCGCTGTCCAGAGGCCAGAGTCTGGGAGCTGGGGCCTCGGGTGCCACGTTTGCCACTGCTGCTCACCAGCTGGTTGACAAAGATAGGAAATTATTATTTTTTCTCTGAAGGAAAAATAAATCCTCAGTTCAAGCCATTATTTCCAATTCCAAATTAAGAATACGTGGTTTTTTCCCAGCACCACACACACATAAAAGAATACATGTTTTTTATTTTCTTTGAGTTTTGTGTGCATATTTTTTCTTGTGCCGAAGTCTGTTTATAGCAGTGTGAGTGTGATTGCTTACTTTCTTCATCCCACTACGTAGCATCGTTTTAGAACAACGGTGCCGATGTTACCACTCGGGACAGTAACCCCGGGGTAGTGTGCGATTCCTCCCTGTGCCGTCAGAATGGTAGAGCTTTGCAGTCCCTTGAGATGCCTCTGTGTGGTTACAGCGTCAGCTAGGTATGTAATTGGGTTCACTTATCACAGTTCTTCCTGGAGAGTCGCTTGCTCCTTTACTTTTTATATGGAGAAGAGAGGCACGTCCCTAGCCCCGTGTCCCATGCCAGAGAGTGGTGACCTTGGGGAGCCTACCTGTTCCTGTACGTCCTCCATCCTGGCTTCCGCCCTCCCACGGGCTCCTTTCCAAAGCCCAAATGTAGATTTCAATGTATTTTGATGTATTTTGAACTGCACGTGTGCCTTGGTGTGTGTGTGTGCACACGGGCTTGAGAATGCACGACGCCCTTCCTGACATGGAAGGTCTGGCACCCTGCAGACCCTCCTGAGCTCTCCCTCAGCTGCTGTGTCCTGGACCCTGCCGCGGCAGGTTCAGGGGGTCTCCACTCGCCCTCACAAGCTCCCTGGTTGCGTGTGCTCTCCATGTACCACCCTGGAGCTGTCTGGACGAAGGGCTTTTTATCTTTCCAGTCTCTGGTGAGCAGGTTCTGTGCACGGTTCATTTCCTCTGCAGTAGGAAAAGGGAAGTGGGTGGGGTGGGCCAGAGTGCCTTGGGGGGAGAGGTATCTCTGCAGAAGGTCTGAGTGGCCCCCAGAGGGCAGGGGAGTCACACCAGGACCCGCGGGGTCTCAGACCCTAACCCTAAGGGAAAGAACTTCAGAGGAGCCAAAGGCACAGATGGAGGTTCACCTGGGAAGCAGACACAGGATCAGGGAGCCTGCGGCCACTGGAGAGTGGGGTGCCCGAGCTGGGGTCCACTGGGCAGAGGGGCTGCAGGTAGGGGCAGGCCGGGGAGCCCCCCAACTTCCCGCCAGCTCTCCCTGCGCTACAGGTTGTCCCTCGTATTACAAGAGCAGGGCCGAGGGCTGTCCCTCAAGCTTGCCCTCTGTGCGCTCCGTCCTCAGGGCTCCTGGTGCTCCCTGTAGGGCTCAGGGACTCTCCTGTGTCCCACATCCCTGCCTCAAAAGGCAACAGTGTAGTCAGCTTTGTTAAGTATTACCAGATTCCTGGCTTAATATTTTGGGGTGGTTCTGGAGATTGAACCCAGGAGTGCTCTACCACTCAGCTGCATCCTCAGCCCCTTAAATCTTTTTTTTTGAGACAGAACCTCACTAAGTTGCTGAGGCTAGCCTTGAACTTGCAATCCTCCTGCCTCAGCCTCCCGAGCAGCTGGGATGACAGGTGTGTCCTCTGTGACTGGCCCTAATCCCAGCCTTTCTGGTGGCTGTCAGTTGTGATTCTCCCTGGCAATGTGTTGTGTTCAGATCATGACAGTTCTTGGGAATACATGCAACTTTATTTTCGCATATAAAAATCTGGATTTCTGTTCTCTTCTGAGGAATGAGATGATGTGGCAGCAGCCCACCGGATGTGGGTAGGGGGAGCCCCCAGTGGCACCTTCCACCTCTGGGACATGCGTGCCTGGCCATCTGCCTGCACAGCCGTGGTTCCGAGGCCCTGGGACGCGTGGATCTCCACAGGTGTGGGTTTTCCTCACCTGGGAAGGAGACGATGCCTTTGTGAGAGTGCGTGTGACTGCCTCTGGGTGCGACTCACATGGGAATGTGTGTGTGACTGAGTGTGTGTGCTCGTAGGGGCTCGGCAGTTCCAAGATGTGAACCTCACGTGGAGGCCCACCTGCTGGAGGGTCGTGAGTCTCCACTCTGAGAATTGATGGGTTGGGTGTGGCGGGGGGACCTCGAGCCCACCAGGATGGGGCCGTGAGGGACGGTGTCTGCACAGGCAGGCCAGTGGGCCTCTGTCCTTGAGGCCTAGACCAGGCACGTGCACTTTCATGTCAGTGCAGCCTGTGGCCGGGACAGGGCGGGCCTGGAGGGTGCTCACTGGGGACCAGGCACCATCCCTGCTGACCTGTCAGGTTGTTTGCAGGCAACTCCCTGTGGGTGCGCTGGCCATGCCTGTCATCCCAGCCACGTGGGAGATGAGGCAGATCTCTGCAAGCTGGAGGACAACCTGGGCGACTTAGCAAGACCCTGTCTTAAGTAAAGGGTAGCAAGGGCTGGGACTCAGTGAGGAGCAGCCCTGGGCTCAATCCCCAGTACAAAAAAATACACACACACACGTATAAATATGTATATGTATGTATATATATGGATTTATACACATACGTATGTATGTACATATGTATATTTAAGTAACTAGTCAATATTGAGTGATACCCAAATCCAGCAATGTTCGTGAGGACCAAGTCTCTTTAGCGTTTGTTCCAGGAGGCCTTGTTATCTGAGGATGATTGTGTTAAGAGCAGTCACTTGAAAAGAATCTACTTAAACAAGGCCTGACATTTCAGAGTGAAGCTATGACAAGTTTTCTATTTATGCCGCTGAGACTATAATTGAAATTATATGCAAATTCTTAGAACACACTGAAAGTGAACTGCATTCATTTGGAAGGGACATCATTTGTACAGGAGAATTATGGTTTATTCTTCAGCCCGCACTTGATTTTCACAGCGTAATCATAGAAGGAGGCTTGAGCATAAACACTGTGGGCTCATTTCAGTTTCCTGGAGGGCCGGCTGGCCGCATGCTCAGATGGCCCTCGCCTCGCCTTGCCCGGAGGGCTCTTCGTCTGTCTCGGCTGGCCTCATTCTGCCAGACTCTGTTTCTTGACACTGCTTGGGAGCTGCATGGTCCCCAACGTGACTTTTTTCTTGTATCGGGGACTGAACTGGGGCACTCGACCACTGAGCCACATCTCCAGCCTTATTTCATATTTTACTTAGAGACAGGGTCTTGCTGAGTTACTTAGCGCCTTGCCATTGCTGAGGCTGACTTTGAACTCATGATCCTCCTGCCTCAGCCTCCGCAGCCTCTGGGATTACAGGCGTGCACTACCTCACCTGGCTCCGATATGACTTTGCATCCACTTCACCAGATGTTGCTTCTGCAGGATTCACAATGTGTCTTTGAACTGCCTTTTACAGTTGCACCTATGAGAGAGGCCGGGGGAAGCGAGCCCGCCGTGTTGGACTCACTGGTTCACACAAGGACAGGCACTGCTGAGAGAGAGGGAGACGTCTGGGAGTCATTTTATCAGTGGTCACTTGTGACTGTGTTCTGTGACTTCTGTCTCCTATTGCAACCTCAGGGAGGAAGATAATGGTTGCTGCTGGGTCCGATGACTACCTGCTGCCTGCCGAGGCCTCCCAGCAGGACGTGTGGCCCATCCGCTGCCCTGTGAGCCCCGCACTGCGCTGGGTCCGTGACGCCGTGAAAGCACTGTGTTGGGTCGTTCCCAGCGAAGCCCGCCCACCGCTCACGTAGAAGTCTCCAGTGAGGCTCTTGTCTCAAGAGCTGCCTTCCAAACGGGGCCCAGGGCCTGTCATCCCCTCTACTCAGGAGGCTGAAGTGGAGTTCCTGGCCAGCCTGGACATCTTAGCGAGACCTTGTCTCCACATTAAAAGTGAAAAGGGCCGGGATGTGGCTCAGGGTTACGAGCCCTGCGTTCCAGTCCCAGTACCACCAGGAGAACGGCAGCAGCAGCCCAGGAGCCCTTCCCGTGCTTCCCGGTTGGAAAGGCTCATGTGGCTGGTTGTTGGCGTGGGCGTTGGCTGGAGCCCTGAGCGAGGGCTGTGCTCCCGAGCGGCACCCGCTCTCACCAGAGTGCTCGCTCTGGTCTGCTCGACCACGCTGGAGCAAGGCCAGCGCCCCTCAGGAAGGACCAGAGTGCGCGGTGGAACGGATCCTGCAGGCGCCTCCCGGCAGTGACTGCGGTGGGCTGGCCTTGGGCTGAGGGGAGCGCACCTCCACTTCTTGGTGGGAGGCATGCCTTCTGGTGTCTTCAGTGAAGTGTTCCTAGATGACAGCGGAATGGCCGCCAGCTTCCACGCATGTGTGTGTCGGCCACGACGTAAGTGCCTCACCAACATCTCATCGGACACTAAGCAACAGTAATGGTATGTACCACCACCGCCACTACCACTGCCATTATTTAGGTTCAGACACCCTGATGAGCTCGCAGTTGCCGAGTCGGAGTTGATCAGAGCTGGTTGGTGCCCCAGCCTGACGTGGGAAGTGGGGCAGGAAGCCAGCTGGTGGGGGGAGGACAAAAAAGTGGAATGTACTATTGTTTTCCAAACTTTATTTACAAATTTTATTTTATTTTATAATCTGTTTGTTTTTTGGCACTAGGGACTGAACCCAGGAGTCCCCTACCCCTAAGACACAGCCCCAGCTCTTTTTATTTTTTATTTTGAGACTGGGTCTTGCCAAGTTGCCCAGGCCGTCCTGGAACTTGCCATCCTCCTCTGTCAGCTTCTGGAGGTGATGGATTGCAGGTGTGGTCACTAAGCCCAGCTTATTTTCCCAGTGTTAGAGACTCGGAGGAGAGAGGCTGAGTGGCAGCCAGGGCTTACCTCCGCCATCTGCTGATTTATGGTACATAAGACCACCTGCGCTCTGCCACCGGTCACCGTCACTGCCCTGCCCTTTCCTGATCCCACGGTCACTCATGATGTGGTACAGAAGGGAGTTGGGGACAGGGAAACAGGCGGGCTGGTGGCCACTGGGACAAGGTGACACCAGAACCCCTCATTGTCTCCATGGAGGCAGTTCTGAGCCGTCCACCATGCCGGCGCACTCACCTCAGTGAGGGCTGACGCACCTCGATAACCCCTCCATGTTATGTCATTCATGTGGAAGAGACAATGTGTGGGTCTGGTTAGGTTCCTGGAAAGACTGTTTTATATGTATACACACACACACACGCGCACATGCACACATGCACACACGCACACACACGCACATGTTAACCCTATCCCTCGACTTGCATCACTTTTGACGGACGGAATACTTCCTTCACCTTCCAGCCTTGCTGGGCATTGCCGTTCACGGAAACGTCTTGGAGCCTGCCTTCCATCAGCCACCCGAGCAGGTCCTGCTCTCTGGGTCCACCCGGCCACGGCCATTCAGCCCAGAGACTGGGCTGTCACCCTGTGGTGTCCATGCTGACACTTCTGCTTTTCAGTACGCGGGACGTCCTCATCCGCACTGGGGAGGGGCGTCTTGGGTGCTGGTGTCTGTTCCCGACAGGTGTGCGGTGCCGGACAGGCCTGGGCCCGAGCCCCAGGCAGTGCTCCACGCCGACCGGGCTCCGGTCCTGCCTGGCTTTAGTGGAAGGCGCGGTAGTGTTCACCTTTTTACGTGATCTTTATTCTTGGTCTCTGGGAAATAACTTTTAGCACTTAGGAGGTTTATGTAGAGAGCTTTTATCAGAAATGGTCACTAAATTGTATCACCTGCGTTCTTAGCATCTATTTGTCGTGGAGGAAGAGATGTCTCTGGAGAAGGGTCTGAGGACTTCCCAGAGGAGAGGGGCACTGGACACAGGACGAGCAGGGTTCTTAGCACACGAGAGGGAAGGGAATTTCAGTAGGAGCCAGACACCGCAGACGGGCTTGTTGAGGAGGTAGATCTCGGGACAGTGCGACTACCTGAGAGTGAGGGAGCCCTGATGTGGGCTGGGGCCCAGGATTTACAGGAGGGCACGGCAGGGGCAGGACTGGAGGTGGACCCGGGTGCCAGTTTTCCCTGCTCTTTCATGCTTCCCTCGTTTTATAAGGGCATGGCCCAGGGCACGGCCAAGGGCACGTTGCTCGAGATCTGCTGCTGTGCTTTCTACATCTCAGTGGCTCCCGGTGTTTCCTTTAAGGCCCAGCGTTTCTCTGTCTATCCCCGAATCCCTGTCTCATGTTCACATAGCAATGGTTTTCTTCTCCTTTCTCTGTAACCTCCAGGTCGGCGCTTCTGCGGCAAGCCCTCGGTGGGCTGAGGACCAGGCCTGTCCCCTGGGTCCTGCGTGGTGCTTCTGTGGAGAGGGTCAAGAGCTCCTGGTGTTAGATTGTGACGAGGGGTGGTGCCACGCGCAGACTCGGCCTCCTTGGGTGGAGGCCCGCTGGCTGTGCTCTGGGCGTGACCCTGTGGCCACCGCTCAGTGGCCGCACCTGTGGTCAGGGCCTTTCTTCCTTTAGTTACTTGTCTGTAGAGTGAGGGAAGGACTGGCTTCCAGGTTGGAGAGAGGGTTTGACGTTGTGTGCGCTTGCGCGTCAGGAGTTATGTGGTCTTAAAATGAAGACCTTCCTGTGTGTTTTTTTGGGCCTGGGAATGGAACGCAATCTCCTACCCGAGAGGAGGCACGTGCTCTACCACTGGCCACACCCGTCTCTACCTGTGTTTTCTATAGTTTCGAATTATTTGAGGAACTTACTTGCGGACTAAAGCCGTCCACCACAGCTCATGTATGTCCCGTGGTCTTGAAATGACGGGGCCGAGGTGGGAAGGAGAGAAGAGCATGCACCCATAGCTGGCTGTCGGCATTTTCGAAGCAGAAGGGGAGCCCTGAGGCTCCGCAGCTTGGGTGGCACAATGGTGCTGTGTCCCCAGAGAAAACCAAAGGGTGTGAGCATCCTCCGCTGGGGCAGAGCTGAGGATGAGCTCGCCTCTGGGCTGTGGGCAGTCACGTGGGTGTGCTCTGCGTGGCATTTTTGCAAACGGATGGGACTGGACCTCTTTTTGGATAGCCTTTAAATAACAGTGTGTGGCCAGGCAGGCGAGCGTTTCTCTGCCTGGTCTTCATTTTGTAGCCCAACAGCAGACACGTGCTTCAGAGGAAGTGTCGCGGGGAGAACCTTCAGCGCGAGGCTGAGCGCGCGTGGGCAGGCGCCTTCCCGCCAGGCTAGAGCACTGGCTTTGTTTATATTTTTAATTGTTTGGAACCAGGGATCGAGCCCAGGAGCAGGTAATCACTGAGCCACACCCCAGCCTGTTTCTGTGTCTTATTTAGAGACAGGGTCTTGCTGAGTTGCTTAGGGCCTTGCTAAGTTGCTGAGCTGGCTTTGAACTCATGATCCTCCTGCCTCAGCCTCAGGAGTCGCTGGGATCACAGGTGTGCACTGCCGCGCCCAGCGAGTGTTAGCTTTAAAAGGCAGGCCATGCCACGCCTGGTCAGTCCCAGGAGCATCTGGTGGCCCTGGGGACAGCACGTGGACCTGCCTCGACGTGTCTGTTTCCTCTCCTGTGACTCCCGCTCCTGGCACCTGGTTCCGCCTGCCCCTCAGTGTGCATGCTGTGCTCACACCCCTCTCGGGAGCTTTTCGTTCCCTCCCATTTGCCTGAAAAGCTTCTGCTCCAGGTGTTCAACAGCTGGGGCTTCTCCAGATCGGTCTGTGCTGAGGGCACCTGTCGGCGCCTCTGTGTGCCACCCACATGCCCCAGAGGTCTTCTGCCTGGCCTGCTATTGACCGCTTTCCCTGGAGCCAGCAGGTCGGGTCGGCCACTCGGACGCCAGCCCTCAGAGGCTGCATTCAGGAGCCCTGGAGCAAGGCGTCTTGCTGTGGGCCAGCGGCTCTTTGGGAAATGTTGAAAGCAGCATTTCATCAGACCATGTGAGTCACCAGCATCGCACCGCGCTGACCCACAGGGTGGCTGGTCTCCGAGCATTTGGGTGGATCCAGCAGAACGCCACGGAGTGGATGGCTCGTCAGCCGTAGCTCACGGTCCAGAGATGGGAAGTCTGAACCAAGGCAGCCTTCAGGCTCCTTGGTGGCACCTCCTGTCTGTCTCAGAGGGCGGGAGCAGGAGGAGGGCCCCAGGGTCTCCAAGACGAGGGCACGGAGGAGGGGCCGCCCTCATGGCGTGCTCACATCCCCCAGTCCCACCTCCTGGTGCCGTCATGGGGGCCAGGACGTTAACACGGATGCTGGGACACAGGCATTCAGTCCACAGCTGGCAGCTCCCTCCGCTGAGCCTCACGGGTTGGAAGCCTCGGTCTTGCCAGGGCCTCAGGTCTCCCCAGGTTATCCACAGATTCAATGCAATTCCAATACAAAGTTCAGCAGAATGTGAAGAAATTGGTTAGTTCCTTCTTCAATTTTTTACGTATTAAAAACCTGGGGTAGCCAAGTGAACTTCGAGTGAGATCCTAACGTGGTGGACCACCGCCGATGCTGGACTTAATCAGAGTTCTCGCACATGGGACGGTGCGGCCTGGCTCAAAGACAGACAGAGGCCAGTGGTGTGGACAGAGTCAGATGTGGACTCAGAGGTGAGTGGCAGGTTGGTCTTTGACAGAGGTAACCAGGGAGAAAATATGAACTTTCCATCAAATGGTGCTGTGAAAAAGGATACCGGAGGCAGAAACCCTGGACTTGAACTTCGCATTCTATGTGGAATTTTCTCAGAAAGGACCACAGGACTTAGGGGAGAAAACTTTGGCCATCTTGGGTGAGGCAAAGAATTCCTAGGTATGACCGCAGACATGATCTCAAAAGCAACAGAAAAGATGACCGACTTCCTTAAACCCAGGTTCTTCTCAGCCATACTGGCAGAGGCTGTAAGATGTGTGCCCGACGGGAAAGCATGTCCCAGAGCCGCTTGTCTGGTGGAGGCCTTGTGGCCGGACATAGGAACTCCTAACCCTCGGGGAGGAAGAGAGCGTACAGTCGCATTTCAGAAACGGGCGGGAGACTGGAGCCCGACCCAGAAGACAGGGATGGAGGTGAACGCCTGAAGGGATGCTTGCTGTCCGCCATTGTCCAGGACCCACTCCCGCTCCCTCTTTGCTCCTTCTGGGCTTCATCCAAGGAATGGCGCCGGTGGCCCAATGACCCCGGAGTTCCTGCTCCAGTTGGTCCCAGCCAGAGGCATGCAAACCTGCCCGGCCGCAGCCCTGGAGAGTCCCCATGGGTCTCCCTGAGTGGATTTGCTTGGCGCCCATGTCCACAGCAGACCCTGTGGCTGGGGAGGCTGTGGTCAGGTGGGGTGGCTCATGGCCAGGGAGGAGTTGTGTGCTGGGCACATCCCAGGGTCTTGCACAGTGTCTGCAATCCTGGGCTGGATGGGTTGGCTTCCAAAAACATGCAGCCGCATACCTCAGAAGTTGTCACTCCTACTTAGTAGTAAAGGACACATAAGAGTGGCATTTCCACCATTTTCAGGTTCACGGTTCAGTGGCATTAAGTAGGGTCTCAGTGTTTTGCAGCCATACCCACACCACGTCCTCACCCTGTGTTAGTCAGCTTTCTATGACTGTGACAAATACCTGGGAGAATCACCTTAAACAGAGGAAAGGTTTATTTTGACTTAGGGTTTCAGAGGTTTTGGTCCAGAGTAGCTTGGCCCTGTTGCTCTGGGCCTGCAGTGAGGCACACAGCGTGGTGGGTGCATGGAGGAGGAGGCTGCTCACCTCATGGTGGCCAGGAAGCAAGACAGGGGAAGGGGCTGGGGTCCCTGTATCCCCCTCAAGGTTGCACGCCCAGTGATGTGCTCCTCTCACCACGCCCCACGTCCTGAAGGTCCCACCACCTCCCAACAGCACCACAGGCCTTCAGACATGGGCCTTTGTGGGACACTTGTCCAACCCACTGCAGCCCCTGAGAGAAACCCATCCCCACTGGCAGCTGCCTCAGTCCCTGTCCCCACATGTCTGTTCCCTGTCCGTGTGGACTTGCCTATTCCAGATGCTCCATCTAAGCACGGCCCTGTGTCGAGCTCGCTCTCAGCATCACCTGCTCGAGGCTGGCCCACCAGAGCATACTCCTCCTTGCTGAGTGACTTCCTGGGGTGGAGGACGCTCGTGGTGAGTGCTCAGCTTGTCCCTCCTTGTGGGCAGCTGAGTGTGCTCCCTGAAGAGCCAGGCGGGGACCCAGGGTGGTGGGGGCCTGTCCACCCCTGTGGAAGCAGCTGTCCCATGGCGCCACCGCACAAAGACAGCAACCTGTGACAACTCTTCTGCCTCCACACGTCGTGGCTCAGCTTTGGGACCCTTCTGTGGCTCTGCGGAGGCACAGGGTGCCGGGAGGACTTACCTGAACATGTCCCCACGCTGGCCTGATTCCAGAACGTCCAGTCATGAGGACGCCTGGCTCTGCCCCAAATGGAGGGGTTGGGATCCTCAGGAGGAGGGTCTGGGGTCTGCCGTGGGCGTGAGTCCCCTGGGACTCCCCGACCATCCGTCCAGGGCGGAGTCCGTGGGGTGCGTCTGCTGTTCAGCGTGGCGCCTGCCCGTCTTCAGAAGCCTGGCCGAAGCTGCTGGGCAGAGGAGTGCCTCCATGCGGGCAGGTGTGGCGTGAGGTTGCGGGCCTGGCCGCAGAGCTCTGAAAGGAGGCCTCGCAGGTGATCCTGTTATGTTTTCAGTCAATGAACTTGAGTTATTTTCCGGAAGACCCGACTCAAAGCCCTCGCCTGTTCTGACTTGGCCGCTGCCCAGCTGTGCCCAGGCCCAGGAAGCACCAGCCTTCCTCTGCTTCCTCCTCTGCCTCCCTGGTCTCTCTTTGCCCTCCTGGTTTTAGTTGCTCAAAACAAATTCCTCCTCTTACTGTGTAGGGCCCGAAGTAAAAACTGTGCTTCCAGGGCAGTGCTTGGGGGCTGCGGGGAGGATCCTCCCACACTCCCCACCCAGCCCTCCGAGCCTGCTTCAGCAGGATGTGTGCCCACATCCCCAGGGTCACCTCCCATGAAAACTCCGTAAGTCTGGTCCCCAGGGCAGACAGGGTGGCTGAGCGCCCCTTGGCCGCACGGCTGGGAGCCCTCACGGAGCTTGCCTGGCGCTGGCCTATCCTGATGACTGTCCTGGCACCCTGACCCTGGGGAGCTTCCATCTCAGGCTGGGCTCCTTCCTGGAAGTCCAGCCTCAGTCTAAACATCTGAGAGAGAGAGAGAGAGAGAGAGAGAATTAGAGTCAGACACGCAGGTAGAGAAGAGGCAGAGACGCAGGGAGACAGCAGGCAGGAGGAGAGAGGCAGAGCGAGGCGGCTCTCCTGGCTCTGCCCCTGGCTGGGCTCTGCCGGTCGTGGTCTTTGTGATAATGTGCTTGTTCCTCTGACTTGTACTCGCTGGGCACCGCCAGGCCTGTTCCAGACGCTCAGTAGCTGCTAGGAATGAGCAGAGGCCTGTCCTCAGGCCGCCTGGTGAGGCACACCCTCTCCTGGCTGCAGGTGCCCTCTGGGCTGCGTGCTTCTGGGCAGGGCCCACCCAGCCTTGGCCCCGCGTCCAGGAAAGGGCCTGCAGGCGGAGCGTTTCCCCTGAGGGCCACACGGGGGCGCTCACGCTCCATGCTCTGGCCACGGCTTTCTTAAGGGAGCTGGTTCAGCGTCCTGGCCGGTGGTCCCTCCAGCTTCCTTCTCAAGGGTGATGGAGAAGCCCCTCGGGAGGAACAGCTGCAGTGTGGATCTGCCCGTCACAGGGAAGGAAAGCCCCTCCTTCGCCTCTGCTGATCTGGCTGCCAGGCACAGGCAGGGGTCCTCTGCCGCGGGTCCTCGGTCTTCAGAACAGTCACCTGCTCGCAGCGGATGAAATGCCTAAGTGCTTCAAAGCACCACCTGGGCAAGAGGGCCACAGTGCTCCCAGCCCCACCGAGAGGCGCCAGCCCTGGCCCTGCGGGGCGAGTCCGGCAGATTTCTTCACAAAAGAGGCATCTAAAGCCTTTTAAAAAAAGAGGAATCAGTGGAGGATGAATCATTGGAAACAGAAAACAAAGCTCTAGGGAAACTTGGTGGCAGGTGCGAGGCAGAGGTGTTTCCTGAGGCCCCACCAGGTCCAGCGTTTTAAGCCGGCAAATCCTCTGGGGGCTCAGGGTGGTGGGAGGCTTTGCAGCTCACCAGGGCCTGTGCCCCTAGGTCTAGGAGGATGGTAGTTAGGCCTGGTCACTGGGGCTGGGGAAGGGGCGGGATCCACACACGGGGCAGGAAAAGCTGCAGAGGGCTGACTGGCCCGTGACCTCCCAGGTGTGCCCAGCCTGCCACCCACACATGGCAGGTGTGGGTCACCTGAGGGCCTCTCACGGTGCAGTCGGAATGACCAGCAGCTCGGGTGAGTCCCGGAGCACATTTCCCGCCGGCTCCTGGCGCGTGGGGAGCTCACCCTTGGCTACACCTCTGCTGTCTGTCGGTGTGAGGGCGCAGTGCCTAGTGTCTCTAAGAGAGGCCCGTGAGGGGCGGTGGCCACTCATCCCCGGCCCAGAACACCAGTGCCCGCCATGCTGGGCAGTCCAGCTCCCGGGGGCTGGAGGCGGTGGCAAGGGCGGAGCTTGCCCAACCGGCGCGGCGCTCTTCTCAGCCTGGAGGCTGGAGGCAGGTGAGCCCTGGCCTTGATGTGGAGGGCCCAGTGCTGCGGAGCTGGGAGGGAGCCCCGAGTCGGGAAAGGAGCGTGCTCGGAGGCCGGCAGGGGCAGAGGCAGGGCCAACCGGCCAAGGTGCAGGGAAGTCCCAGGTGCGGGACCTCGTGTGCAGAGCCCTGTTTTGGCTTGTGTGACGAGCTGCAGGCTGAGGGACGGGGAAGCTGTGAGGGCTGGGAGGTTAGGGAAGGTGCTGCCAACCCCGGGCACCAGGCCATCCCACCTTGGGGGCAGTGGAAGGGGAGCAGGGTCTCAGGCCCCGCTTCCTACAGGAAGCTGGCAGCTCTCCTTGGCAGATTTGGAAGCACTTGTCAGATCACATCCACCTGCCAGCCCGAGCCCAGGAAATCAAGGTCTGCAGGACTGTCCACCAGGGGGCAGCAGAGCAGAGGCATCGAGGGCCCTGGGGACGCATTCCAGGCGTCCCGAGGGAGCAGGACACCCGTCAGATGCCCTTGCTTGCCTGTCCACTCCAGCGGTCCTCTGTCCACTCCTCAGGACGGCACCTTTCGGGGCAGTGCTGTGCGAGAGGCGGACGGTCCCTCCTGCGCAGGGCATCTCCCATGGCGACTCCCCTCCTGCCTGTGCTGGGGCCTGGCAGAGCTCACAGGTTGGCCAGATGGCAACGGAGATTAGGTCCCCACTTAGCTTTGAGGTGGGTGGTGGGGTAGCGTGGGGCCCAAGTGGCCACATCCAAGAAGCGTGCTGTGGCTTCAAAGAGGCTACCTGGCGGGCAGGCCCGCTCTGCCTTCTGCCCGGCTGCACTAGACAGAGGGAGCCAGGGCAGGAGGAGAGCCCAAGCTCAGGCGGCAACCAGGCCAGTGGCCAGTTCTGGACCCGAAGGGGAGCCATTTGAATCGGGCAAGCATGGATGTTTTCCTGCTTGGTTGGTGGAGAGCTGGAGGAGACTGAGGCCAGGACTCCTGGTGACCTTGGTGCACGGAGAGCCAGCCACTCTCCAGAGGGCTGCAGTTCAGGGTGCAGGTCCCGCCACGGTCCCTGTGGAGCAGAGAGCAGATCCTGCGTTTCCCTGCGCTGACATCCGGTGGCCCTCCTGGGCTGCGCTGCTGCCCTGTCACTGACAGCAGCCCCATTTGATCACCGAGCCCTTCCCTTCCACCCTGATGGACGGCTGTGTTGAGTGGCTGCTGAGGCGCCCTGTGCGCTCCGCGGTCAGCGTCTCCTTGAGGCCGTTGGCCTTTGACTTCCACTCTTGCTTTGTCCAGAGCTGGGGCTTGACGGGTGTGTGGTCTGGTGTCCTGGCCATACTGAGTGGCAGAAGTGGTGTGTCTTGGTCCCTGCCTGACCCCCAAGTGCCCCCTCACGTCCCACTGTCCCCCTTTCCGCACCTGGTGAGGCGAGCAAGCTGCCCAGAGGGGAGCCGAGGGTGGAAGGCCCTGGGTCCCTGGAGGCCCCTGAGGAGGGCGTCCGGGGAGCACGGCCTGGCTGCGGTCCTCCCTTGCGCAGGTGAGGTTCCCTCGGGGCCTGGGTGTGGCAGTTTGGGAGGATCCTGGGGACCCCGCATTGGCAGGACTGCAGCAGGCCAAAGGGACAGGCAGTTGGGTCCTTGAGAGGGCGTGTGGGGTCTCGTCTTGGTGCCTGGACTGGGTGGGACCCTGCCTGTGCTCCGGGTGGACTCGGATTTTATCACTTGGGCTCAGAAATCCGAGACTGCTCTTGGAATTTGGCGTGGCTGCCGGCACCTTCCCTGCCAGAGTGCGCGGTGGCCAAAGGATGACCCGGACTGGCTGCTCGGGCTGCCATAAATCCATGAGACATGTCCTCGGACCTCGCCAAGGGTGGGGCTGCTCTGGTGGTTGCATCAGCTGGCCGGGGGCGGTGGGCGTGGCCAGGCTGGCCGGGAACAGCGAGTGTAAACATCCCCACTGATAGCCGCAGTTAGTCAGTGCTGGGGGCAGCCGGCTGACTCTGGCCTTCCTAGGCTCCGAGGGAGTTGGGGTTCACAGAATCCTGGGGGTGGAGGTCAGGCTTGGAAGACAGCGGCTGAGGGAGCTGCGGCCGCAGGACGAGGGAGTCCCAGCCCAGGCTGTGCTGAGGACACGTTGTCCATGGCTGTGTGCACCCCGGAGGCCTGGGGAGCAGGCTCCCCCAGCTGACAAGGGGGAAACAGTCGCGGACGCCCCTGGGCTCTCCACACGGGCCTCAGGGTGGCCTCCTGTCACTCCACATGATAGTTTCTTTCTTTTTCAGGTAATACAGGTGTCCCCTGTATTGGTGGGGTCCTGGGCATCAGGTTGGGGACTCGTCCTTCCAAAGTGGGCTCCCTTGAGTCTCAGCACCCCCTGCCTTAGGCAGAAAACGGAGAGGCCACATCCAGGGCAGAGTGAAGGCCCTGGCCTGCAGGAGCGGTGGGTGGGGTGGGTGGTGAGTGTCACAGTCGCTCACACTCGCTCTTGTTCCCGGAACCCTGGAGGGCTAGCGCCATCTCAAGGCCCCAGGCATGGAAGCCCGGCGCTTCTGCCACCATCGAGGGAGAGAGGGCCTCTTGCTCCCAGACCGGCTCAGGAGAGTGCCCTCTGCCAGGGCGGGCGGGGGCCCCGTGCTGTGGAGCAGCTCCCTGCTCTCCTGCGTGCGGCCTTGGCCTTCAGCACCACCGCAGGCGTGAGAGCTGTTTTCTCAGAGGCCCTGAGGCCTGCCCCAGCCGGGCAGTCCTGGACCTCGCGTGCACTCCAGGTCTTGCCTGTTCTGTTCCTTGGCTGGTGCTGGGGGGAACCCAGGGCCTCAGGCAGGCGGGGGGTGCTCCCAGGGAGCTGCGCCCCAGCCCCCAGCCCTGCTGCCCCAGCCCATGCTCAGGGTCCCTTTCCCGCCCGACAGGGGGGTCGTCGGCTCCCTGAACTGACGTACACTCTGCTCCAAACCAGAAGGGCTGTGCAGATCAAGGTGACCCACAGGCAGCAAGAGACGGGGCAGGGCTCCGAGTCTGCGTCGCCCCCAGAAGACTCTGCGTGGGGAGGCTGGGTGAGCCGGAGGAGCAGGGGGGCGGCTGACGCAAGTGTGAGAAGTTACCATCGTCAAATATTTCCCTAATTGCAAAAAAATTAAGGGATCGAGGGATGCCAAGAAAATAGTATGGGTGTGCTAGGCGTTGGCTTTTTGGCGAAGCAAATCTGTCTGTAATCACTTTTTAAAAGATATAAAAGGAATTGCCTCCCAAAATGTGATCATTTAAGCCCGGCTTTTATCTGTGTCTTCAGAAACATTGCATGTTGGAGGAGCCGCACCAGCTGAAGATGGTGGATCTGCCTGGTAATTGCCTTCTATTATAAATCTGAGCAACATTTAGCACCACCAGGGAATGCAGAATTATCAGGAAAGCGAAACGCAGACATTGTCTTTTTCTAAGTTGAAGATTTTGTTTTCCTAGTCGGAGACAAATGTTGCGAGGTTCGCAGAACACGGTTTTGCAAGGCTTAGCGAGATTACAGGACAGCGGTTATCAATTTCCCAACTCCCGGCTGCGCGTAGGCCTCCTGGACAGCACCGGCCTGCGCGGCGACCTTCACCTGGGCTGGCCCTTCCTCCCTGGGTGTTCTGCTCTCTGTCATGGTCTTGCCTGAGACCTGAATGTTTGTGTCCTCCCCATGCGTGTCGAGCTCTCGCCCGGAGGTCATGTGATAGGAGGTGGGGCCCAAGGTCGGAGTGGTGCCTGGAGCAGGCGCGGCTGGCCTCTCCGAGAGCTCCCTGCACCGTCACACCCACTCGCTCCCGTCCCAGCACGCTGGGAGGGAGGCATCTCCAGGTCCTCCCGACGTGTGGGGTCCCCAGACTTTGAGCACCGTGGGTGTGATGTGTGCTCTGGGAAGCCAGGTGGCCTGTTTGCTGTGCCTGTGACTAAGGAGGTTGAGCAGCCGGCCATTGGCACCTTCTTCTATGGAGGTCTGTGTCCCAGAAACGCTCCCGTCCCTGAGTTGCCCAGTCTCCTCCTGCAGTGCTGGAACCAGACCTCCCCAGCCCTAACTGGACAGCGCCTCTCCTGGAAGCCCCTCCTGGCTCCCTGGAAACCCGCCAGGAGCCAGAGGGCAGCAGACACCTGAGCGCCTTGCACTAAGGGCACAGGAAAACCTAGCGCTGGGCTAAGGTCAGCATGCTTTCCCTCGGCAGACCAGAGCCTCAGGCTGGGCTGGGGTGGGCAGGGGCTGGAGAAGACCCTCAGGCACGAGGAGCGGCCGACAGGGAGGCCTGGGGACGGCTGCTGAGGACTACGTCGATGTCATCCCACCCAGGTGTCGGGCGTGTGTCCACTGGATTCTCTGCCACCCTCTGACCACAGAGCAGGTGGGCACAGCCCTGCATGCTGCCACGGCCGGCCCTTCCTCCTGCGGGTGTTTCATGGCAATGCCCTTGAGAGAACCGCTAGTCTCCTGAGACGGCGGGTCACGTGCCTCTTGGTGTTCTTGCTCTCCTGTCTTCCTGGCAGGATGAGCATCTGTGGCTCTCCACGTCCCTCCGGCCTCAGTGTGGAGCCTTGGCCATCCTGAAGCTCATTGCCCACCAGATGGCAGGTCCAGTGCGGACCACTCGGCCATCTGGAGTCATGGCAGGGCACTTCCGCAGATTAGCAGAGGAACAATTCCCGACAGCTGGAATCCACTGCATCCTGCTAGTGGAGGGGCACGTCTGGGTGGGATCCGTCTGGCACAGCCCACCTCCCAGAGGCTGCTCTGCCGCCTTGAAACGGACGTGGTCCTTGTCTGTGCACCCACTTCACACAGAGTGGTAGTTTGAGAGGGACGGCTGCTCCCTGTGTGGCCTCACTCCATTCTCGAATGTTCCATGGGTGAATTACGGGGACTTGGAAGCAAGAGAGAAACGAGGATTGAACATCACGCGGTGACGAGTCAGCTTCTCAGAGTGAGAAGCCTCTGCAGACGGGACTCAGCCACGCAAGGGTCCCACCAGTGCTGGGGTCTCCGGCCTCGCCCCTCTGCACTCTCCAGAGCGGCGCTGCTTCTGGGTCTGCTGCGACCTCCCAGCCCTCCCCAGATGGACCAGAGGAAGGCCGAGTGGCGTCACCTCCTGGTGATGCTTCCACAGCTCCAGAGTGGCTTTCCAGGCCACCGGTCCACGCCATCCACCCAGGCAGGGACCTGGAGATGTTGCTCTTAACTCCCCGCGATCTCGCAGCCTGCAGACATGCATCAGGCGCTCCAGCCTCGAGGTCGCAGTTGGACAACTGGCTCTGGTACCTGGGAAGGCGGAATCTCGAGATTCTTCAGGCCTGACTGGTTCCTAGAGTCCTAAGGTTCTCCCCGGCCATCTGCAGTGAGCCCAGGCTTCCTTCTGGGAAAACTGGCAGCCCTCCCCGCCCCGCCAGGCCCTTTCTTCTGCACCACTTCTCTGTCCTGTGCCTGACGATGGCTCCTGGCCTCTCTGGTTACCAGAAGACGGGTCCCTGACATCACTACTATGAGCCAGAAGTGGCAGGACAGAGCTGAGCCTCCACCCCCTGGCCTCCACCATCCCATAGCCAGAGTCACGCTGGCCTTTCCCGTTTTCTTCCATCACGTGGACGGGCAACTTCAGGGTCCTGGCCTGCGGGGCTCGCGGGCTCTGGCTCTACTGGCTGCAGCATGTTCTGCTGTTTTCCTTGCCGGACACTCTGCCTGTCCTCACTACTGATCCCAGCCTTGCAAAAGACCGAAAGATGGCCACAATCCACACCCGGTGTGAACACTCCATGTTCCTGTCGGCCCACAGTAGGCTCAGGTAATGCGGCCGAAGCAGCCTGGCGATACCCCGTCTCCCGCAGCGAGCAGGACCTGTTTGCCATTTCAACATCCTTTTAACTCAAATGTGCCAGAGGGTGGATGGTGGAAGCCTTGCCTCCTCAGACCCTGGTGTTGTCTTGCTGTGTTCGTCATCCTGGCATTCCTGCTGGAAGTCACCCCCACTTGGTGATTTTTCCCTCACATAGGAACACCTGTGCGCTGGTGAACTCACACGGATGCTTCCGTCCCACAGGACCATCCCACCTGAAATTCTTTGCAAGGCAGGGTTTGAACAGAGCAGAGCACGCCGTTCCTCTCTCCTGTGAGGGTGCGCTGGGGTGCAGGCTGCTCCCCGTTGTTACCAGGCTCTGCAGAGGTGGGACGGGAAGGTGGTTTTACAGGGGGAGAAAGAAGACTTCTCGGGGAGGACGCCGCTCTGAGCCTGGGAGTCTCCAAAGTCTGTGCGCCATCCCAGGCAGAGCCAGGCCCTTCCAGGGCGTTCCTGAGCCCACCTGCCTTGAGACAGGTGACCCCTGGGGGGAATCATGTTGTGCACTGCTAGGCTGTGATACTGAGGTACCGGTGAGCTTCACAAGCCCACCTATACTTTTTTGGAAACTTTTTTCTTTACGCAGAGATTAGGACCTGCAGGCTGTGTGGCCTGGTGTCAAGAGCTTGGCTGGTTGGGAGCTTGGAGTGAGACCCTCTGGGTCTGCACCTTGGCTCCCCTGCTCGCAGACTGACCTTGGGGCACCTACTCTGCCCTGCTGGGCCTCGGGACCGTCTTCTGGGAGGAAGCTTGTGGGGAGCACTCACCTCTGGACAGCCCTGGGCCTCTGGGGAGCACCCAGAACCACTTATTCAGGGTTTCTGCCTGTCAGTGTTTGCTCCAGCATGGAGATGGTGATGACCAGGACGAGGAGCTGAGGTGGAGAGGTGGAAGGGAGGACAGTCTGACCACCTTCTTCCCACATCCCACACTACCAGCAGTTGCCTGATTGACAGCTTGCCATGAGTTCAGGAGCAACTAAAGACACTTGTTATTAGCAATCTTAAAAAAGCTGTGATTCTGGCTGCATTTTCTTGTCCTCTAGGAGAAATTAAAGCTTCATTATCCCACGGCATCCCTGCGGCCCCAGGGCCTTGGGTATCAGCTGAGTGTCGTTTTCCTCCTGGAGGGAAGGCGGACCTGGTCATGGACACGGCATGATCCGGAGCAGGCTGCTTGCAAGGCTGGTCCTCCAGCCTGTGTCACAGCTGTCCTGTAGGTCTGGTAGGGTGTGTGCCAGTCCCTGGGACCTGCCAGCTTGCTCTGCAGCTGCCAGCCAGCAGCGGGCCCCTCTCTCTCCACTCCACCTTCCCAGGGCCTGTGCTCCTTACAAGAATTTTGCTCTCTTGCAGCTGGTCCTGAAAGCTTTCCCTGAAGTTATCAGTGCACAGCTCAGGAGTCGCAGTTCTCTGAGGAACTGCTGCTAGGCCACCCCCTCCACACCCAATGCAGGATCTGGAAGCTAAACCACATGCTGTCAGGAGAATGTGCTGCTCAGCGCTGGGCATGGTGGCACCGAACTGAGATCCCAGCCACTCTGGAGGCTGAGGCAGGAGGATCACAAGTTCAAGATCAGCCTCAGCAAGCTAGCAAGGCCCTAAGCAATTCAGTGAGACCCTGTCTTAAAATAAAAAATAAGAAAACAAGATAGGACTGTAGCTATAGCTCAGTGCTCGCCAAGTATGCGCCAGGCCCGGGTTCCACCCCGAGTACAGGGGAATGGACGCTGTTCGGTAGCTCCATATACTTAAGTAGATCACAGACTGGTATTTTCTTCCTTTACAGTTTTTTCTTGGCATTCTCTTTGTCCGATAGTCTTTGAGCACACATAGAAAGGAAATGGAGGCTTACAGAAGTAATCCAGAAAAGGGACAGGAAGTGGGGCGGGAGGTCTCCAGGCAGCGGCCCCCTGGTGTGGGTGATGCTAATCAGCAGGTTGAGAGCAACGTGCAGTGTGCCCGGTACCCAGGCTCGGGGAGTGTCCTGGGCCACCCGCGGCGTCAAGAGCGTGCCTTCCTGTGGTGAGGGGGAGCAGGTTGGAGGGTGTGTGCGAGGCTGACAGGTGAGCTTTGGGCATCACCGCTCTGTGCCCGAGCCCGCACCTCTGAGTTGGGTGCTTTCCGAAGGGAGGCTTACAGACAGACATCCACACTTAGGGCCAAGGCCATGGATAAAATGGCTCAAACCAAGAAACGTTAGCTGCTGGGCATCTTCACAGATTTTCCTACGCTGTGGGGACGCAGAAAGGATCAAGCCGTCAGCGTGACTTGCTCTCCGTGTTTCCTGTGGCTCGCTGCCCTGGGCTTGGGTGCCAGGGCCCTGCCAGTGGGCGCCTGCACGGCGGGGTGCTGGTCCTCTCCAACAGGAGGCCCTGCCTCCGCCGCTCCCTCCAGGAGGGATTGCAGACCCGCTCGGCAGGGGAGAGATCTGCTGCAGGTTCCAGGCAGCTCCTTGTGAGGTAACCCGGCTCCTCTGGAATTCTTAGTGGGTTGGGACTTTTTATGGGAAATGAGGCCAACGAGGGAAGAAGTCTAACAGCTGGGAAGCTTGTGAACTCTTCTGCCAGGGCGTTGCCAAGGATTTTAGGACCAGAAATGTGAAGGGACTTCTTTGCCGTATTATCAACTAGACTCCAAGTAAAATTGCCTTTTTTTCTTTCTCTTTGAAAATTGTGTGTGATCTTCTACGTGGACAAGTGAAAACGCACAGATGCCGTCTCTACTGGACGGGAGGGAGGGCCTCGGACGGCGTCTCCAGACTCGCAGGCTCTCCTGTGCAAGGCCAGAGACGTCACTGGGAACCAGCAGGCTACACCAGGAGTGACGGTGACACGGGGTCTCAGGGGGACGTGTCTTCTGCTCTGGGCATTCGTGACACTGAGAAAGGGACTGGAGAGGGGCCCCCTTGCTTTTGTACAGTGACTTTTAAGGAATTGACTCTGCTGTGGTCACCTCCTGCCCCACTCTGTCCCAGCCTGTTGGCAAGAGGGGCAAGTTCCAGGGACAGTAACGAACACCACACTGAGAACAAAGGAGCAGGCGCACCCCGGGGAAGGTGCTAGAAGGCTCCCCTTCAGCACACTGAGGCTGTGAGCCCGCGAGGCTGACCACGGGAGCAGAGGCCGGCACCCCAGACGTGACCAGGAAGTGGCGTCTCCATCCCCTTGAATGACAGACGGAAGGCAGGGCAGCTCAGTGCGGGTGTTCTCTGCAGCACATTCTCAGGAGCTCTGTGGTCCCAGCTGTGGGACAGATGGCGGAGACACGAAGTGGGATCTGGCCGTGGAACCGTCAGTGGCCACCACACGGAATGATCAGCAATGCCTCATGAAGTGGAGCAGGCGAGACGTATCAGGCAGCACTTGGGTGCTGAGCACTGAGCACGTGGTGCCTTCTGGGTAGGAGGGCTCCGCAGGAGGAAGCCGGGCAGGACACCAGGGAGCCCTTGAACGCAGGAGCCTGAGGGGGGAGAATGATGGGCCTCAGTGGGACCGAGAGGTCAGCTGGAAGAGGAGCAGGATGACGGCTGGGGATTCGTGAGACCGTACCCGGGGGGGAACAGCTGGTGACCCTGCTGTCTCAGTGCCTGTCATGGGGACCCCCAGGCAGGGATGTTGGGGCACCTTAAGCTCTACCATAACTTCCCTGCCCTGAAATGCAACTACTTATTAAGCTATTTTTTCCTTTCTGCTTGATTTATGCTTATTTCACTCTATTTTTTCTAGTTTATATCATTGAAGCTTAGGTTACTGACTTGCTGTGTTCTTTTCTTCCCTAACAGACGTCCAAAGCTATACATTTCCCTCTAAGCTCTACTTTAGCTGTACTCCACAAATTTTGATGTGATGCTTTGATTTTCACTCAGTTTAAGATATTTTCAAATTTCTCTGGATGGTACTTTTTACCCACTGAGTCGGTGGGAGTGTGCCTTTTACCTGCCCACGTGGTGGAAGATTTGCGGTTACTTTTCCGTTCCTGATTTATAGCTCAATTTCCTCATGTCCAGAGGGTATGTTTTATATTGATTGGAATCACTTTACGGCTTAGGATGGGGTTTACCGTGGTGACTGGTGCGTGTGCACATGAGGAGAGCGTGTGTCCTGAGGCTGCTGGGTGGGGTGTTCCCCACATGGCGATTAGATCCAGATGCCCACTGGGCTGTGCATCTCCTCTAAATCCCTTGCTGATTTCATGTCTCCTAGTTCTGTGACCGTGCTCGTCAGGATGCCTCGCAGAAACCCGGCCAGCAGGACATCCATCTATGTTTATCAGCCTATATCTACGTCCAGGGAAAGCATGGGAATCGACTTACCTACCTGATCAGGAGCCAGAGTCCCCCCATGCGCTGCCTACCAGCTGGAGACCCAGGAAGGCGAGTGGTGAGACCGTCTGAGTCTGAAGCCCACGAACCCGCAGCTCCGATGTTCAAGGGAGAAGAAAGGTCCCTGTCCAAGGAGAAAGGAAAAGACAGACAATGAAGTGGGGGGTGGGAGGGAGAGTGAGCCACAGACAGAGACAGTAAGACAGAGGGACAGAGAGAAACAGAGACAGAGAAACAGAAAAAAGTAAGACAGACAAAGACAGGGAGACAGATGGAGAGACTGGCTCCACCGGGAGTCATGGTGCCACCCATTAGTCAAATGCTAACTTTCCATCACGCTTGTGAAGATGACAGAAATTATTTCTTCAAAAATGCTTTACCGCACCCTCCTCCCTTCTGGGTGTGGATGAAGTGTCAGGCTGTTCCCCCCAGGCCCCTGGGACTCTTCCTGAGTCATTGTTCTCTGCTCAGGCTGCCTGTCTCTTCAGTGTCCCCTCAATCACCGCACTCACTGCAGACTCCAGGGACCCGCACCTCACTCCCGAAGCTCCCGTCTGGTCTGTGTTTTCTCCTGCTTCCCAGCGTGGAGTGGGAGGCGTCAGGGATGCGGATGTGGTCCACTGCGTGCCACAAGTGGGAGCGGAAGCAGGACTTGATCCTGGAGACCCATGGCGGCTCTTCTAGCCTTTGTTCCAGGTGGTCATTGCCGTGTCCACCGTGGCTGCCCTCAGTCCTCACCAGCAGCTTCAGCATTGGCCTCGCCTGCCTCTGGTGTCTGCTGTGGAGTCAGAGAAATCTCTGTGGAGGTTCAACCAAAGAGACTGGCACAGGGAGGAGCAAGGAAGGAGATCCAGGCAGAGGGCCAGGGCAGTCCTGGGGTGGAGGAGAGGCCAGGGAGAGCATGCAGCCACACAACTGGAGCACGAGGGGTGACCACGCTTGGATTTTGAAGGGTGATTCAGGCCAATGAGAGCAGCCTCCAGGTGAAGGCGATGCCGGTGCGGAAGCAGGAAGCACTGAGGGGAGAGGCTGCGATTCACTTTCAACAGCCCAGAGCCCCATTCCCAAGCAAGCCCATGTGGTGCCCTTCGGGTGCTGGAAGGGAGGGTGAAGCCTCCTAGGGTGGCCGGAGAAACCACCCTGGGTACTTGTGTTTGGAAACGTTTCAGTGTAGAAATTCATTCTTAGCTGAATGTGATGGCGCATGCCCGTCATCCCAGTGACTTGGGAGGCTGAGGCTGGAAGATTGCAAATTTGAGGTCAGCCTAGGCAAGTTAGTGAGACCCTGTCTCAAAATAAAAAAAATATATATATATGGACTGGGGATGTAGCTCAGTATTAGAGCACTTCTGAGTTTTCCCCAGTACCAAAAAAAAAGAAAGAAATGTATTCCTAACATCCCATCAAAGAGGCTGGGGTACAGTAGTTAGGTGGCAGAGCACTTGCCTGGCATGCATGAGGCCGCGGGTTCCATCTCCAGACTGCAAGGAGGGAAAGAGAGGCTTCTACACAATCCACACTCTGGGATCCTGCCACTCAGGAGGCCAAGGCTCCCTCCTATTGGGGGTTCGTATGGGAGAGTGTCACAGAAATTCTTTCTGCTGTCACGGTCTAAGTTAGGGTAGCTAACACAGTGCAAGCCACGGTGGAATCCAGTTGCTTTTCAAACCAGATATGTTTCTTGGATTTCTGGTTTAATTCCGTTTGTAGGGGCTTCATGAATTTCAGCATCAGGACACTCCCTGCTTTAGACTCACCCCAGGAAACCCCTTGCTGAGCAATTCCGTCTTGAAGGTTTTCACGGAGCGTGACCGTCGCTCGGAGACAGCTCATTAGCCGCAGCGGCTCAGCAGGACTCTCTGCGAGGCGCGGGTGACTGATGGATTCCACTTCAAATGGCAGGTGTCATTGCTCACATGAACCCAGCGCTGGTGGTGAGGGATGACGACGTGTCGGCACCGGTCTGTTGGGACCTTGTCGTCTAGCCTCTCGAGTTGCTTATCTGTCAGTCATTGGTAGGGGAAATGAACCGAGGCTTGAGGGAGGGGCCACGGACGGTGTCGGTGGCTGGGTCCAGAAGCCAGGTTGGAAAGTTGCTGTGGGCTGAGATGCAATGGGGATGCGGAACCACGGTGGGGCCCGTCAGCGCCAGACCCCGCGTTGGTTAGGGATTGTCTTCAAGTGTGTGTAACAGAGACCACACTGTGGGCTTGATGGCCCAGCAGCCACCAAGGACCCCACTCCCACCTTGGTTCTGCCGTTCCTAGTTGGTGGGGTGTCCCACAACCATTGTCCAGGCACCATTCCTGTACAGAAGTCACCCTTCTTGGCGTTCAGTTCCATGAGTTCTGAGCGTCACATCGGGTGACATAATTGCCACTGTTCAGGGACACGGAAGGCCAACACTCTAAGGTGATTCCTGAAAGGAAAGGTAGCTCAGTTTGGGGTGTGATTAGGAAAGGTATTTTAACGTTTCAATTGTCAGCTTAGCAAAATAAAACTGGCTGTTGGTGCTGACCTGGCAACCTGGCTGTCAGTCCTGGTAAGCCGCATGCCAGGAGGGCCACACGCCTACCGTGTAACGGTGTGATGCCTTCAGTGTGTTGGCAGCCACCTAACCATCACCAGGGCCCAATGGCAGAGCCTTCCGTCACCCCAAGGCAGACCTCTTCCTTCCCTTTTGACTTCCATTCTGCGTCCTCCTGGTCAGAGGACACTCTGCACACGAGTCCAGCGTGTCCTGTTTGTTGAGGGCAGTTTCACGGCGCAGCGTGGTCTACGGTGTGGGTGCATACACGCTGCTGGCGTGCTCTGGGTGGTCACAGCCAGGCAGGTCGCTGGTGTTGGTCAGCTCTTCCATATCTGCTGACTGTCTGCCGATCCTGCTGGTCCCCGAGGAGGCGTCTCCAAACCCAGCCCCACCTGTCCGTCTGTCCTTCCAGCTATAGTGGTTTTGTAGTTCTCCGGCTAGCCGCGTGCCTATCTGGGGTGGTTATGTGTCATTGGTGAGTCTGTCCCTTTGATCTTGGGTGATGACCCTGATCCTGACGTCCTCTTTGCCTGTGGTGGCCCTGCTGGCTTTCTCTCTCCCGTGTTTGCAGGTGATCCCCTGTACCGCGTTCCCTGCCAACCGAGCTGTGCGTCTATACTTAAAACCTGTTCCTTGTGGGCAGTGTGCTGTGGGGCTTTCTGTTCGCCCAGTCTGGGGCTCTCTGGTTTTCATCTGCACTCACGCGATGACTGGTGCGGTTGGAGCCACGGTCCGCCTTCTGCCAGCTGTTCTCTATTTGTTCCATCTGTCCTTCGTTTTCCTTTCCCCCTCCTTTTTATCATCTGGTTTTGGATGAGTTCAGAACTCATGACTCAGCATCACTGGCTTCTCATTTATACCTTTATGCTTTCCCCGTGGCTGTCCTGAGCCTTTGGTGGTGAGCGCAGAATGCGTCTCTCCAGCTCATCACAGGCCGCCTCCAGAAACATGGCGGCCCTCTGTGTGGCAGGGCTCCTCCCTGCAGGGCGCTCCCACGTCCCTCCTGCCTCCCGTTATATTTTGTCTTATGTTTTCCTTTTACATATGCTACCAACCCAGAGCACATTCCACCCTCTTTTCTTTAGACAATTTGCTTTTTATAACATTTAAAACTAAGAGAAAGGTCTTTCCTGGTTGCCGCCATTTAACCTCTACCGGACACCCCTCATTTCTTCATGTAGATCCAAGACCTTGTCTTGTGTCATGTTGTTCTGCCTAAAGGTAGCCTTCTATATTTCTTCTAGTTCTGGCCTGCTGGTCATGAAGTATTTCAGCTTCTGTTTGAAGAAGTGCTTATTACTTTTTCTTTTTCATTGAGACATAATTCACATACAATGGAATTCACTTTTTTAAAGTGTAAAACTCAGGAGTTTTTAGTACATTCATAAGCTTGTACAACCATCCACCACTATGTACTTTCAGAACATTTCCGTCACCTCAAAAGGAAACCCTGGATCCATTAGCGGCCGCTCCCTGCCACTTCCCAGATGGCCCCTTCATTCTTGAAAGCTATCTTTGCTGGGTATAGAATTCCACCCCTCCCTGCACGACCCTCTGCTATTCACCAGGCCATCCTTCCTGCTACCAAGTCAATCCCCCTTTATACTTGGTTTCTAGCAGTTTGGTGAACATGTGTCGAGGTGTGTGTGTGTGTGTGTGCGTGTGTGTGTGTACATGCACATGTTTGGTATTTACCTTGCTTGAGATTGTCAGAACTTTTTGAGTCTGGCTGAATGTCTTTCACGTGTTAATTTTTTTATTCTTAGCCTGTATGTCTTCAAACATTTTTTGTCTCATTTTCTCATTTCTACTTCTGAAATTTCATTTACTCACAGATTAGATTATTTGCTTTCTGTGCTCCATTAAAAAAAATATTCTTTTTCACTTTGTGTTTCAGTTCCAACCATTTTTACTGACAGTCATAAGGTTGGTGATTCTTTCCTTGCCTTTGCTTAGTCTACTGATGAGCTCAGGCTTATCTGTTATCTGTCTTTTTTTAGGATAGCATTTCTATTTGACGACTCATAAGATTTCCACCTCTGCAGTCATTTGCCATTTGTTCATGAGTGTCGTTACATTTTCCAGTGAAGTATTTAACATATTAATCATATTTCTTTTGCAGTACTATGGATTGAATCCAGGGCCTCTCTTCAGCCCCTTTTATTTTGAGACAGAGTCTTGCTGAACTGCTGAGGCCAGCCATGAATCTGCAATCCTCCCACCTCAGTGTCCCGAGTTGCTGGGATTACAGGCAGTGTGCCACCGTGTCAGCCCCAAGTAGAGTTATTTAGCATTTTCTGTCTTATGGTTCTGGCTGCTTTGTTTTATGATGAGGGGTGTTTTTTCTTGATTTTTTTTGCATGTCATGGTTTTGAAATGAATGCTGGCTACTTGTGTGAGATGGTGGGAACTGCGTCAGGCAGTATTCGTGTCAGGAAAGGGGCACTCCTCTTTCCTGCTGGGCCAGGAATGTACGAGCACTTGTGAGTCTGTGTGTCTGTGCGCATGAATCGATGTGTGTGTGTGTGGGGTGTGCACATCCTGAGCTCTGTATGTGTGGCATGCATGTAACGCGCTGAGTACGTGTCGAAATACATGCATGTTTGCATGTGTGAGGCACCTGTGTGTGTTAAGTTGCTCCGGCTGGGCGTCTCCTGGGGTTTGGGTTCTGTGGCGAGGGTGGCCTCCAGGGCAGCTGGGCGTGGGGGTGCTGGCTGGTGAGGCTCCTCTCGGAATCCTGTGCACGTTAGTGCTGGGGTCTCTTTTGTGCAATGGCCAAATCCTGCTCATGTCTCTCCCAGTCCCAGTTGCTGGCTCCCACCAGCCGGGAGGGGACAGTGGGAGATCTCAGGTGGCCGGTGACCCTGTGTCTGGGTGGGTTTTCTCTGTGCCTTTCCTCCTGCGGGGGGCCTGGAGAGGAGGCTGGAGAGGGCGAGCCCTGGGGTGCAGCTGCAGGGCGGCACATTCCCGCACAGCCCACGCTGGGCTCTGAAGTTCACGGCAAGGCTCTGCTGGGTTCCTCCCCCAACCTGTGCTCTGCCACCTGTGAGCCAGCGCTCATGCCCATCTCTCCTGGCCTGCCTGGCTTTCCATGGCTTCAGGCAGGGTGTTGCTTAACCCCCAACTCTTGTGGGTTCAGGAGGAGCTGGACTTCTCCTGTGCTCTTTCCACATGCCAGGAGGAAAGCTGTGCTTCCATTCTCGTGCCTGCAGGGTGGGGCCCACCTCGACTCACCAGTCTGTGTTGTAGCCAGGGAAAAAGACCTGGGTCAGACGGCTTCCGGGAGCAGAAATCAGAGGGGCTTGCCTTTTGAACACGTGCTCTCAGAGGCTCTGGCCTACATCTCCTCGTCCACAGGCCATGTGGGCATCGCTTGCTGAAAGGGAAGTGGCCTTGTCAAATGGAGCCGATGGGCACCTGGTTGCCCTGGGGATTCTGCACAGGAAGGAGGGATGGGTGCCGGGCAGACAGTCAGCAAGGGCTGCTGCACAGCCATGCTTGAGACTCTCCTGGTTGACAATTTCTTGGGGTTTTATCCTTCTGTTCTCTTTGAAAATCAGACAAGAGCTATGGACCCTCTCCCGAAAAGATGGAGGTATGCACAAAGTGTGTGCGTGACGTGCCACACTTGCTGACTCTCCAGAGCCTGTCCAGGATTGCCTGAGAGATCCGAGGGACTACCAGGCACCAGTGCCCGACCCTGGTTCTCCGAGTGCAGAGCCTGAGGCAAAACTGGACGTGTGTCTGGATCCGTGGAGTGTGACTCTGAGGACAGAGTGAGGGGCAGAGGAGGAAGACCAGGAAGCGGGACCGTCCGTGCCAGGCAGTGTGACCAGGGTGTCATCCAGTAGTTGGTGATGGAGGGAAGGGCGTGTTCGTCTGCGGACCCTGCTCTCTGGGGCATGGATCCCCGTGGTTCTGGGTGCCGCCCAGGAGCCGGAGCAGGCCCCTCAGGCAGAGCACCCAGAAGAGCACCCCTGCCTTCTGGACACACCTGGCGTGGCGCCCACTGTCCTGACTGGCTGGGGTGAGAAGCGAGGGGAGGAGGTGAAGGGCAGGAAGCCTTCCTGGTCCAGGCCCTGTGTGGCAGGATGGTGGGCTCTGTCCAGGCACGACTGGCATGGCTCCTGCCATGTCCCCTCATCCCCGCTCTTCACTGGGATTTCTCAAACACACTTTATTGACCTGTATTTTGAGTTGCAAGTTCCAACTTGCTTAAGCCAAAATGTGAATTTACTGGTGCTTTTCAGAGAAATCTGGCTTTCAGGGTTGCAGGGTCCGGGGCTTAGCGGACACCACCATTCTTTCCGGCCCTCTCCCAGCGCTGACACGCTGCTCTCTCTGCCCCGTATTTTCTGCTGTAGGTAGTTCTTTCCTTTGTGGAGAGAAACTGGCATCATCAGACTTCATGAAGACCATCTGGGTTAGCCGTGCCGGTCGTGGGCACAGGGAGTTGAGCTTTTCCCTTGGGGTTAATCTGTCGGCTGACGGGGGGAGGCAGTGATTGGTGCTGAGTAGGTGGCGCTTCATCCCCAGACCTGTCGTGGTGTCCAGGCATGGAGATGCTGGACTGTCCCACGTTCCCATTAAACTTCAGGGCTGGCGAGGGGGCTGTCCAAGCAGAAAACAGTGGAGACAGAGTCTGGGCTGCAGAGTGCAGGTCCCTGAGCTCCCTGTGAGCTTAGCCCATTCTGCTGGCTTCTTTCTGGAACATTCTTCCCTTGGTCGTTAGGAGAACTCCCCACCTCCTTCATGGTGCTTCCTTGGAACCCCCACCCTGCTCTGTCCCCCCGAACTTCCTGGCTCCGTCTGCCCTTTAGGACCTGTGTGAGCTGCGCACCTCTGGGCAGGTTGCTCTGCCTGCGTTCGGGCACACGGAGCAGGCCTGTGAGCTCGAGCGTGCTGTGCCGAGCAGCCAGGACACGCTCGGTCATGCCCAGGCTGTGCCCCGTGCCACGCCTCATTGCCAACTGGCTTCCACTACAGCATCCCTGTGAAGTCACACTGGTTGGCATCTACCTGGAAGTGAAGCCTGCTTCTCACGTCCACCGAGCTCCCACTCACTGGTTCCGTCCACATCCCAAAGCCAAGCATAGGTGCACTCATCCCACAGGTGTGGTCTGATGTCGAAGGCTAGACACCACGCAGTGCCCATGCAACCCACAGGGGACGGGCGGCTCACGTGGGCACCATCTGGGTGGGAAGTGATTGATGAGAGGTGAGGAAAGTTGAACAGGTGGGCACATCAGACAGTGACTGACGGACCTGAAGAAGTATGGCAGGAAGGCATCCCGAGAGGACAGCCCCCGTCAGGAGTGTGCCTGGGCTGTCCCAGAGGGGCAATGGAGAGGGCCGTGCAAGGGTTCTGCTGTCTGTTCCCAGGTCCTTGTGCCACCCAGTGGCATTTCCAAAATCATGCCAAGTGAAGCCAGCCAGATGCAGAGACAGGTGCTGCAGGGTCTCATTCCCACATGGAGTCTCAGGAAGCCAATGGCATCAGAGCAATGTGGGCAGGGAGAGGACAGGACAGGGGGCCAAAGAGTGCCAAGGCCCAGCTGGAGGAGCAAGCTCCAGTGACCCACAGTCCTTCCTGACGTCTCACACACTCCAAGATCACTAAGAGAATGGACTCTAACATTCTCCCCACAGAAATGGCAGTGGTGGACATGCTGCTCAGCCTGATGGAAATGTCTACAGCATCTCCAGATCAGACCACTGCTGACATCTCTCACCGTTCCCACGCAAGCTAACCGGCCGGCGAGGAAGGAGTTGTGCGCGGTGAAGACCGCATCCCAAAAATAGACACGATTTTTATGTTAGTGAAAAAGTAGCTTTTAAAATCAGCACGGTTTAGGAAACCCTGCTTTGGAGAGAGCTGGGCTCCCCGTCTCAACCTGAGCGTGAGAACAGTGGCAGGCAGGTGCGGAAGCAGGCTCGAGCCTGCAGCCTGGCATCAGGATCAGGAGTGGGTGCACAGGCTGGGTGCCAGGCCACGCGTGAGGCCACAGAGGCGTGCCCATCCTGCTAAGGCAGGGGCATCGACAGCTTCGTGGGGCCCCGTAAACACAAGGGCAGTGTGGTTCAGCGGTAGGCACTTGCCCCGCATGCGGAGGCCAGGGCTCCATCCCCACCATGGCAAACCGCGAAAAACGAAGGCAGTCCGCCTCAGGACACCCCAGAGCAGGTCCCACTGCAAGCGCTTCACGTCTGGTTTTTGCTGTTGCCCCTGAATTGGGGGCGTCCCGCTTTCCGAGGACAACTTTGTGATTAACAGAAGGGCCTGGCTTAGCTTAGTCGCTTCGTCTGCATTCAGCACCCTGGAATTCTTGAGAGATCCAGGCCAGGCTAAGCACAGCAGGGCTCCGGGGACCGCTGGCCTGTCCTGAGCAACCTGCCTGCACCAGCTAGTCACCGCTGCCACGCAGGG
>JAJEJO010002350.1:60905-89831 GCA_020662805.1 Glaucomys volans
TCCTGGTGGGAGGCAGGGACCTCTCCTCTCCCTGCTCCTGGTGGGAGGCAGGGACCTCTCCTCTCCCTGCTCCCGGTGGGAGGCAGCCCGCTGTGCGCAGCCTGGGCTCCAGATTCATCTGGGCCACACCTGAAAGTTTCTGGGAAACTGCTGCCTGCTATCCAGCCAGCTTGGGGTCCTCAGGGTTTTTCCTTGAGGCAGAAGGAAATTGTTTATTGCTCGGGGAGGAAAGTTTGATGCAACCTGTATGAGGCTGAGACTTTGGGGACAGGTGTCCTTAGGTGACGAGTTGGTCGTACATGTCCTGAGAGAAGACCACTCAATTCCAATAAAAATAAACAAGTGCTTTAAGAGCCGAAAACACGGGGAGGCTGCGTCTGGACTTTGAGGGACCCGCAGTTGTATGGAGCCCTCTGAGGTCAGGAGCACAGCTGGGCGCACGGACAGTTTGAGCTGGTCCTGAGTTCAGCCCTCAAAACGTGTCAGGGTTGTTTGTTTCTCCAAACCCAAAACAAGCCTGGGCTGGGTGACAGCAGAGGTCCCTGCCCCGGGCTTGGGCAGGCCATGTGCAGGCCTGGGCTGGGCGCTCCAGGGAGCAGCTTCTCCTGGGGAAGGAGCACATCTGCAGTTCTGGCTGTGGCACTGGAGGTTCTCTGCTCTGGGATGAAAGGGCTGGGTCCTGGGCGTCCTGTGACTGCCACCACCCCAGGTGACCCATGTGGAAGGGAGATGGTGGCACCAAGGGGAGGACAGCTTTTGGATGTCGCAGTCTGACGTGTTCCCCAGACTCCAAGGGCAGGAACGGGCAGCTGTGGAGTGAATTTGCCCTCTGTCCATACGCAGCCTGGCAGGCATGGGGTTAAAATATGAATTAGCTGCCAACATGGAAAGAGGAAGTGTTTACTCGGTGTGGTGCCCCTGCAATCCTAGCTACCTGGGAGTCTGAGACAGGAGGACCAAAAGCTGGAGGCCAGCCTAAGCAACTTGGCAAGACTCTCAAAAACAAACAAACAAAAACAACAATAAAAAAGGCAGAAGAGAAAATGTCAAGGACTTCCCATTTCCTTGAGAAACCCCTTCGTGTCCTGCCTCTGTCCCCAGGCCATGGTGGCCTCTGTCTATCTCCATGGCACTGAGGTCAGCTGTGAGGGGCCGCTGGGGGTGCAGCCCTCTGCTGGTGGCCCCGGCTCCTTTCTGCAGCAGGGTCTCTCCCTAATAGGATGGCAGTCCTCCTTCCTGGGGTCCCTCTGCCACAGGCTGCCGCAGTTGGCCTCCCATGGCCTTCACACATCCTGCGAAGCCCTTGGCATGTGCCTGTCCTGGCCACACACACTTGGCTTTCGCTGGTTTCCTCCCTGAAGGAGTGAGGTGGCGAGAGTGGGGGCAGGGAGAGCGGCGGCCTTGCCTCGTGTCCTCCCTGTGGACAGCCTCCTGTGCCAGACGTCGGCTGGAGGTGTTTCTCACATGTCCACCTGACACCACGGCCAGAGCCAGAACCAAGCCAGGAAGCCCACAGCGGCCGTGGCTGGGAGCCAATGCTGGCCCAAGCCTGCCACCGGCCAGGCCGCGCTGGGCCGCTCCGCCTGTGCTGGACGTGTTGTGCAGAGCACCGGGCCTGCGAGGGGACCCTGCATAGGCGTCCCACTCATCACCACATCCCGGGTCAGGCGGCTTTTCCTGGGGCCTGAAGATCTGCCCCGGGTTGTCCAAATCCAAGTCCCGCAGAGGAGGTACGGGACGTGGAAAGGGGAAATTGGCATCTGGGCTTCATTTTAACATAATTATCTCAGCAGAAGTGTGTTTTCACGAATCTCCTTCAGGGCGAGATCATCAGGAGGCAGCGAGCTTTCAAAGCAGTTGATTTAACAATATTTCATAATAATACGGAAGGCGTTTGGATGCCTGTGGGTGGTGGCTGTGCGGTCAGGATTAGGGAGAGTGGACGGGCCACACCTGGTGGGGGCGCAGAGTGACAGCCCATTATTCTCATGATGGACCAACGTGAAGGAGAGGGCGTCTCCCCAGCAGACCCGCTGCTCACATTGCTCATATCCAGACCCTCATGTCCTCTCTGCTGGTATTTTCAACTGACTTTTTAAAAGAATGTTTTGGGGGGTTGAGGCAGGAGCTTTCCAGAAGAGCGGCCATCTGAGGAGCAGGCTGTTCCCTCTGCTCTGGGGAGAGGATGCCTTTCCTCTGCTCCCGCCCACGCCTGCTCCTCCAGCATCTGCTTCCTGCATCCTGCCAGCCCATGGTGGGGGAGCCTTCTGGAAAACAGGCCTTCTGGGGGAGGCTTTCATGGCCCCCAGCTGCCAAGTGGGAGCCCGGGGGCCTTGGAGAGAAAGGCCATGGGACACTGGCCGACCCCAGGGGCAGAGAGTCTGCTTTCCTTCACACCAGGGTCTCCTTCAGCAGCTCTGAGCTAGGAGGCCCTCCCTGGGCAGTTCTAGCAGATTCCTTCTCCCACGGCAGGCCCTGCAGCTCAGAGGTCCTCGTGCAGGGATCTGCTCCTGGCCAGGCGAGTGCAAGGTCCCTGGTCCCTGGTCCTGGCCAGGTGAGTGCAAGATCCCTGGTCCCTGGTCCTGGCCAGGCGAGTGCAAGGTCCCTGGGCATGTGCTCCCAGGCCTCGCACAGTCCACAACAGCTGGTCGCTCAGGGCTCCCCTGTGTGGCCTTTGGCTCTGTGAGGACTGTGTCCCAGCCGCCACTCACCCCAGTGCCTGAGCTCTGCACTCTTGCTGAACACGTGCGTCCAGGCCGACTGCCTGGCTGATGCCTCAGCCTCCTCAAAGGCGTCCCGTCAAGGCCTGGGCAGCTGTGTGTGTGCAGTGATGGGCCTGGGGTCGTCTGTTGACGAGTTGGGGTGGCTCCACTGCTCATGCCAGGCATCCTGCCACAGCGAAAGGTCAAGTGACAGCAGAGACGGGCAGCCGTTGCTGGCATGGGGGAGACAGGCCGTTGTTCCCGGCATGGGATCCACCGTAGGATGGCTTTGCTTGCTTAATCTCATTTCTTGTTGGATCCATTGCTCTGCTAGTTAAGATGATGCTGTTTGACACAACAAAAAAACAAAACATGGATGTTGGCCAAGAGAAGAGGAGGAGGAGGAATGATAGTAGATGAAGGGGAAGAAGAGGAGGACCCACCTTGGACTCCTCTGACGTTTAGAAAGCCGTTTCCGACATGGCGCTAACTGCCTTGAGTGACTTCTGATGGGCTCATCTCGAGGGGCTCTGGCTGCTCCCAGGAAGGCTTGTCCCCGCTGCCCCCTCGGCTCTCCCTTCCTGCCCTGGGGGCTTCCTGCTCTTCTCCCTGAGGACGTCTGGAGGCTCCTCTGCTTATCAGCAGTGCCGGGCTGCCGGAGCGTCTCCCCGCACACTTGCCCTCTCCCGGGCTCAAGCTGACTCTTAACATGGGCTTCCCATGAGCTTATTTCAAAAGCTGTCAGCAAATGCTACACCATTTGCAGGGTGCGGACAGAGGGTAGCCTGGACCCTGGCCTGCTGTGGACACAGCTGCTGTCTTCCTTGGATCTCGGGTCAGGGGCCGAGGTGGAGGAGGCAGGCTTCAGAGGAGCCTCCGTGCAGCGTGCCTGCCTTACAGATTGGGTAACTGGGCCCAGAGAGGCACAGCCTGGGGCCCGAGGCTGCAGCCTTGGCGGCCAGGAGCTGCACAGTCTCTGGTGCTCCTGGGTCATCCAAAAGGCTCAGGACCCTGCAGTCTGCTGCCCACACAGGCTGGTGGAGAGGCCCAGTTCTGGGACGCTGCTCATTTGCTTCTGTGCTGCACGGAAGCCACACTGGACAGAACCCCAGAGCCCAGAGGTTCCCTTGATGTCTGTCATCTGTTCATTTTACAAAGGGAGAAACTGAGTCTTGACTGTGGGAAGCACGCCTCAACCAATCCTATGCAGTTTCCCGATGCATGCACCCCTGTGAGCCGAACCAGCCGGCCAGACAGCAGGACTTTCTGGCTCAGAAAAAGTATTTTGTTTCTTAAGATATTTAAAAAATGTCTTGGAGAAAATTGTGAATCACCTGATGGTTGTAAAAAATAATGAGGAGCTCTCGTGTGTCCTTTACCCATGTCCCTGATCGTCAGCATCTTGCAGGACCACAGACAAAACCCAACAGCCCACTGACCTCATTCAGAACATACCAGCTCCACCTGGTCTTGTGAGGGCCCACAGGGCTTTGGAAACCGCAGACTTGGAAGGATTATGGTTTCTTAAAAATTTCAGAACTTGTTACTGCTTCTCTGTCCAAGCTTTTCGACTTCTGAGTGCTCTCTCTCTCTTCTTTCTCTTTCTCATTCTCTTTCTCTTTCTCTTTTTCTTTCTCTCTCAGTTCTGGGGACTGACCCCAGGGGTGCTCAACCACTGAGCCACATCCCCAGCTCTTTTTATTTTTTATTTAGAGACAGGGTCCCATTGAGTTGCTGAGGGCCTCACTAAGTTCCTGAGGCTAGCCTTGAACTTGCCATCCTCCTGCCTCAGCCTCCTGAGCTGCTCAGACCACACACATGGCCACTGTACCAGCCTGAGCTCTCAACAGTGTCTCTTGGTCATTTCATCCTGAGTCTCAAAACTCCATGTGTCCAGGTGGACTTTGGTCTGTGCGTTTCTGGCCAAGCCTCCTATCTGCTCCCAGCCATCTTGTCGGAGGTGCCCGGAGCTCTCTGGGTGCTTGCCTTCTGCCTGTGTCCTATGGCTTCTGATGGGAGGCCAGGCTGATGGGCAGCCAGGGGGACCTGTGGCACATGGCCCCTGAAGGCCTCCTACCCCTCCAGACTAGGTTTGGGTGGGTCACTCAGAGCCACGGGACCACGGCAGGGCAGAGGCGAGTGGCTCAGTCCCCCTGTCAAGGGCAGTGGAGCCCTTCTCTGCCTGGACACTGCAGAAGGCTGACAAGCAACCCTCCAAGAGGCCCAGGTCCTCGTGCCCTCGACCTGGGACTGGAGATGTTGTTGGCACCTGCGAGGGTCGTGGGGAGCCCACCTGCTGCCAGCAAGCTCGCATTGGATGCTGGAGATCAGGCTTTAACGCAGGGAATGAACTTCTCGTCCCCTGCTGCACACCTGCCCCTCATCGTCTGTGTTGGCCGCACGTGGCCAGCCTTTCTGCCACCGCCATGTCTGCTTCCTGGGTTTGCTTTCCCCGCCCGTCTGGTTGAAGGCCTTTCCTTGGTGCTGGGTGACTTGGGATTCGGTGCCTGAGCAGGAGTGTGGACCCAACTTCTTAGGCCCCTGATCCTCCCTGTTGCCTTCTTTTTCCCTCCTCTGTGTTGAGGACCAAGTTCAAGACTCGCGAAGGCCCTGTGCATCTTTTCCGACCCCTGGCGGTGCAGCCTGACGTTGCTGGAAGCCGTGTCCTGCCACCTTTGCCCACCGACATGAGAGGCGCGGCTTCCTCACGGCCCCGCTGCCCCGAGGGCCCTGGGCAGCACCAGCCCAAGTGTTCATGTTAATCTTTGGTACCTGACCCTTACCTGACACTGTTCGGAATGTTTTCTTTTTATTTTTCTTCCTGGACAGAGACATTAGGCTGGGACAGGATTATTTTTAATTGAGTGAAAGGAATTTTTAAATGCAGCAAATTTTTGGAAAAAATTGACTTCTATGAGTTCTGCTGGGAAAGTGTTTCATGACAGTTTCACAATGCACTGTGCTCATTTCCCTGTGAGGGGGATTGGGGTTCCCGAGCCTGGAGATGCAGCAAGCTGGGGTTCGCTCTGGCCTCTGTGCCGCTGCAGCTCGAGGCCGACTGCAGGGGGAGGAGCTGGTGTGGCTGGCATCCCTCCTCCTCCTCGCCGAGGACCTCCCGATCGGGGACAGGTCACGGGTGCTCCTGGGGCTCCCCTCTCCAGGACCCTCTGTGGCTCCGGTTCCACGCTGGAGCCTCCCAGAGGTCCAGGAAGGCCTGGGTCCCCTCCAGCTTTGGAGAGTCTTCTTTTTTAAAATCCTATTTTTTTGTGTTTGATGGACACACTGTAGTTGTACGTATTTACGGGCACAGTGTGACACATCATGCATGTGTCCAGCAGGCGCTGAGCAGATCACGGCAGTGGTGTGTCTGTCCCCCCACAGCTTGTCATTTCTATGGTTGGGAACACTCAAGATCGTAAGGTCTCAAAACCTCTGTGAAACAATGCAATGGAGAAACTCCAAGCGGGGGTGATAAAAAACGTGCTGTTTTCCACGTTTCTATTAATGGCATCGGCTTGAACCCACACATCACAGTGCAGGCCCCCTCCCAGGCCTTTGGAGGCCTGGACGTGACACAGTAGTTCACGAGGCATTGCCCAAGGGTGGCAGCCCAGGACACGGGTCCACACAGGTGTCCAGGGCCACGTGGATTCAGAGGCTCTCAGAACCCGTCTGCAGCCTCCTCTAAGGTCAGACCTAAGGTAGCCTTGTTGACATTTATGTAAAAAGGCCCAGGGCAAATGCACCCCCGCCCAGCCTGGCCTGCTGTAGTGACCCTGGGCGGGTCCCTAGCTCTCACCATGGTGCCGTCCAGGGACGGAGGGACCAGGCAGGTGGCTCAGTCCCAGAGTGTAGCAGGTGGCTCGCGTGGCACACACGCAGGTGCCCCACAGCCGTGTTCTCGCACACCAGGGAAGGACGGTGGGCAGAGGACCCTGCCGGCAGGGGAGCAGCCGAGGCCGCCCACACCAGGAGGTGGCCTGCTGGGGTTTATCGTAAAGGCGTGTGACTGAGGTTTGCAAAACAAGTTAGCCTGCAGTTCTGTTTGGAGTGTTCCTTCTAAAATCCGAAGACAGCAATGGGGTTGTTTAGAAAGCTCTGAGTCCTGTTTAGGACGGAGCACAGCTCAGAGACAAGCTGACGCGTGACAGAGGTCCTGGGCGCGGGAGGAAGCTCACAGGTGGTTGGCTTTCTAAAGAACGTGGCCTATTGGTGTGTGCGTGGAATGGTGCCTTTCCCTGCAGATGCGCTTGCGGAGGAGATTTGGAGGGGAGCCCAACACGATGTAACGAAGGGAGGAGCCCAGGCTGGTGTGTGCGCTTCTGTCTGTGGTCCAGGTTGGGCCACTTTTGATCTCCATTGGTCACTGGACTGGTGGCCGTGGACAAACTGGCCTCAGTGGCTTCCTCTGTGTCAAGGGGGTGCCAGCGGGGTACTGACTCTAAAAAGAGGCCATTCAGCTGGGCTCGGTAACACATGCTGCAATCCCAGTGACTTGGAGGACTGAGGCAGGAGGATCGTGAGTTTGAGGCCAGCCTCAAAAGCTTAGAACCTATCTGAAAATAAAAAATAAAAGGGCTGGGGGTATAGCTCAGTGGTAGAACACCCCTAGGTTCCATCAAAACCAGAAAAAGAAAGCAAAAATTCACACGAAGCCCTTTAAGTGCCCGGCGTCCAGTGAGCCCTCGCAGAGGGCGGCTGAGACCACGGAGAGGGCCGGGTGCTTCGGGGCTCTTAGCAGCTTTCCTCATTCTTCCACTGACCCGCCTGTCTCTCTTCTCAGGGGTCACATTCTCCTTCTTCTGGAAGTCACAGGGAGAACAGTCCAGACCCGTCCCTTCTGCATATGGAGGACAGGTCATCTCCAACGGGTTCAGAGTCTGCTCGGCAGGCGGCAGGGGCTCCGTGGAGTTGTACACGCCGGAGAACTCCAAGACGTGGGAGGCCAGCTTCAGCCCCCCAGGTGAGTGTCCCGTGAGGCCCTCGTGAGGCACTGCCCCACACTCCTTCTCTGCACAGTGACGGGTTTCTTGCTGCGTATTCTCTCTCTCTCTCTCTCTCTCACACACACACACACACAGACACACACACACAGCAATGTAGCCCGGCAGCCTGGCTCCCCAGCACTTCCCCTCCCTCCCCGGGTCCCCTCCACTCCACCGACCTCCCTTCCATTTCCCTGAGCCCCTCCCCACCTTTCTTGACCTGCTTCCTCTCTAGCTTCCACGGACAGAAAACACGGGGCACTTGACCTTTGGAGTCTGGCTTATTTCACTTAACACGATGCTTCAAGTTCCACCCATTTTCTTGCTACTACCATAATTTTATTCTTCTTTAAGGCTGAATACAACCATGTATATGGACCATGCTTTCTTTACAGGAGCTCCTTCTTCAGGGGCTCCCTGGGCAGGCGACTGGGAGGGCTGGGTGTGCGTCTGAGGCGTCTTTTGGTCCAGTGAGACCTGGGCCCTGCAGCCCTGAGCAGGAGCTCCGGCCTGGCTGCGGCCCGAGGCTGTGAGAGCGTGGGCCCACGTGGACAGCTGTGTTGTGGGCGGGTCCATTCCTCCACCCCCATGGAAAGTGTTTGGGGTGCAGAGGCTGCAGGTTCAGAGGGCAGGAGGCAGGGAGAGAATGTGGGGTGCTGGGCAGGGAGTGGTCTTGGTAAAGGAGGAAAGGGGCTAAGCTCATGATGGGGGCAGAAGCCACAGGGGTTCTGCCTGAGGGTTCTCGGCTTCTTAGTCATGGAGTTCACCTGCCGGGCCTGAGGTTGCAGGTGTAGGTGGTTGACGGGGGAGGCTGGGGAAGGCTCAAGCGGACACTGGGGAAGTGGTGACCTGGGCCTCTGGAGGACTTCAGGGTAGCATTCAGGGAGTCCAGCACCCTGGGCCAGATCCGGACTCTGCTTGTAGCTGTGTGAGCCTGGGCACCTCACTCTGCCACCCGCTGCCTCCGTTTCCTCATCACAATGCAAGGAGCACGATTGCTTCACAAGGAGACCGAGCCTCCAGGAGTCCATCGGCCTAAAGGGCCCAGAGCCAAGGGATGCGAGTCCTGGATGTCTCCACCCTGCTTTGTGGGTGCTCCACAGTCTTGGGCCGGGCCTGCCTCTCCACCTCTGCTCCGGGAATGTGGGGCACACACACTCTTAACCAGCTCTCAGATCCCCAGGGCAGGGGACAGTGCCAGCCCCGCCCCCAGCAGTCTGAACCTTGTGCGTTGTCTGCGTTTCAAATCTCAGCGCCGCATCCCTGTGCCCTTGGGCTGGCGGGACACCCGAGAATCAGGCACCTAGCAGGTTCTTTGAACTTGAACTTGAACGCATATTAAGATGTACTCAGCCATCCCCTAGGGAAATGGGACTTGAAAACATCTTTGCAGGGCAATATGCTCTTCATTTGTTCATGGAAGGGACTTGTTATTCTCACTTTGGAACCTGAGGACAGTAATGCTTTGGGCCTGTCAGGATCCAAGTGCTCTCCAGAGGCTCAGGACCATCAGAGCCTTGCGCAATCCTGAGCACGAAGCCCTGATGTAAGTGCTGGGTGATCTGTGAGGACCGGCGAGCGGCTGTGTGTCCTTCTAAAGGGCTGCCTGGGTCCATCAGCAGCACACCCACAGGGCAGCCTAACTCAGAGGCTCATGAGCGAAGGGGCCTTGCTGGAGGCCCATCTGCGTCTGGAGCAGCTTCGTGCCAGGGAAAGGGCACCCAGAGGCTCACTGTGCGCCCCCCATGCAGTCAGGGGCCGATCTCCCCGCCCCGTCACCGCCACGTGGGCTGCTGCCCACAGCTGAGGGGTGTGCAGGGCCGGCTGAACAGGTCTCCAGAGGCCTCCACACTCGCGCTGGGGTTGCTTAGGCAGCATTTTTAAGAATGTTCTGTACAAGTTCTGACCATGAGTCGTGATTTGATTTTAAGAAGAAGACTTTCCAACTGCTCTTGGAAATAGAGAGTGGCAACGGGGGCTGCCTCCCAGCCGTGGCCAGAACCGAGTCCCCAGGGAAAGCAGGGTCCCACCTGGCCTGCTCCCAGCCTCTCTGTGACTCCCCTGCTGCTGTTTTAAATGGACTCCAGCGTTGGCAGTGCTTTCAGACCCTCGGCAAAGCCAAGTGTGGAGAGGCCACGCACCTCCTGCCCCACAGCACCCCAGAGGGGACTCGCCGTGCTGCTGAGCCCACGCGGCCACGTGGGGGTGGCCGGGTCCACTCCTGGTGCTGTGCACCCTCAGGGTCGGGAGGCGTCTGCCCCAACCTTTCACCTGCATAGCTGTGTATTTTGGATGACAGTGTCTGTTAGGTCTTTTGTGAATATTCTCTCCGTCTGTGGCTGGCCTTTTCGCAATCCTCTCTTGCAGGGCAGAGGTTTTGCAGTTCCAGTGCCGTCCAGCCTGTCGGTCCCTTCTTCAGTGGATTGTGCCCTTGGTTCCATAGCTGAAAAGCCATTGCCAGACCTGAGCTCATCTAGTGTTTCTCCTGTCGCCCCAGGAGTGCGCGGCTTAGCGCTCTCCTTTTAGGCCTAGCGTACCTCTTGAATTGGTTTGCCATGGTCAGAGGTGTCCAGGCTTATTTATTTTTTCTTTTTCACTGAGTGTCCAGTGGCCTGGCATCACTGGTTGGAAAGGCCAGCTTTGCTCCAGGGTATTGACTTTGCCCTTATGTCGAGTGTCAGTGGACGGTCAGAGCTGGTCTGGCTCTGGGCTCTCCACCCTGTCCACTGGTGCATATCTCTACCTTCCCTGCCCACCCCACACCACACCGCCTTGAATACTGTGGGTTTTAGTGAGTCTTCAAGGCAGGAAGATCCAGTTCTCCAGGTGTTTTTCTCCTTGATAGCGTGAAGCTTTTCTTGGCATTTGCCTCCCTATATAAGCTCTATAATCAGTTTATTGTTATTCATAAAATAATTTGCTAGGGTTTTTACTGGAATTGCATTGAATCTATAGATCAACACAGGGAGAACTGACATCTTGACAATATTGAGTCCACCTGTCCATGGACATGGGCTATCTTTCTATTTATTTAGTTCCTGTTTTTAAAATTAATTTTTAAATTTGTTCTAATTCTTTAGTTTCTTTCGTTGGCTTTTTGTGGTTTTCCTCAGATCTTATGCAGCTTTTGTTAGACTTATACTGAAGTATTTCTTATTCTTTTCTCTTTTTTTTTGTCCCAATGTTGAAACAGTATTTTATAAAATTTGAAATCCCACTTGTCCTTTTCTGGCATATAAAAAGGCAACTGATTTTGTAGGTTAACCTTGTATTCATCGATCTTGCTATAATCATGGATCAGCTTTAGGAGGTTATTTCTTTATTCATTCTTATTCTTTTGGATTTTCTTCATAGATAGCATCTGCAAAGATAATTTTATCATACCCTTCTTAACCCACTTGTGTGTGTTTGTGTATATGTGTGTGTGTGTTTGGGTGTGTATTCGTGCATGTGTATGTGTTTGTGTGTGTTTGTGTGCATGTGTGTGTGGGTTTGGGTGTGTATTTGTACGTGTGTGTGTGTGTGTGTGTGTGTGTGTCTTTTATCTTTTTCTTTGTCTGCTGTACGGTCAGTTCTGCCCCTGGTGTTGAAGATGCTGGGAGCAGGGAGGACATCTGGCCTTGTTCCTGACCAGGGTGGGTTTTCAAGTGGGTTCGTGGTCTTCTTGGCTGATGCTTGTGTCCTGCCTTTGAAAACATTTCACCACTTTTGTTGAGGCCATTTCAATCCCATGTTAAATGAGAAGTCTTCTGGAGCTGCATTTGGGATTTGGGGGAGAGAGGCAGGAAGGCAGTTTCTTCCCTGTGCTCCAAAAGGCTGATGAGAGTCGGTCTGCATGGTGACCCTTGTTAGGACTCCCAGGAGGAGCACTGATGATCGTGGGGAAACTGCGTGTGCAGGCGCATTGGCATGTCATTCAGGATGGCCATCTTTGTCCTTTCCAGGTCCCTACTGGACGCATGTCCTGTTTACGTGGAAATCCAACGAGGGCCTGAAAGTCTACGTCAATGGGACACTGAATACCTCTGACCCGAGTGGGAAGGTGTCCCATGCCTATGGCGAGTCCAGCGCCAACCTGGTGATAGGGTCTGAGCAGGACCAGACCCGGCGCTATGAGAACGGGGCTTTCGATGAGTTCATCATCTGGGAACGCGCCCTGACTCCAGACGAGGTCGAGATGTACTTCACGGCTGCCGTAGGTCGGTGAGCACGGCTCCTGGGTGCCCTGTGCCCGCCTCCCTTCCCAGCCCTTCTCTCCCCCTCTCCTGCAGCAGGTGTGAGGTGCGAGTAGGCCTTTCCAACACAGCACTCCCTAGAGCACCTGTTCCCTAAGACCCAGTGGTTAACCATTTACCAGGGGCACATGGGGACCGACGTCTCCTGGGATCACAGGTGCATGGGCGGGTGACTGGGAGCTTTGGAGGCACACACTCCAGGCCGTCAGTGTGTCTGCCCAACAGATGCCTCCCACCTGCCACCTTCCCTGATGGGCCCCTGGAGCCCCAAAGATGCCCACTTCCTGCCTGGCACAAAGTGGTCATTCAGCATAGTGGCCTGTGTGCCTGGGCTCGACTCTTCCCTCTGCCATGACGAACCATGGCCATTGGGAAGTCACTTTTAAAACGCTGGGGTGAAATTCACACAGCGTCAACTAACTGCGTGTAAGTGGGCAATCCTGTGGCATTTGGTAAGAGCACGATGTGTCTAGCCACCATCTCTGTGGAGTGTCCAGACACCTGCGTCCCCCTGTAGGGAGCCCCTGACCCTCAGGCGTCTCTGCCCCGCCGCTGGCCTCTGGCGGCAGCAGTCCACCTGGGCTAGGCCTGAGTCTGGCAGGTCACCTCTTCAGTACAGTGGTGAGGAGCAGCCCTGGGTGCCGAGGGGACAGGGCAGCACAGGTGCGCAAGGTGGCAGCAGTGTGTGCGGCTCCCTGCTCTCAGCTCTGGCTGGAATCAGCCCTCCCGTCCCTTGCAGTTCCACTTCCATAGTGCCCACAAACAACATGCTGCTCATTCTACTTAGAATGACCTGCCAAGAGGCAGCGGTCACCACGTGGGCCCGTCTCCCTCCAGCAACCTCAGCAGAAGAGGGGGCTGCCTGCTCCTGACCCCTCCTGTACCAGGCTGGGTCTGACGTGGTGGCCAGGTTGATCTGTGTGCCTTCCGTGAGCAGGACTGTGGTAGGGCTGGGGAAACGCTGACTGGGACACAGTCCACCCTGATATGGCAGCATGGCCAGCGTCGTGCAAAACACAGGAGAGGGGACCCCAGGGGACTGTCAGATGGACGTCATGCAGGCACCGACGGTGTCCACGGCAGCCTCACAGTCCCACCTTCCACTCCCACCAAGGAAAGTGCACAGGAGAAGCGTGAGGGCCAGCAGTGTCCAGCAGGAGAGAACACCATCAGCCTGCTGCCTGTTGCCCAGGGTGCAGACAGCTGCCACTCTGAGAGCACCATGTCGTGGAGGGCCTCAAGCCCCCGCCGTCCTGACCGTCTGCTGTGGGTGTCTCTAGCAGAGCCCCTGCTGTTCCTGGCTCTCATGGCTGTGGCAGGAAGCCCCGGGCGCCAGGTGGCGTCTGGTCTTGGGCCTTCCCTAGTCCTCTGCACTTGGAGTAGATGATGTCCCCTCTTTCAGGGGGTGCAGGAGAGTGGCTCAGTTATCAGGCCCCCTGGAGCACATACCCTGTGCCCGTGCTCAGCCAGACCTGCCTGCAGCCCTCTGGGTCCCGTTGCACCTGGCCATCTGGTTCTGTAAAGCATGAATGGGAGGAAGGACCCTAGCAGCCCCTGGAGGTCCTCCATGGGGACTGGCCAGCCATGGCTCGGTCCACCACGGCTGGTCAGGAGCTGGGCCCAGACTGATGCTGAGCTGAGGCCCAGCCCGATGGCACCGAGGTCACAGGAGCAGGTGACTCTGCTCTTGGCCTGAGGATCTGGGTGCACTTGTAGCTCTGCTGGGCGGCAGGTATGGGGAGGACATTTCTGAGTGCCTGTCCAGAGGAGATGGCCTCTTCCGATCCCCTAGCTGGAGCAGGTGCCATTTTCTGACTGATCAGTCCAGATGGGGTGATCTTTTCTCATTCATACAAAGGCAGAGCATTGTCACCCTGGATGGGCCCCCGCCCCTGCCACCAGAATGGGCGGCAGCTCCTCTGGAGAGGCAGAGGAAACAGGAGGCTGTGTGCTCCCGGGCTGAGCCAGGCTGAGGATAAGGCCGAGCCCCACTTCTCCTCTGCCTCAGGGGCTCGCCTCTCAGGGGTGTGGGCGGGTCTGCAGACCTTTGGTTTTCTTTTTCAGTACTGGGGACGGGCCAGAGCCTTGTGCATGCTGGGCGAGGCTCTGCCCCGAGCTGCACGCAGCCTTCTTTTTGCCGAGCCAGGGTCTCTCTGTCCCTGGCCTGGAACTTGCCATTCTCCTGCCTGTAACCTGAGTAGCCGGGTGACAGGTGTGTGCCTCCACACCCAGCTCTGCCAGACTGATTTTAATTGCCCTTCATTTTGTGACCTCACCTGGGGTCAATGGGACTTTGATGTGGCCACTCTGTGGCTCCTTGTCACCCGAGCCTTGAACATCGCTTTGCTTGGAGGACAATATGGTTGGTTCTGGGGCCCGGGTCTCCCGTGAGTGGCACACCTGCCTTCACCAGCCACTGGCCCCACCCAAATCCAAAAGCTCACATGAGTCAGCAAGAGTGACAACCCCACTTCCTCAGGTCACCCAAAGCCACCTCGAGGTACTTTACAGCAGTGACGTTGAATGGGTAGTGCTCTGTCCCCAGCAAGAGACGCTGGGGTTGGAAGTCGGTGGGGGAGGGAGGACCACAAAGCCTGGTCACCCGAGTCTGGAAGGTCCTCTATGAGTCAGAGCTCCAGCCCAGGGCCTGGGGGAGCTGCCTCCCTGCCCCTGAGCTCCCGCTCACTGGTTCCTGGATGAAGCCCCAGGGTCCTGTCTGTCCCAGCCGTTGAGTCACGGTCGAATCTTATCTCTGACCAGTCTGGGTGCAGTTGAAGCCTGTTTTTCACTCTTTATGTCTTTGAAATCAGCGATGGCTTGCAGCGATGGCATCCTTTCATAGATGACTTGCATGGAGAGTGATCAAAAGCGATTTAGAATGTAAACGGGAAGATAGTGCGAGCTGGGGAGCAGGTGGTCATCACCCTCCCAGCCGCGTTCCCACTGGAAGCGCCCCCGCCTAGCTCGGGAACCAAGGCGGACCTTCCTTGGGGGAAAGGGGCACATTCTTGGTCCTTAGTAAGTGCTACTTATTTTTTCTAGGAAAGCAAGTTTTGCCAACCTGGACACCAGGCTTCCCTGTGATGCCCACGGCCGACACCATGGTGAGCAGGGGCATTCTCTGGCCCCTAGATGATGTTCCTGTGTGGGTCAGACGCCAGGAGGGCTGAGTTCCATCAGAGGACCTGGGCTCTTCCTTAGTGGCAGGGTAGTGTCTGGGGGAAATGCTAGATGCAGGGGAAGCCAACTTTGGGACCCATTCTTGGTGCTCACAGTGATGGAGGGGAGCACAGTTACTAAAGGTGCTAAAATGAGTGATGGAGATTCCCGGGGCCAACAGCCCTGGTCCTCTCCTGGGCAGTGGGAGCTGCCTCCGTGCTGTGCTCCACTTCCTCTGGGCCTTTTCTTTGCTGTCCAAAGGAAGCTCAGCTGGTACCGAGCACTCCCCTCTGGAACCAGCGTCTGTCACCAGAGAACTTCCCTTGCTCCCAAAAGTCCCTAACGGAGCACTGACTGGAACACCCGCCTGGGTCCCCGTTTTAGGTCCGCCCTCGCCTCTCTGCCTCGTCTGTCGAGGGTCCTGTTGGGAAGGAGGCTGTGAGGGTGACCTGCTCACACGTGCCAGCAGTTCATAAAAGGCCTGGCATGTGGGAGCAGCACGCTGAGGTCACCATGGAACAGAAAGCCTGCGGCCAGAGTGGGCCCCTGGGCTTCCAGCACACCGGGTGGCGTCCGTTCTCGGCAGGAGCTCATGTCGCCAGTTTCTTTCAGATGCCCACTGACGCCTACCATCCCATCATAACCAACCTGACAGAGGAGAGGAAAAACTTCCAAAGACCCGGAATCGTGCTGAATTACCTTCACAACGTGTCCCGCGGCTTGCCTCCCAAGTCCCTCTCGGAGGACACAGCCCTGAACCTCACGGAGGTAAGCGCTCTGTGCCGGGTGTGGCCACCCCACTGCCGGCCGCAGAGGTCAGGCACTTCACACGAAGGCCAGGACGTCAGGCTCCCACACACGAGCAGGTGGTGAGCGCTCCGGTCAGCCGTGGGCAGCTCCAGGGGTCTGCCTTTCACTTCCTGAGCCTGCCGGGCCTTTGGAGTCGTTCGGGTCTGAACTCCTGTCTAAACTCTGAGGAGTCAGCGGGCCACAGGCTGCAGCCGCACAGCGGGCGTCCTAGGGTCCTGAGGCGCTCAGCGAGTGCGATGCTTCCAGCTTCCCCTTTGTACTTCCCGGACGCAGGAAGCACTTGGTAAGTATTGACCCCTCTCCTGTGTGCACTGAGCAGGGCTCCAGGGGTCCCTGTGCAGCTGGTGCCTGCCACAGTGCCCTGCCTGCCCTCCTGTGGCTGTGGTTCCCATGGAGGGTCCTCGGAGGTGTGCAGTAGGCGCTCAGCTGGGGTCCTGCTCGGGTGTCGAGGGCGGGAGGAGCTCAGAGGCGCATTCACCTCTGAGACGCTGGTGTGCCAAGCGCGTGCTGTGCTGGTCGAATGAACACTGATCATGAACCGGATGGTGAATGAGCCCCCACTGCCCACCCACGAGCAGACTGACCAGTTAGTAATGCCCTCGGGCAGCGCCATCTGCCCAAGGCTTGGGGTCCCTGAGGGCCGAACCTGCCTTGCCCTGCTCCACAGGGCTTGCAGCCTGGGCGAGCCCAGCCCTGACAACGGGCTGGGAGGTGGTTTGAGCACCCCTCCTCCGAAACTTCCAGTAGCCTGTGTGCTTTCCAGGGCGGGTCAGGGACACTGGGAACCCAGCCCTGCGACCCACTTGCTGCTAATTGCAAGGCACTGTGGTGGCAGCAGGCGGATGGTGCCCGCGGCAGGTGCAGCCCGTCACTTCTGTGAGCCTCCACACCAGGGCACCGCGGCAGGTCCTCAGAGCTGCCGGAGGAGCTGCTGTGTGGCTGGCAGGAGTGACGAGGGACAGCAGAGCCAGCTGGGGCGAGGGCCAGACCAAGCCCAATGTGGGGCTGGGGACGTCTGCTGGGAATAGAGCGTGTGCAGTGAGGCAGGGACCGATGGCCATGGTGGCTCCGTGCCTTTAACGGGTGCATTTGGAACGTGGAATTCAGTGCAGGTCTGCTTAGGAGGAGGTTCCATTTCCAGCTTGGCGACTTCCTGTCTGCTCTGCTTTCTTCTCCCCCTGGTTGAACCTCACAAGCCAGAGAAGCTCAAGTGGCTTCAAGGGCCAGACAATTAAAGTAGAGGATGCAATGGGGTGGGCGGGACAACTCGTCACACCCAGCTCATCTGCAGCCACCAATTCCAACCTTGAGTGTCACCTCTTCTTGTTTTGCAAGGGAAGCCCCTGCCTGGAGTTTAAAATGAGAAATCTCACAATTTAAACAGTATGCAGCTAACTGAAATGTTAAAAAAAATTACCTGCAGACCAAATGAAAACCATCTCCGAGCTGGATGCAGCCCGTGGGGCCTGGGTAGAGACCCCTGTGTGGACCAGGGCCAAGGCGCCTGACTCTGGTGCCCTAGAGACCGGTCACACAGATTTACCCCAAACCCCACCAGTCTTAGATCAGGTGACAGGCAAGTGCTTGGTGGCCACACTGTCCCATGGGGTCCTGGCTTATGGCCCGTCAATCACACAGGATGGTGAGGGGTCACTTCCTGTGCTGTGTGGGAGGGGCCACCAGCCACACGTGCTGTCGAGCATTTGAGTCACATTTGAGTTGTGGGTCCTGTAAGCTGAGGGGTGCGGTGACTGGGGGACTGCAGGCCACGCGGGAACCTGGGGCCCCACGCAGCTGCCAAGAGTGTGGTTAGCGGTCCCCAGGGTACTGCCTGCTGAGACGGCAGAGCTGAGCAAAGACAGAGCTGGGTGAGATACACCATTAATTCCCACGTTCCTCTTTAAAGTGTGGCTATTGGAAACCTCAAAAGGACGAACATGGTCTCTATATTTCTCTTCGGGGAGATGCTCTAGGTCAGGAGTCAGGCCACTGTGCCCACCCACCCAGGCCAAATCTGGCTGTTGATGGCTTCTAGGGATAAAGTTTTATTGGCAGACACACTCATTCATTTACGCTGTCTCGGCTGGTTTTGCGCTCCAAGGCCAGGGAGCTGTGTGCCTGTGAAGCTGGTGCTCTTTCCTACCTGGCCCCTTGAGACAGGCTGCTGGGCCCTGTTCCAGCCCAGCGAGGGCCAGCCATGCTGTGTGTCGTTAGCTCTTGAGGTTTTTGCACTTCAGCTCTTAAAAAATATTTATCCGACAGAATGAGAGAGTGGGTGTTTTGATGCTGTGTCCCCTAAGTTGGAGCAGGTGTGGCTCTTTTGGAAATGATGTTTGCAGGAAAATTGACACTTAGATCAGGCTCTAAGTTTAATCCTGGTGTCTACACTGGGAGGCAGGTGAGAGAAACAGGTGCAAGGTGGTGCAGGGGGTGGAGACTGGGTGAGCTGGGGCCTCCTGCCCATGTAGGTGGCAGCTCTGTCCAGCTTTGGTGGACAGTGGTTAAGTGGGAGCTTGGCTGACGGGTGTCCAGACTCCTGCATTTTTCAGAGGAGGCAGGAAAGCCACATATTTTCACTTGAGTCTCTCATTTGGAAACGTGGGAAACTAATTTCATTAATTTAGAACAATAGTGAGCCAAACCCAACGTGTCTTTAGGTCGGTTTCCCCGTGGAGCCTCGAGTACCCTCTGCTTTGTGAAGAGGTCATTTCCAATTAGCACAAGTGGGTCCGCATGTTTGGCTCCTCACCCTGAGAAAAGCATAATCCAGGTCCTGATTTTTAATTAATTCCCTAATTTATCTGGCATCTGTGGAGGGCATTGGGCCACACCGAGTAGTGTCCAATCTGACGTCCCTAAGTGGGCCCCTGGCTTTACAGGGCTATGACACTGAGCAGGTCCGAGGAGCCTGGTGCTCACACACTAGTGTGAGCTCGAATTGTCTTCCCTGTGTGCAAACCAGCCAGTGGTTGTCGGAGACGCACTGGGGCACAGGGGAGCCAAGGTCTTGATTTGAGGCTGGGGTCTGAGCTGAGCAGTGCCCTCTTGTTCCCCTTCAGACCTTCCTGAGCACCGTGGGCGAGCTGCTCCTACTGCCCTGTTGGACCGACGTGTCGGAGGTAAGAGCAGAGAACATCTGATCTTCAAACACACACCTGGGGAGGTTTGTCTTCCTCAAATGGCCAGTTCATGTCCGCCAGGGGGACGGGGCAGCTCACGGGGCCACGTGAGCTCACCTTGCCTGGAGGACACATCGCTGAGATGGAGGCCCAGGGGCTACCATGTGCAGGTCCTCCGCTCTGAGGAAGGAAGCGGCTGGTCTTCTCGAGGGCTGTCCCTTGCTGGCCATTGCACCCTCTGCAATAGTGAAAGGAATCGTGTTTGGCGTTGAAAGACCTCTAGATGGAGGGGAGCAGCCGCCCCTGGCAGCTCACAGCTCAGGGTAAAAGTGTCAAAATGAAAAGCTCTCGTTTTCGGCAGGAAGCCAAGCAGAGGAGGTAGAGTCATTATTTTACTTCCAAAAGACCTACTGACTTTTCTTATTTAAAAATAAGTCAACAAATAGTCGTGGAGAGGTTGGAAAGTGCAGATGATATGAATGAAGAGAGGGCGTTGGGTGCTACGGACACCCTGGCAGCCTGGTTTTCCACGCACGCGGGCATATGCATTCCACAGTGTGTATTGGTTTCACCTCCTTTTCCTAAATTCTGTCAAGGACGTGTTCCGAGGTTCTGAGCATTCTTCTGTGACGTCACACTAGTCAGGACGGGCCATGCCGTGCTGCAGTAACAATAGGCCCTGCATCTCCGCGGCTCAGCACAGCTCACGTCCACTCCTCAGGCACAGGGGTCTGAGCAGCCTCCTGTCCATGCAGTGCCTCTGGAACCCCACTGCTGCCCGTCTGCTGCTGCCTGTGCAGCACACGGCTTCCAAGGCTGCGGTGGGGTGGAGAAGGGAGGAGGCCCGGCCCGGCCCCCAGCATGTTAAAGTGCTCCTTCTCTGGAACCCTTATCATTAGAAACGTTTGGAAGCATTTTCCAGAGTGGCAGAGTGACATCTCATTTTCTCCTTATTAATGAGATTACACCAGGGCTTGCTTTTCATGGGCTTTTTATTTGAACAATTTCCAATGCAATAAGATCGTGGTTAACATTGGCAAAGGGAGGGAGAAGGTCAGGAATGTAAGACTGCCGCAATCCTACCTCGAGGAAAATTCTTTTTTAACGAGCACAGCCCTGCAGGGTTGGCGATTTCAAGGGTACGAGACTGCACCCTGGGATTCCAGAGAGGAGCCCGTGGAGGGCTCAGACAGATGGAGGTTCTGTATCAATTTAAATCAACGCTTTCGGAATGCAAAATATGCTGCAAGATATGCGAATCTGCTGCAGACCATGAATAGTCATGAACGCCCTGCACTCGGGCAGGCTGTAGTGTGCATCGCAGAGCCAGCGAGTCGCCGCGCCCCACCAGAGCCGGTGCCAGCGACAGGGCCTCTCACGTGCTTAAGAGTGCTCGGCTGATTGAAACTGGGCCACAAGCCTAAGAGAAAATGTCTAAAATTGGCCTCAGCATTCCACTTCCAGCTCATTAGGGTCTCCTGGAGCGTGTGTGTGTGAGAATGCCGAGCTCAGCTGCAGACAGATGCTTCTCAGAGAGACGGGAGGAGAGGTGGGGGCCAGAGCAGCCACCAGGTGGGGGAGCGCAGGGACCCTCCTCCTTGCCTTGTGCCTGAGCACACATGCAGCCCGAGCTGCAGCAGAGACACGTGTGATCGGGAGGGCCTCACCTTCCTGGGGGCAGTGTCCACAGTTCCTCCTGCCCCGTGGACTCTGGGAGCACAGAGGGCTCTTGGAGGACAAGTTCAGGAGGCAGATGTGATTTGGAGAGTGGGCCAGAACTGCTGGTGTCCTCGTGCCAGAGGGGACTTGGGGTGTCAGCCCCTCCCCCTGGAGTGGAAGGGGCAGGTCTGGGACTTGCTGCATCCCGAGGGTTCAGAGGGAGCCAGGACCAGGGGTCTCAGCCCCTCAGCCTCCTAGCACCCAGGAGGTGCTCAGTGCTGGGTCAGCTTTGTGCCATGTCCCTGATCTGTGAGCACCGGAGGCTGGGAACGCAGCCACTGTCCAGTCTGAAGGGGGCAGTCTGGTGACTTGTCCCTCCTTGTGGCCTGGTTAGTTTTTCTGAGACAGGGTCTTGCTGAGGTGCTGAGGCTGGCCTGGAACTTGCTGCCCTCCCACCTCAGTCTCCCTAATCGCAGGGGTGACAGCTGTGGCCACTGGGCCAACTAAGCTGGAAATGTGACAGTCCATGGCCTGCCTGTCTCCCGCTAGGCGGAGTAGGTGGTCCTCGGGCTTCTTCACGTCTGTGTTGTTCGCAGGACAAGGTCCTTGTGTTGAGCTTGATTGACACCATCGACACTGTCATGGGCCACGTGTCCTCCAACCTGCACGCCAGTGAGCCCCAGGTCTCCATTGTGGGCTCCTCCTCCATGGCAGGTAGCTGGGGTCCGTGGGCCAGGTGGGTGCGTGGTTGGAGGTGGGAGACACAGGACAGGTGCTCGGCGTGGGCTCTGCCGCTCAGCCTCACGCCCACCGGGCCGTGGCGAACCCGCCTTTGCCTACACTGCACGTCCTGCTGCCAGGTTGTGTCTTGAAGGAACGTGTGAGTTCGTCAGGGGGAGGTGGCCCTCAGGAGGTGCACTCCACAGGGATGCGCCCGCCAGATTCCAGCCGGGGGACCTCAGGGCTTGCAGAAGGCCAGCACCCAGCAGTGGGGTGGTCTTGCATCTCTGCGAGTTTGCTGAAGCAGAGAGGAAGGGCTGCAGGGTGAGGGTCACCCAGGACAAGGTCCCTCCTGCCCCTGGGTGGGAGCACTCGGCCTGTGCAGTCGTTGCCTCTGGCCTTGTGTTTTTGAGGCCCGCCCTCCAAGGGCAGTGTCACTCCCAAGGGAAACTGCTGTTAGAAAGGGAGGGCAGATGGCACACGCCCCTTTCTGCAGGCTGCGAGCCCGCTGCTCAGCTCCCGCCTGCCCTCCCCCCTCACAGATTTCTCCGTGGCCAAGGTCCTCCCCAGGACGCTGAGCGCCCCTCACTACCGCTTCCCTGCCCACGGGCAGAGCTACATCCAGATTCCCCTCGAGGCCCTTCACAGCCCAGGTGGGTGTAGTGCCTAGGTCTTCTGAGCAGCCCAAGGTTGGTCCAGGGTCCCTTGGGGACTGCTGATGGGCCCAGGGTTCCCGAGTGCCCTGTGGGAAAAGCTGGGTGTGCTCAGAGTGTGTGCCCATGGGGTGTGCCCAAGGGGTGTGTCAAGGGCTGTGCTCCAGCAGCCTCAGGGCAAGCTCTGAGCTGTCCCTCAAGCGCTAACCCCATGCCAGCCACTGACTGAACTGGGATTGGAGGGGGAGCTGGGAATCTGCATTCAAGTGAGTCTGGTCCTCCCTGTGGGACTCTGACATCCCCAGGTCTGCTCAGACCTGATTAGTCAATGTCAATGACAAGGGCCATTCCCCCCCCACATACACTCAGGGGCTTGGCCAGGGGAGGGTCTGCCCAGGGATACATGCCTGCTGCCCCTAGGGTCTGTGGCATTCCTGGCAGGCCTAGCTGTCCCCGGGAGCTCAGCATCTGCGCTCCAGGGGTTGCCGGGGACGGAGCAGGAGGCCCTGTCCCAGTCGAACACTTGGTTGCACGGCTGCAGCGTCCTGGCCTTTGCAAATCCTGCCTGTTGTCCCCCAGGAGCTGTCTAGGTCCCTGGACCTGAGGGGCTGCATTGTGGCTGGGCGGGGCTTTGTGCTTCTCTCTAATGCCTGGAACGTTGACACTGTCTGACCTTTGCTCTGTCCCCAGCCTGGACCACCATCGTGGGCCTTCTCTACCACTCCGTGCACTACTACTTGAACAACATCCAGCCAGCCAGCACAGAGTGAGTCTCGGGGTCCACAGCGGAGGGCGGGGCTTATTTGCTGGCTCTGAGTGAGTGGGCTCTGTGGCACTGGGGAGCAGGTCCCTGTCCCTGCTCTGATTCACCCGTGGCACCCCACTAACCTGCCTGTACCGGGGGCCACACCCTGTGTATTCCCAAGGTCGAAAATCCTCAGGAGTAAAGACTATTTGGGGGCCACAGATCTGAGAATCACGGTGTCCAGAGGCCCTGCAAGGGTCACAGCACCGGGCAGGGCTTCAGTCCCCGGTCGGGAAAGTCAAGTCACAAAGGCTCCTGGGGCTGCCATGAAGGCCTGGTGGGTGCAGGCTTTCCTTCCATTCTTTTTTCTTTGTGTTTTACTCCGTGGTCCTGTGGATGGTTGGCTTGGGTCAGTGACGTTTTCATGTGGAATTGTTAGAGGACCCGCTCTGTTGTCAGTTGCTGGCACAGGAAATTGCAGCCTCTCCTGGCTGCAGACGGTCCTGGTGAGGCCCCTGGAGTCACCTCCTTCAGGACAGAGAGGCTGCTGGTTCCACAGGCATTATCTTTGTGAGCTCCGTGTCCACGAGTCCTGGAATCATCCCGTGTGCCTCCTGGAGGCTCCTTCTCAGGGAGCCAAGTGGGACACGTTTTTCAGGACCTGGGGTGGGCACAGGGTACATGGCGGGGCTTCACCAGCTCTGTCCCAGCAGGGTCACCAGACACAGCACTCCGACCTAGTTACTAGGAGAGCCAGTTGAGGGAGGGAAGGGGAGGGTGCTCCCAGCTCCAAAGCCCCTGTCACCTGCTCCACAGATGGTTCTGGGGGCGAATGCCTGTGGGACCTGGAGAACCCTCAGCCAGTGCCTGGGCCTGATGCAGGATGCTCACAGGGTCCAGAGGCGGCCAGGTGACCATCCTCCATTCTGGTGTAGCTGTCTGAAGTCCAGATTCCTGCAGCAGATCCTTGCTGATCTCTGGCTAGGGCCAGGCTCAGGGGAGGTGAACTGGAACCTCAGACACACACTTGACACAAACGCCCCCTTAACTCACACACCAGGCACCTGCCCTCTTACCCTGATCCCCAAATATGATTTCAACCTCGTTCCTCCATGACCCCAGTACCATCAGTGCTCGTTAGGCTTCTGTAGATTGGGTTGTAAGTGACAGTGAATGCAGCTTAAATGGCATTAAGCAAAGGGGGAATTTGTTGGGTCACATGAGCTGAATGTTCCATAGACATTGGCCTTAGGAGCAGCTTGATCCAGCAGCCAGTTGGTGTCACTAGGCTCCATCTCTAGGCTCTTCTTGGGGTGGGCTCCCTTCTCAGTCCCTCCCTTTCTGAGTTCAAGCCCTCCCTGGCCCCCGTCCCTCGGGGCTGATGTCCAGTGCAGTGACACTGACCCAGCGCTCTCCGCCTGAGTCCTCCTGCACCTTCTCGCATCTCTCTGGTCATGGCTCACCCCTGACAGCACCACAGCCAGAAGACTGCAGCACAGGCCCGCCTCCGACCTGGGTGGAGGGATTTCTCCTGAGCCAGTGACAGCGTCAAGTCCAAGAGTGTGACTGCAGGGGGTGGCACCTGGAGGGAAACTGAGGTGACTTTCCTGGGAGGCAAAGCAGCAGAGCTCTGCAGGGCCATCTATCACACTGCTTCCTAGGCAGGGGAGGGAGCGCCCAGGCAGGGCAGGGCCTGTCAAGGCCCCGCAGCCAGCAGCAGGCTGCTGGGATCCCACCCTGTGGTCTGGGTCTTTCCGATCTTGCGACTCCCGGGAGTCCTGAGGCAGGGCCCCCCATCCTGGCACTGGTCACACCCCAAACAGAGCAGGTGCTGCAGGATGAAGTCGGCGGACAGGTTCAAATGGTGAGCCCCAGGACCTGGGTGTGCATCTGGTGCCCCACCCAGCAGGGCCGGCCCCTCTGGGGCTGCAGGCCTGGCGCCCAGCTCTGACAAAGGTCCGCCCTTCCATTGCTGTTTCTTGACGATTTCCCATTTGTCTACAAGGATTGCTGAGGCAACCAACTACAGAGCCTGCTTGCTGTCTGCTGCCAGCTACCTGATTTCCCTGGAGGTGTCCCCACCACCCACGGTCTCCCAGAATCTCTCAGGGGCTCCTCTCATCTCCGTTCATCTCAGGCACAGGCTGGTGAGTTGCCAACTTCCCCTCGTTCGGTCCTGCCTCTGGTTTGCACTGAGGAACTTTGGCTGTTGGTGTGATTATACGAATGACCCTGGGGTGCTGGCGCAGAGTCCCTGCTCCTGTGACTGAACGGCAGCAGGAAGTTCAGGGAGGGTACTCTGGGTCACTTGCCTGGGTTGAGGCTGGGTCTGAGGGCCTCGGAGCACAGAGGAGTGTGCGGCAATCACAGAGGTGCCTTTGGTCAGGACCAGCGTCCTGTTTGGGGGACAGGGACAGGTACATCTTTCAGTATCACATTTGGCAGGCTGTGAGCAAGGTGCAGAACTTTTCTGAGAGAAATTCCTGGAGTTCAGGACAAGTGTCCGGAACCTCAGATTTGCGTGATGAGTTTGCCCCTGCACCACAGCCTCAGTTCCCTCCATGCTCACTCCATCTGTAAGCAGGTGAGAATGGCGCAGGTGGAGGGCACTGGGGCTACCATCCCTGAGATACCATGATCCTCCATGTGGCCCTGTGTCTGAAATGTGGCACTGACGCTGCTCGCAAGGAGGCACTGCCATGTGCCCAGTGTGGAGCGGTGGGAACCAGCCACACACCAGGCACATCCATCTTGCTGCCCTGAAGGACACAGGGACACTGCAGGTTTCCAGGTGGAGCTGTCCTCATGAAGGGGGCCAATGCAGGACAGCCCAGGAGGACAGTGAAGAGCCTGGAGTCAGAACCTAGAGGACAGTAGGAGACAGAGCAGGCAGGCAGGGAGGAGCTCCAGAGGTCGGAGATGGACTGCCTGGCACAGGGCTAAGGCTGTGCCACAGCCAAGTGCCAGGGATGTCCCCAAGCACACACACACGCGCACGCGTGCACACCCAGCACACACACATGCACACATGTGCACATACATGTTCACACATGCACATACCCAGCACACACATGGACACACACACACCCAACACACACATGCACACATCTGGTACACACTCATACGTGCCTCTCCTCCTGTAGTTTTGGGCTGGTGTGAGCTGTGGAGTCTGAGGTGGTGGTGAGCTCGTGAGGTCACAGACCCCTGCCTGCGCCCCCCCTCCCCCTCCCCCGGGCACCGTGCTCTCCTGTGGTCTCCTCACACCTGGCTGCTCCTGTGAAGGGTGGTGTACTAAAGTCACCCTTGCCCTCCGTCTGGAAATAACTCCAAACCAGCCCAGGTATCCCGCAGCCGGGCTGGGCTGTGCATGGGGTTTGTGGCCCTCCCCAGCTCTTGGCATTGCTGCCGTCCCCAGAATTCGGAATGCTAAGTGGTTGGTCTCAGTGAATGACACTGGCCTTTGTGGCAGCTGCGTGCTAGTTCCCTAGAAGGTTGGTGTCTGTTCACAGGGGAACCCATCCTCCTTTCTGCTCCCCTTATTTGGAACCCTGGTCATATCATAGCCAAGTGACAAAGAGCAGAGAGGCAGAGATCCTCAGGCCGCATGGTGGGATAATGAAAATGAAGGCTGCAGCCAGGCGCCCCCTCCACCTCTCCTGGGACCACACACATAAGTGACTCACTTCTGAAGGTGCACACTGAACAGCCAGGTGCAGACTAATGCAGGCTGGGTACTGAGGGTTCCCTGGTGGGTGCTCCTCCAGGTGATTGAGCAGCAGCTCTGGGAGTGGCACAGCCTGGAGTTAGCAGCCCCAGGTATGCATCCTGCCCCAGGAGAGCAAGTTCAGGAAGCAGAGGTGCAGGAGCATGGGTGTGGGGGCAGGGGCAGGGGCAGGGGAGGGGGCAGGTGCAGGGAACCTGGGTTCAGGGAGCAGGTACAGGCCACAGGTGCTGGGTGAACTCTCTGGGGCAGAGAGGCCAGCATAGAGGGCTGGGGTCCTGCTCATCTTGCTAGTGTGCTGAGTCCTGAGGGAAGGAGGTTAATGATGGCTTCTGGGGGACCTAGAGCCCCAGGGTTTCCATGTGGCTGGAGAGGCAGCACCAGACTAAACAGAGCGAGCTGCACACTTGGGAAACATGCGTGCTCTTCTCTTAAGCAACGCCATGGAATCTTCCAGACACAGGAGCTGGGAGAGTCTGGAGGTGCCACTGCCTGGTCAGGCTCTGGTGGGGCTTGGGCATATTCTCTCCCTGGTCCTGAGGCTCCCTACAGTGAGAGCCTGGGGAAGCCCATGGCCTCCCAATGCCTGCAGTGGAGTCATAGGCTCTGTGGCCTCGAGGCTGGGGGTGAGGTCTTGTACATTTTGTCCTTGTGAAGTGAGAAGGTGCCAATTTGAAAACCAGAGGAGGGCAGGTGGGCTGAAGCACAGTCCCTGCCGTAATGGCCGGTCACTCTATTTTTGATGAAGAAAGTGCTTGAATAGGAATTTTGTCTTGAAGAGAGTCAGACAGGGGTTTTTGTCATCCCAGAGGATGGGGATTGAAGCTGTCTTAGCCAAGCGTCCTCCAGGGCCTGGGGTTTTCCTCTGAAGGCCGTGGTCACACTTCTGAGGGCCTCTGGAGGTGTGCCTCTGAGTTGCTGGGCCTGATGGACTGGGAATGGAGGGTGCTCAGGAGGTGGCTGGGTGCCCTCTTCTCCCTGTCCTTTCTGTGGGAGCAGGGTGCAGAGGGGCAGCACTTCTTCCATGAGGCCTGGGAGCCTAGGTCTCGGCCCAAGGCTGAGGGACCTGCTTGTCCTGCACAGAAGGGGTACAAACTCCAGCTCTTGAGGGACAGAGCTCCAGCCCAATTCATGGGGCTTCTGGCCAAGCCCAGGATGAAGGTGGACACGTCACAGGACCCAGGCTTGCCGAGGCAGCCTGCTGAGGCCCTGGACATGTCAGCATGTTGCTCTTCCCAGGCCCTTTCTGAGTGTGCTGGGTCTTCCCCGCACCTGGACCTTCTGGCTGCTGAGGACAAAAGGGACAGGAAGTTTCTGAGCCGGCCTGTGTTCTGGTCCAGCTCCGGGTGTCGGATGTGGTTTGTCCCATGGCTGGGTCACTGCCCCCCTCCTCTGCCCCCCAGGACAGGATGCTTCCTTACATACTCCTCTCTGGGCAGAGCAAGCCCTCCTTTTAGGGCCTATTTTGGTACCTTGGTGTCCTTTGTCACTGAAGTCAGCAAACTGCATTCAGTCTTCCGGGACAGAGTGGATATGTCTAGGGGAAGTGGGTGCAGTAGCTTCTGGGTGGTGCTGAGAGCTGCTTGCTAGGTACGCTGGGAGCAGACCGACATGCCGTGGAGCTCAGGCATGGGGCACACCCAGATGTGGCCTCTGAGGCCTGTCCACTCTCCAGTGCTTGCTGGACTGGCTCCGCCCTCTCGTGCCCCAGGTTTTTCTGGTGAGATTGAGGGACGCCAGGGCTCTACAGTGAGGCTGGCCTGAACACCACGGGGTGCTGAGCAGCATCCCTGCCCCTCCCCCCAGCTGTGGCAGCCAAGACCAACGTGCCCTGGAGGTTCCCAGGTGAGCCCTGGCCTGCCAGTGCCGTGGCTAGCCGTGAACACGCTCTGCCCACCCACGTCCACCATCTGACCCCTGCGTCTATCCACTACTTGTCATTTGGTTGTTCATAGTTTGGACTGTTAAACACCGTCACTTTCCTTGGCCTCCTGAATGGTAGTATTCCAAACCAGAGTCGGAGATGGGGCAGCTGGGTCGCTTCCCGTGGGGCGAGGGCTCCTCCCTGGGATCTGTGACAAAGGCGAGGAGATGCTTCACGGAACCTCTTCTTCCCTGACTGGTCAGGCTTGGGTGCGTCAGGGCCCAGGGCGTCCCTGCTGTCACACGCACACACACTCATGCATGCCTGGCTGAGCGTCATCTGGAACCCGCCTTCAGAGAGAATGTGTGACACTCTGTATTCAGTCTTTACATGGGTGCCTTACAGCTGTGCGCAGGGCTGGGGTCCCTGTGGCATGTCTCACATGCACTTGGCAGAGTGGGGCAGTGTCACTCCCTGCTCCTCCCTTTTCCTGTCCCTCCTCCCTCCCCTCAACCCCTTCCTCTGCTCCACTGATCTCCCTTCTGTTTTCATGG
>JAJEJO010002350.1:107111-118799 GCA_020662805.1 Glaucomys volans
CCCACCCTGCGTCCCTGCCCGTGGGTCTATACTGCAGGGAGAAGGCTGGCCCGGGCAATCCCAGGTCAGCCTGGCCGCAGTCTCAGCAGGCATCCTGATAGGATGTCTTGCAGGCGTCCCGGGGCCTGGGCGCGGGTACTGTGGCAGAGGGCAGCCTGCTCACCGCAGGTGGCCATGACTTTTCTCTCGATGTTTGTCTGTCTTCAACCTGGTGCTTCTGATTCTTGGTCTCGTTTCCTGCCTGTGAAGGAACGTTCCGTGGATCCCGATGGCAGGTCCGCTGGTGCCCTTTCTCCACTTTCCCTCGTCTGCCCTTACTCCGTCCTCTCTCCTCAGGGGACTTGTGTGGTGTAGAGCTCAGGGTTCCAGTTCTAGTCCCCTAGCGCATGAAGGCCGTGCGTCTTTCCTCCGCCCTTAACTGTGAGCTGGCTCTGTGCTCCATGCTGCGGGCAACAGGTGTAAACGGGGCTGGCTGGGAGCAGGGCACGTCCCCTCCTCAGCTGGGGACCTCCAGCTGATTCCACTCTTCTCATGACTTCTCTGCGGAGAGTGATGAATCCTCAGGAAGCAGCAGACAGTGACGGGGGGCCGTGCGCCCTCTCCCAGCTTCTCCCACGGTGACAAGTCTCGGGACACGCTGCGGTCGGGTCCTGGCCCCCGATGCTGGTGCAGCGTGTGTGTAGCCCCCCAACATCTTCACACAGCACAGACGCCAGGGGCCGTCCCCAAATCAGCCAGGAGCTTGTCCCTCTGGCTGCCCTTCCTTGCCAGCAGCCCTGCTCCTGGCCACCAGCCGCCTGTTCTCCATCACTGTGGTTCTGTCATTTCGACAGTGGTACACACAGCAGTGACAACACAGTGAATGACAGAAGGGACAGTCCCAGGCTGGGCACCATCGCAGCCTCAAGTACTGTATTTATCTGTCATCTGTCTGTCCATGTATCATCTGTCTGCATTCACCCCCCTAAACCCAGCTGTCACCTACCAAGCCATCGCTACTCATCCGTCATCTCTCAGTCCACCTGTCACCTATCTGTCGCCTGTCTCTTGTCATCTGTCTCTCCGGCCCTCATACCACCCATCCATCCATCACCTGTCTCTGTGCATGTGTCCCCTGCCCCGTGCGGTTAGTCGGAAGTCCATCCTGGGCACGTCTTCCATGGCTCCCACAGACGCCGAGTGTCTGTCCTGTGACCCACCTTGACGTCGTAAGTCGTCTGGGTGATCCTGCCATTCTTAAACGACACTGGGGCTTGGTTGCTTCATGCCACGTGGGTGGCTCTGTGAAGACAGCTGCCCCCGAGAGGGCGGCAGAGGTCTGCTGTCTCCCGACAGGGCTGGGCCTCGCCCCGGCCTCCTGTCCTCCCACCCCCAGGTCTCTGTGCTGCCTCCGCCGACTGGTACAATAGAGCACCTCCTGCATGCCTGTCACTGGGGACAAGCAAGGAACCCAAGTCCCTGCGGGGGTCTCCATCCCAGGGCCTGGGGCCTGGGGAGGCCGAGGGGGTGCCGTGGGGGAGCGCTGCATGGACCCAGGAGGACGAGGGTGGAGCACAGGGCAGTCAGGGAGCTGCGGAGACCTGGGGAGCACACCTATGTATGAGGAGCAGTCGGGGGTCTGGGGGCCTGGAGGGCCCAAGGAGGCAGGTCCCAGAGGCCCTGCAGATCCTCTCAGGCCCAGGGCACTCTGGAAGCTGCCGGAGTGATTGAGCAGAGGGACAAAGTGGCCTGCCTTAGCTTTCCAGCAGACGGGGAGCTGCGGGCTGGGTGAGCCAGGTGGACAGGGCAGCCAGCCACAGGCCCAGCGGAAAGCTATTGGTCAGGACCTGTTGCCAGGTGTGCTGACAGACGCAGGGCCATGGGGCTGGGCCGGGCCAGACAGGGGTGTGCCCGTTTGGGGAGTGAGGCCAGGAGATAGGTGCTGCCTGTGCCAGGCTCAGAAGACTCAGGAATGGCAAGGCAGAGTGTGGGGCACACAGCTGGGTGGACGCACCTGGATCCAGGGGAGGGCTGTGCCCTTGAGATTCAGGTGTTGGCGGTTCTCATCTGGGCACGTCACCGACACCAGCAAAACCGCTTCTGTCAGTGGGAACAGGACACGGATGTTGGTTAGGCATCATCTGGGCTGCTGGAGCCCCAAGACGGAGGTCCCATCCTGCCAGGATTCCCTGGGACCCTCAGTCCAGCTTCTGAGAAGAGGTTCAGAATAGCCTGAGGCCATCCTCCTGGTGGAGACCCAAGTTGACCTCCATCCTGCTTCAGGTCCCTGTGCTTACCATTCAACTAGAGGAGATTTGGATTTGGGGAGGTCTGCCCAGCCCCACACACTGCAGCCACACTCCTGAGGCCACCAGTTCAGTCACCCTCACACCCGGGCTGGTTCCAGAATCCCTGGGAGACTGAGCCAGGGAGGCCAAGGGGCTGGTGGTCCCAGAGGAACCCAGCCACTCTGGATGCGTTGGCGTCCACTCTGCTGCAGAAGGGCTGTGTGCTGAGGTCTGAGGGTCACACAGGCCACAGGGGACAGCTGAGAGCAGCTGGGCCTGCAGCCGGGTGAGGGTCTCGCCGCCTCCAGGTGGTCTGGCCTCACATCAGTCGGGCTTCGGAAGTTGCGCTGGACGAGAGAAGCTTGGCCTCGCTGGCCTCACAGGGTGTGGGGAAGGCTTGGGGTGGGAGGGGCTGGGCCCTCAGGACGCTGGGGTCCTGGGGTCTCTCCCAGGGAGTGTGGGGCTGCCCGGTGGGAGGTGTCTGGTTCTGCACCAGCTGAAGGTGACCTTGCCAGGTCGGGACCCCTGGCTGTTCTCACACTGAAGCCTCCGCTTATCTACTTGTCTTAAAATTCAGAGCCACCCTGGTGCGAGCTCCTCCTGCCTGCCTCTGTGAGTGGTCCCAGTGATGCCGGGACAGAGGCCAGTTGTCACCAAATAAGCAAATGAACAATTAGGCCTTTGGACTTGAACCCTTGGGGTGGATTTCATGACAAGAGAACACGGGAGGAAACCTGGCCTGGACCCAGGTGCGGTTTCCGCCAGGGCAGGCGGCAGAGCGGAGCGCTCGGGAGGCGGCAGGGTCTGGGGTCCCCGGCTGCCGTCAGCCCGGGGTGGGAGCTGCCCTCTGCAGGCACTTGTGCTCCTGGGTCAGCGCCCTGGGGGCTTCTGTCCTGCTGCTTCTGCTCCTGTGCCCGCGACTCCTGGGTTCTGGGAGCTGCGAGTTCTCCTGCCTGCTCGCCCACCTGCCCCGGGGCTCCTGGAGCTGGGGGACAGGGGGTGGCTCTGAAGTCAGGCCTGAGTGGCAGCGCATCCCCGACGTGTGAGGTGGGGAGCCGCGCCTGTCTAGGAGCCTGGAGTCTGCAGCGGGGAAGGAGGCAGAGCGGCCAGCTCCCTGGGCTGTGAACGTGGGGTCCTGGTGGGGCTCCAGGCCCAGGACGCCTGGGTGTGAGCTCGGGGTGAGTCCCTGAGCCCAGGACGTGGCCACAGATTCAGCTCACAGGTGCCCAGGACTCAATGGCCCCATTCACGTGGACCACAGAACTGCCCAGAGCGGGTGGGTGGAGAAGGTGGACGGTCACCCTCGAGAGGGGCCCAGAGCTCAGCAAAGGCTTCCGACGGCCCTGCCTGGGGGTTGGTGAGGTTTGGGAACCCGGCCACAGACCCTGCTCTGGTCTGTCCAGGGGAAGGGTGGAGCACTGGACGGATGAGGGGAGAGAGCGTCCAAGCAGGTGGTGAGCGAGGCGGAAGCAGGGTCCTGAAATACATCCCAGCTTCCTACTCTAATACAACCCAAAGGGGAGGCCACAACCAAGCCTGGCGTGCAGTGCCTCGTCCAGGGAGGCCGGGCAGCAGAACTGTCCAGGGCCCTCTCGCTCACTGGGGCCTGTGCCCATCAGGAAGGTCCTGCTGCGTGTTGATGGCCTGAGCCTTACCTTCCAGTAATCAAGGACCACAGGACACTTCCAAGTGCCGGTCATCCCTGTCCAAAGGATCTAGAAGTTCCCATGGCGGGGTGGGGGGGAGCCACAGCAAAGCCCTGCAGGTCTGTCCTAGAGAGTGTTGCACAGAGGAGGACGTCCCCAGCAGAAGAGCCCTGCGCGTCCCTCCTTACTCAGGGAGACCCGTCCTGCAGGTGGGACCACGGTGCTGGAACCCTGCTCTGAGCAAGGCCCACATGCTGCAGGTGGAGGCAGGGTGGGGCCCCTCTGCAGAAGTCAGCACTCTGCTCTAAGGCTCTGGAAGGCTCCCAGTGGACCCTGGCCGGGTGGCTCCAGCACAGGGCCTGTTGGGGGGGACAGAGCCATCAAGGAAGCCCTCCTTTTGGCCTTCTCTGCTGGTGCCCTGGCCATTCTCAGTGATGAGACCACACAGAGCAAGGAAGAGCCACCCCAGTGCCTGTGGCAGCTCTCCTGGGCCCCAGACCTGTGCACCTGCTCATGCCCTCGCCTCCCCTTCCTGTGGGCCAGGTGGCATTGGAGGGGGCAGTCCCCTGCCCATCCCTCTGCCTGTCCAGCCCCGCCTCCCTCCAGATGTCCTCCAGCTGGTCTCCACCTCTCAAGCCTCCAACGTCCCTATTGTGGGACCTCCTGTACCACCAGGAGTGACATTCTTCCCCCAGAGGTCATCACCAGCACTGCCCAGCGTCAGGGCTGGTCATTCCCAGCAACATGCTTTGGGCATAAGGTCCTAGGGCGATGCCCTGAACCTCCCCCAGGACCATGGCTGAAGGACCTCTCTGGGGTGGTGCACTCATGTCACTGCTTCTCTCTGACTCAGGCATCAGTGCTGAGGGGCGGAGGACACAGAGGAGGACTGGAGACTGCGGGGCCCTGAAGCAGCACGGAGGTGGCTGTGGTGCCCAACTGCTCCCGCCAGCATGCTCCAGGCCACGGGTCACCCTGGGCAACTCAGAGCACCCAGGGAGGGTCTGCCCACCTCGCGTGGCCCTGGCTTCCTCTGCAGCTCAGCAGGGCCCGGCTTACAGTCTCACCACCAGCCTTCTTTCCCATTGCCACCTCCTCATCTTTTCTCTGTTGAGGGAAGTTTTTAGTGTTTGGTAAGTTTACTAAGTTATGTCATTTCCCTCTTAGAGAAAAAGTTTTGGACACACAGGGAAGGAAAGGTCAAAACTCGTGGAAAACGAGCTGACGCGCCTCTGTGAGGGGTGGGGTGGGCTAGAGGGGGCCGGGCAGCGCGGTCACTAACAAGCCCCAGGCAAGGCCTGCTCTGCTGCCATGGGTGGGACAGACCCCCGGAGGAACGAGTGGGGCCGGGTGGGAGCGCATAGAGAATCACACCCTGAGGCTCTGCGCGAATTCAACCGTCTAGTGAGGGCGCCGCCCGGAGGTGGGGTGGATGAGACGCTGAGTGGCACCGGAGGAGCGAGCGGGGTGCACAGTGGGAGCGGAGACAGGAGGTACAGCTTGCATGGGGCGCCCAGCTGGAAGACATGGGCACCTGTGGGGACATGGCAGAGCCCTGCAGGAAGGGAGCGGCTACCAGAATGTGGGCAGAGTCGCCCAGGCCGGCAGCAGTGGGGTGTTCAGCAAGGGGCGCGTGTGAGGTGGGCGGGGCAGGTGGACAAAGCAAGAAGTAGGGGCAGAGGACAGCTCGCAGAGTGCAGGGCCCTTGCCCCCAGGGAGTCTGGGCTGGACCCTGACCCCAGCGGTGTGCAATGCCCACATGATACTCCTGGACCCGTGCTGAGATGAGACCCGCGAAGGTGTGGGGCAGTGGCAGGCGGCCAGCCAGAGAGACTGCGGAGCAGGCAGGTGCATGTACCTCTGCCCCAGCAGAGGACTGGACCGTGGGCACACGTGACCCCGGGCAGCTTCCCCCATAGGCCAATCGCCCTGGGCCCTACCCCTGAAAGCCCCCAAGAAGAGCAGCCCCGTGAGATGGGCGGGGTCAGTGGAAGGAGGTGGGGTCACGTGGGCAGGCAAGGCCACGGCCGTTACCACCCTCTCCTGGGGTGGGGCCAGGGATGCTGTGACTTGGGGCTACTTCAGGGTGTTTCTCCTGTTGATGGGACCCTGCCCAGTGTTCCAGACCACAGCACTGGTGACCACAGGGCACAGTGGCTACTGGCACCTGAAGTGGCAGTGGAGCATGCTCAGGATGGGGGGTGGTTAATTCAGGGCCAGGGAAGGAGGGTGGGGCCTTGAGGACAGGGCCTGCGGCCTGCCAGGAACATGCCCTGGGTCACACTCTCGCCTGGGCAGTCCTACCCAGCCTCTGGCTGGATGCCACCTTGTCCTCCTGGCCCTCCTGCTGGTTTCTGGTGCTCCTGGCTCTGTCACCTCACCTCCCTCTGCAGGCTCCATCTGCAGCTCAGTGCCGTGTGCAGAGCCAGGGTGTGGGACCCTGCTCCCTTGTGTGGCACGTCTCCCTGCGTGCGTCATAGCTGGGTGTCACCTGGGGCGAGGGGCAATCCAAACACTCCAGTCCCGATCCCAGGCCAGCCACTGATTCCACAGCCGGGGAATCTCACGGCTCTCCCAGGGTTGGGGTCTCGAAGCATCAAAGCCGTGTCCCCGTGTCTCTCTCACCTGGCCTCAGGTTTGTGAGGTGTATGTGAACTGATTCAAGAGTCAGGAGTCAGCAGGTGCCGACCTTGGGAACCCCGAGGAACACGGTTCAGAACTGCATCCATGCTGGAGGGTGGGTCTGCCCGCAGACCACCGAGCCCCACATGGACCTCGTCAGTCAGAGCCTGAGCTCCTGGGTCAGCTTTTTGCATTGCTGTGTCCAAGAGACCCCAGAGGAATAACCTTAGAGGAGGGCACGTTTATTTTGAGGCTCATGGCCTCAGAGGCCTCAGCCGTGGACAGCGGCCGCACTGCTGTGCCCGAGGTGTGACAGAACATCGTGGAGAGGAGCGTGGCAGAGGAAGGGGCTCAGGACTGCACAGGAAGCAGAGGACAATGCGCATCCCCTAGGGCTCGCCCACAGTGACCGGCCGCCTCCGGCCACTCCCACCTGCCCAGTCACCACCCAGCTAGTCCTGTCCAGTGGACTGATGTGCTGATTGGGTCAAGCCTCTCACAACCCACTCAGTCCACCTTGGCATGTGTGGGCATCACCCTGGTGTGAGGCCTCTGCTGGCCTCCGGCTCAAGCCTCCTATGAGGAGGGAGGAGGCAGTGGGGAGCTGGGAGGCTGCTCTCTGGCACTGCAGCCACCGTGTCATCAGCCTGGAATCCGAACACCAGGAGAGAGCAGTCGGCCCCCTGGGGAGGCCTCTGTGCGTCCTGCGGCTGGGACTTGTCCGAGGCTAGGAGAGTCCCTCAGCAGAGGGGACCAGGAGGCTGTGTGAGGGCCACTGGGCAGCTTCTGGACAGCGGAAGGACATGGGGTGCCATGTTCTGGGGCCCTGGGGTTGTCCGTGGATGACTCGGTCACACACAGGAAGGGGCCCCTGTGGCTCCAGGGGTGTGGGCCCAGCGTGTGTGGTGACCTCAGCTCCCAGGATCTCCCGGACCCAGGACGGAGGAGGAGAAGGAGGACACTGCAGATGGGTGGGGGTTGTGGAGCAGAGACCCTGGTCCCAGGGTCTCATCTGTCCTAACCTTTGATCCCTAGCCCTCGGGATGTCCCTGGTCATCAGCCTGCTCTGTGCAGAGCTCAGCGGGGCCCCAGGTGGGGTCCCAGGAGGGACTCAGACGAGCCTTTCCTCCCTCCAGCCTCCAAGAAGACTCGGCCGGGGAGGGACACTGCCCATTGTCCAGCCCCGGGTGACCAGTGGAAGTGCTCTTCTCCCTCACTCAGGCGTTTGGAGGTGACATCTGTTGAAATGCTCTGTGATGAAACGTGGGCGGTGACCCGCGGACCCCTGCTTTCCCTGGCGCGGGGCTGCGTTCCCGTGTGATCAAAGGTGCCGCCCCATCTGCTGGGAGCCCGGGCTGCCTCCTTTGGAAACGAGCTGAGAGCCTTTGCTTCTGCTCAGCTGGACACACAGGAGGTGATCTGCTCCCCCAGCCCGGGAACTGGGGCGTTCCCGCTGCCCCCTGGGACCTTGGGGGCTGCGGCCCCCTTCAGACCACACACGATGGCTTGCCTGCGGGCAGGTTGCGGCTGTCCTTTGAAGAGTGATTAAGCTGGAGCGGGCGCAGCGCTTCCAGAGGCCTCTCCCTGTTTATGGGAACAGGCTGCTCCAGGGGCTGAGCCCACAGCGTGTGGCCCTGGGAAGGCAGAGGACCCGGCGTCTGGCTCTCAAAGGCGGCGGTGTCGGCTAAGGGCTGTGAACCAGGTGGTTGGCCCGCCCCAGAGCGCCTAGCGCTTGCAATCTCACCTTCCCAGAATGCGGAGGCCAGGGTCAGAGCCGTGCTCTGTGCTGGGTGGTCCCCAAGGGGGCCCTGGGGGGTCAGGTGCCTCAGACACGAGTGGAAAGCCACACTGCCAGGATGAAGGAAGGCTTAACTTTTAGGGTTCCCCTGACCTGTGTGGCCTGAGGGTGGCTACTGTGCCACCCAGTTTCTCGGTGGGAGGGCCCGCAGAGCCATTTCCCAGAGCGCGGGGCCTTTCTCTGGAACAGTGAGGGCCGGGAGAGGCCAGGAATTTGCTCCTGATTCCTCAGTTCTTTGCAGTGTGGCACACAGCGCAATGAGGATGGACGTCCCTTAGAGGTCAGTTCACCTGCCTGTGAGCTTGATTTCCACAACAATCCATGTGGCAAGGTTTTCTGGGTGTCCCTCTAGGGTGGGGTCATTAGGAAAATGGCCCTGCCCTGGACACTGTTCTAGTGGAGGGTGGAGACCTAGGGACAGATAAGGTAGGGGACCGGGACAGGGTTGATGCTATGGGAGGAAACAGGTCACGGGGTCGGGGGGAAGTGGGCTGGGGCAGGAAGTGCCCGTCTGAGAAGGTGAAGGGGACCTTGGGAGGGTCAAGCCTCAATTTTTGGAGGAATGTTCTGGCTGGGGCCTGCAGAGTTCCCAAGTGGGGGCAGTTTTAAGAGACCCTGCCATCTATTAAAAGAACCCTGGGAAGTAGGGGGGAAGCGGGAGGACTGGGTTCCCCTTTGCCAAAGCACCCGCCGCTCCCCGGAGCTCCCAGGCAGCCTTCTGGAGGGGGACCACGGACTGGCCTCTGGCTCTGCAGTGGGTTTGGAGGCGCTGCCTGGAGGGGCTGTCCATCCTGCTGGGCACACCTGACTTCCGCGAGGTTAGGCCACCATGCACCCGCGGGGCAGAAGGCACCCTGCTGCCCAGTGCACACAGGGCAGAGTGGCTGGTCAGCCTGCAGGACAGAGGGGTCTCAGGAAGCAGGGACGGCTCACGATTAGTGGTACCTATGGGTGCCAGGCAGCCAAAGGAGAGGTGCTTGACCTGATTCGGAGTCCATCTGACACTAGAGTCCTGACCCAGACTGCCTACGAGCAGCCCCGGGGGCTTCCTCGGCCTCCTGGCGTGTTCCTGGAAAAGTTTACATCTAGTGAGGTCCAGGCTGCTGCAGAGCACCCTGAGCCGCCCCCAGGGGAGAGTCCCAGAAAGGATGCACACCCCAGAACAAGTGGTCCCGTCCATCTGGCCACTTCTCCCTTCGTCCATTCACCCAGCAAATGTTTAGTAGGTTCCTGGGCAGAGTGTGAGGACAGACTCACAGGCATGCCGGGGGAGACAGCGATCAGGCAGGTGACTAAATGCTACGTGGGACCAATACTGCGAACAGGAAATGGGAGGAATGGGCAAAGAAAGTGGTGGCGTTGCTTCAAGCAGGCAGGGACTCTCGTTTGAGCGGAGGCCTGGCAGGAGGGAAGCATGGGGGACTCGAGGGACAGCATTTGGGGGAGGCCCCAGCCCCCTTTGGGGAGTGCCAGCTGGGCTGGTGTGGGCAGAGGCGAGTGGCGTGGGTTGGGCTGGGGACTGGCCTCTCTGACCACCACAGGGAGGCGGGTGGACAGTCGGTGCTTTGGCTCTGGGGGCTCGCTCCTCCACCAGCCGTGTCACGAGGCATGTCCCTTCTTTCATTTCAGACATACAAGCAGCACATGGATGCCACCAATGCCAGCAACCGCGTCTTCCTATACTGTGCCTTCCTGAACTTCAGGTACTGTCTGCAGGGGACGCCAAGGTGGAGAGCGGGCAGGAGGCGGGAGGTGGGCGATGGGGAGCCTGGACGGGGCATGGTGCCAAGCGGGCACGCCGTCCAGGCAAGGTCTGGGGTGACGTGGCTGCATGATGGCTTGCACTGGAAGCACTCAAGACCTGGGCCGAGACCCAGACCGGCGCAGGGCAGTGCTGCCCCTCGGAGCCCTGGGACAGGGCTTGCTGGGCATGGATTTAGCAGAACAAAGTCTCTTAAAACCCACGGCGACCTTAAGCCAGTTCCTCAGAGGTGCCGTGGGATCCGAGGGAGGAAGCGCTCGGCGGGGCAGGGTCCTGACACCCCCACGGTCCCCCTCCTTGGGAGTGGTAGCAGAGGGCCAGGGAGAGCAGCTTGGGGACGCGGCTCTTCACTGGCTGATGTCGGAATTTTAGGGTTTCAATTTTAGTATAGAAACTGAAACAACTCAATAGCAAAGTCAAAGCCAACAAACCGAAACAACAAATAACTTGATTTAGAAATGGCCCCAGACCTAAACAGACATTTGCCACAAGAAGAGACACAGGTGGCGAACAGGTGTGTGAAAAGACCCACATCACTACCCTTCAGGGAGATGCCCACCCACACCAGGACAGGGACCGCTGCCCAGCGAGCACGGCCGGAGGGTGGAGAGGGGGAGCCTGGCACCCTTCCTGCAGCCCTGCTGAGGTCAGCTGGGCGCCAACTCAGAAAATTAGGGACAGACCTGCTGTGTGGTCCAGCACGCTGCCCCCGCACGGATGCCGAGGACCGCCAGCCAGCACCCACTTTCACGCAGCCCCGTTCAGGCAGCCCAGAAGCGAGTCCACCCACGTGCCCACCAGCTGGAGAGTTCGCGGATGCAGACAATGTGCTGTGTGCACCGCGGGGCAGGGGAAGGACACCGAGGGGCCACTGCAAACACATCGCACGTGTCCTTCCGTCCACTTCCCGTTGTTGCTTGTTACTACCTGAGGGACGGTCAGAGGACTGTGCACCTTCTAGGTCCAGTTCTGTTCTGACAAATGGGTGCAGCTAGGCCAGCACCAGAGCCCAGGCACAGAGCAGTGGCACACACTCAGAGGTCCCCATGTCCTCCGCCGGTCCTGGTGACCCTGGCCTGTCCTCTGTCCCAAGGGTTGGTCTCTGAAAGGACACCATGCGGTGGCTAGTGCAGCAGCCTGGGGTCTGTGCGCGCGGCGCGTTTGGCAGGCGGCCGTGCACGCTGCTGCAGGTCTGGCCATGTGTGGGTGCTGCTGTCCGCGCGTGCGCCCTGCTTTCTCGTCTGCCTTGTGTCCAGCTGGGGGTGCTCCTGGTGAAGCTGAATGTGTCCCCGTGTGCGTTCTCGGCGCCAGCTCCGCTCGGTGCTGGGGTGTGGCTCCTTACGTTGCAGAATTCAATCTGCTGGAATTGAGGATGATTTTTGTATCTCGGTTCATGAAGGAAATTGTCCTGCAGTTTTCTTTTTTCCAAATGCCTTTGGTTGAGTAGAGAAGCGATGCTGTCTTTGTAAGAGGTACGTTTCGGAGTAGTTTGTATCGAATTCACATTTCTCTCGCTGACATTTTAGTAGGATTTACCAATGCCATCGTCGAGGCCGCAGTTCTCTCGTTGACAGGTTTTTAACTACACACTCG
>JAJEJO010002350.1:118899-135145 GCA_020662805.1 Glaucomys volans
GCATTTCAGCACCAGGTTGGCACCCTGGTGAAGGAGGCGTCCACTTCCTGGGAGCTGCTGGGTTGGTGGCCAGGGTGGTCTGTGGGCCCTCTGGGGACCCCCTGCTGGTCACTCACACCTGCAGTCTGTGTCTCCTTTCTCTTGTCCACTCTCACCAGAGGCTTGTCCATCTCATTGATCTTTTCCCTCTTATGCTTCTGCTGCCCACGTCTCTGATTCATTCTCTCTAACTTACTTCCAGACAAGTGATTTACCTCTAGTTACTTTGCTTTTCACTAACATTTATAAACATGAAGGTTTAGGTAATTGGTTTGAGATCTTCATTTTCTCTAGTAGAAACATGTGATGCTGTGAATTCTCCTGGAAGCCCTCACGTATCGGCATCCCACGGATTTTGATATGTTGTTTTTATTTTTATTAAATTTAAAATATTTCGAAATTCTCCTATGACTTGCTCTTCTACCTACATATTATTTTGAAATGTTTTGCTTAATTTCCAAATAGTTGGGAATTTCAGTTATCTTTCTGGTACTGATCTCTTATGTTTTATGATTGAAAAACATATTTTCCATAACTTCAGTTTTTAAAATTCCTTTAAAGCTGTTTTAGGTCCATGATCTGCTGAATCTTGGTGAAGGAGCACTCGGTCGAACATTCCTCGCTTGTCAGTGAGGTCAGGCCGGTGATGGTCACATGCGTTCTTCTGTACCCTTGCTGCGTTCCTGTCAGCTCATTCTGTCAGTCACAGGGGGCCCTCTGCGCCCATGGGTTCTGGATCAGAACAATCACCCAACCGTGGATCAAAAATATTTGGAAAAATTTGCATTTGTCTCAAATATATACAGAATTTCCCCGTTATTATTGCTTGAGCATGCAATATGATAATAAGTCACATGGTGTTTACATGTAAGACTGGATAAGTAATCGGGAGCTGTTTAAATGGCTCAGGAGACGTGCCCAGGCTACCCGCAGATACAGCACCACTTTGTACCAGATTCTTGAGCATCCAGACTCTGGTCTCCTCTTCCAGGAGGGTTGGAGAAGGTGGAAGAGGGGTGTGAATCTTCAACTATACCACTCAGGGTGCCCTTTCTGCTGCATCTGTGAGATTTCCTTTATCATATTCTGAAGCTCTGTTGGTGGGAACACACGTCTGGTGGTGCTGCATCTTGGAAACTCAGCTCTTGTCCTTATGGGATGTGCTTGCTCTGGGGATGGGACCCGGCCTCTCAAGTGCTAGGCAAGCTCTCTGCCCTGAGCCCTGTCCCACCCCAGAGTCCGCCCTCCTCCTAGGGACATGTGCTGCACTGAGGGCTACTTGGTGGCGTCCAGACACTGCTGTCCTGACTTTGGTGACAGTGTCCTGTGGGTGCCGTGGCACACATCTGTCCTCTCTCTCCTTTTACTTCTATTTATTTATTATACTTCACGTTGGGTATTTAGATTGAATATGACTGGGTCTTGCTTTTTAATCCAATCTTAACATTTCTATTTCAATTGGTGTGTTTAGACAGTTGTATTGAATGTGATCGTGGATGTGGTTGTATTGAACTCCACCATTTCCCTGGTGCTTCCCAGTTCTCCATCTCTCTCTGTGCTTCTTCCGCCATCCCTTTCTGACTTGATTTGCGTGGGCCTCTCTTCTGGTCGTGTTTCTCCCACTCTGTTCTCTCTCATGGCTCCTGTCCACTCTTTTGTCAAGGCTGCCCTGCGCTTAGAGTCGGCATGTTGAACGATCGTGTCCACCTGCAGTCAGCGTCGGGGCATTTCAGATGCCTCCCGGTGTCACAATGGTCCCTTGGGTCCTCCCGCGGGGCCTGAGTGCTCGTCCTCCTCATGGTATCTTCCAGGTGCCCCGAGAGCACCAAGCGCGGCAGGTATTCCACCCAGACAATCAGCCACCTGCAGAGCAGTTAAAGATGGGACCGCGGTCGCAGCACGGGCTTGGGCTTCCCGATTCCAGCGCTGCGTCTCCTCCTGCAGACCCAGGCCCTGTCCGCAGCGCCTTCCCTCTGCCTGTCTGCACCGCAGGGCTGCTCGCATGAGCACCTTTGGGATCATTTGTTGGGAAACTATTCTCTTTTATTTTTTAAAGATATTTTCACTGGGCTTAGAATTCTGAAGCAAGTTTTTTAGACTTATACCCTAAGAAATTTATAACCAATACATTAATACATTATTCCCTAAAAGAGTAAAATATTATTTTAAAAAAGCAACGCCCCCTTTGACCTTCACATCTGATCCTGATGGCCTTTCCCTGCAGAGCTTGTGACCAGGGGAAGTTTTTGTGTGTTTTCAGTATTTATGTTTTATATTTATGTTCATTGGATGCGTCTGGTGGTTCAGCCTCACGGTCCTCACCTCGCCTGCCTGGGCTTGGTTTGTGTTCCGCCTCCCTTGGCACTTATTTCTTTTATCAGATTTATCTGTGTCGCATTTTGTTCATGCACCTGGGTGAGCGCTTTGCTGCCTGGGCACAGCCTTCCGGGCCGCAGGGCTTGGCGTGTTCTTAACGGGCTCCGGTATTGCTGGGCCTGCGTCCGTGGCAGATTCGTTTCTGCACAGCTGACCAGTCTTCCTGTTCCCGCCGCCTCCCTGGGGAGCAGGCCCTCACCCCACGTGGAGGCGAGGCCGCTCAGGCTGATGAAGCCACATCATGTGTTCGAGGCTCCGTTTGGGGGGTGCGGGTTTTTGGGGTCTGCTCCTTCCGCCCGAGCAGAGGTCGGTGTTTGTCCCCTGGGCTGCGCCTGCCCACCTGTTCAGTGCTTGTCCAGCGTGGGGTGGTCGGACCACCTCCCGTTCCATAGACAGACAGAGGGGCGGTGCAGACAAGCGGGCCCTGGGAAAATCAGAGCCAGGGCGAGCAGGAGGGGCGCAGGCCCTCTTCTGTCCCTTGGCTCCTCTCACTGGCAGGACGGAGGGCTCTGTCCCCGCTCTCTGCTCAGTGTCTCCCACTCCCCAGGAGGGCAGCTCACTGATCAAGAACGCCACTCAGAAGCCGCTGTCCCTGCCGCTCAGTCACCAGCCTCAGTGCCAGCCCTGTGCCACCCCAAATGCCCTTTCCACCCTCTCAGGCCCCACACACAGGGTCACAAGCCCAGTGACCACAGGCTTCCTTGGGAAGCATCAGTGCTATTGGCGTGTGCCTCGGGCGGGGACACGGCAGGGGAGGTGGGCACAGCTCCTGATGCCACACGCCCTGCTGCAGCCATGGTGGCACTGCAGGAGCTGCTGAGAGGGACACAGCCAGGCTGGAGCCCTCTCTGCCTCCAGCTGCGGGTTGGCCTTCGCCGGTCACTGAGGTCACACTACCAAGAGAACCACTTCAGAGTCCTGCTAGGAATGTGGAAATAGAAGCACAGACAAGATCAGGTCACCGTGCTGTCACCTGAGAAGGAGCCGCTGGTCTGGGAGCACGTTTGCTTCAGATGGCTTTTGTCCCTGAGTTTTCGACAGTCGGGACATCTCCCACGTTTGGACGGTGGGCTGCGCACATTGCGTTTGCCCTGGGCATGGTCAGCACTGCAGAAGGACAGTGCCAACACAGGGCTCCCTCCTGTCCAGAGGGGCCCACGCTGCCCACGCCCTCGGCAGCCTAGTGCCTTGAGCCCTGCAGCCCCGAGAGCCCACCCGCGCCTGCTTGTGCTTTGCACTCCTGGTGGGCAGGGCCAGCCCAGCGAGGCCACAGGCCATGTGCTGAGAGCGGCTGCCCTCCGGGCCCTGATGAGGGTGCAGTGCTGCCTCCACTGACCACAGCTGCTCTGTCCTCAGCTCCGGAGGAGGCGTCTGGTCCAGCCAGGGCTGTGCGCGCACGGAGGGGAACCTCACCTACTCGGTCTGCCACTGCACGCACCTCACCAACTTCGCCATCCTGATGCAGGTCGTTCCGCTGCAGGTAAGGGCTGGCTGAGGACCCCGGGGTCCTGATGCAGGTGGTTCCGCTGCAGGTAAGGGTGGCTGAGGACCCGGGTCCTGCAACACAGGCCTCCTTCCTGGTGGTCACCAACAGACCAGCCCATGAGGTCCTATCTGCATCCTGAGGCACGGCACACCCCGTTAGCACGTTTCCAGGGTGAGCTGGGTCGTCTGCCCTCACAGGTGGGAAACTCACTGGGTCAGGGGTGAAGCGGACTTGGAGAGGCAGGTCACTGCCTGGAAGTGAGTGCAGCGGGAGCCCGGGGCTGCCTCCAGGGAGACGTTCCGGGACGAGGACATGAGCCCCGGCTCACAAGGGGCCACAGCCGGCCAGCAGGCAGGTGTGGTGCCAGCAGGCACTGCCCTCCAGGCACCTGTCTGGGAGGCAGTCCTGTGAGTGGGGGCCAGGGTCACTGGCTGCTGGGAACCACAGTGTCACACAGGCCACCGGCACTGGAGGCGCAGCCTGCAGGGGGACTGCACTAGGGGTCGCTCTCCCTTTGGTCCTCTGGCCCCTAGTGAGGAGCCGTCATCCTGGCCATCGCAGGGGGAGGGTCTGGGGACTTCCCAAGTCTCCCTGCAACCCGGCAGCGCCTCCTCCTCAACTGAGCACTGAGAAGCGTGTGCCCTCTCTGCGGCTGGTGAGGGTCTGCCGGGCGGCAGCAGTGGTAGAGGGCAGGGCCAGCTGGGTCCTCGTCCAGATGGACAGAGGGAGGGGCTCAGTCCAAGCGCAGCGGCCTGGAATCCCAGCGCATGGATCTGCCACCTCTCAGTATCAGTGACAGCAGACGCAGAGTCTGTGGGTGTCTTCGTGGGAGCAAACCATCTATTCATTGCCAGGAAGGGTTGATTTGAAAATGGTTTAAAATTATCCCTGCTAAAGATGAAGTGAAGCAGATGTCATGAGCGATCGCAAACCCGGGCTCCTGGCAGGGTGCTCGCAGCAGCCCGAGCGCCCTGCCTCCCCCGTGCTGAGCCACGTCTTCCTCTGCCAGCGCCCTGCCGTCTCTGGTTCATGTGCAGGGGCTCCGGCCCGGGGGCTCCCTCCCAGGGCTCCGGCCCATCTCGCTGCCTCCCTCCCCAGGCTCTCCAGGACCTCCCCAGCTTGTTCCAGGGCTTCTTTCTTCTTGAGCCGGCAGAGCCCCTTGAAGCAATCCTGACAGAGGGTGGGCTCACCTGAGTGGTACCTTAGACAGGTGGGTGGGCGGGGCAGGGTGCTCCAGGCTGCTGTCCAGGAGGAGACCCCGATGGTGTCCCGGGAGCTCCCTGGGCCTGGGCGTGTTTCTGTGTGTGTCCTGCTGTGCGATTGTGAGGGAGAGAAGGACACTGCCTGTGGCTGTGAGTGCCAGGCAGGGGCTGTGGACACAGGGGCTGGCAGTGCAGGGCACACTTGGGACCTGGGCCTCCCGTGTCTCTGTGAGGCCCGTGAAAGGCCTGGCAGAGCAAATCCGCAGTTCTGCGAGGTGTCCCCAGGGTCAGCTCCCAGGTGTGGCGGTTGAGAACACCCGGCGCCCACTGCTCCTTCCCGGGAGCCTGCCCCTCGGCACCCGCCCCGTCTGCACTGTGAGCCAGGCCTGAGCGAGTCAGCAGCACCAGGAGGGGCCGGCACGCCCCCCACACACTGGCAGGGCCTGCAGAGCTGGCGATGCCCGTCACAGCTGCTGGGCACAGGCAGGCAGGCAGAGCTGGGTTTGCCCTGTCCCAAGAGGGGCCAGCGGGAAGTGACCCCCACACCTGATGGCTGTGGCTGCTGCCCCCCAGGCCCCCAGGAGTGCACCACCCAGTGCTTCAGGTGAACCCAGGTGCTGCAGCTGACTGTAGGAGGGAGAGGGAAGAGGGCGGAAGGCACAGCGCTGGTGCTAACCCCGGGAAGCCCCTGGGCCCACCTCAGGGAACGGGAGCCCAGCCTGCATCGCCCTGTGTGCCCCAGGGTTCACAGAACAGAAGTCCCCAGCTGTGTGGCCCACCCCGGGGCTGCAGAAGCACCAGAGGCCAGTGCCAGGTGCCTGTTCCCCTAGGCTCCTGGGTTCCTCCCCAGGTCCTCAGGAACCACGTGGGCACAGGCAGCTGCTCTCTGGCCCACAGGTGTGTGTGCAAGAGCCCTGTGGCAGAACAGTGTGGCCTGGGAAGCCGTCCAGTGAGCCCCAAGGGCAGCCACAGGAAGTGCACCTCACCAGAACAGTCTGGCGTGGTCCACAGCCCGACTTCTGCCAGGGGACGGGTTTCCTTTAGTCCCCAGTTAAAATTTTTAAAAATTGGTTGCGAATATTATCTAGAAGTTTGGATTTCTGGTTTTAAGAGACTGAAGGTCCGGCTGCCCAGAGCTGCTGCTGCGACGGGAGCACCTGGAGCCGCCCAGCGCAGCCCTGCAGGCACACGTGGGCTGTGGCCCCAGCCCAGCCCTCCAGTGCAGCGGCCCATCTCCAGTCTGCCTCGTCACCTGCTCCTCGGAGACAGTGACACGCTGGCTGCCACCTGGGGACGTGCCGTGCTGGCGGGGGCTGGTGTCGAACAGGAGACAGAGCTTCTTTGGCCGTGGAATTTTTATCTGGAGCCTCTCTGGAGGCCCGAGCTTGTGGTCTCTGACTCAGAGGGATCCGTGTCCTCAAACAAACCCCAGGCTGTCCTCGGCTTTTCTAAATCCGCTTGCGGTGGGAGAGGAAGGGCAGGCGGGGCGCTGGGTGGGACAGTGCCCCAGAGCCCTCCCGTCAGGCCCGTCCACCCCCGGGCGCCCTGGGGAGCTGTGCTCAGCCGTCGCCAGCAGGTGCCGACTGGGAGTGTGGTCTGCAGGGTGGGCACGGTGACCTGGGAGCGTGCCGGACGGCAAGGCAGCACTGGGGCTGGGGAGCCGCTGTGGGCCACGTTAGTCCCAGGGTGGGGCTCGGGTGGGCTGCGTTGGTGATTCCCCGGGCAAGGCAGAGTGCGATGGCGCTCAGGGAGGGGCTCGGGCGGTGTCAGGACTCCGGTGGGCCCTTCTACTGCTGCTCTGTCCCTTCTGGGGCCGAAGCAGCAGCAGCCCCCTCCACTGCCAGCCAGCCTGAGACCCGGGTTCTGTCCTGCCATGGGCTGAGAGGCCCTGGCAGTGGCCTGCTGGGCCTTGGCTTGCCCATCCATAGTGTGGCAGGACTCTCCCCATGGGCCATCTTGGGGCTCAGTGGCAGGAGGAGTGGACACAGTCCAGGCTGAGTACCCAGCCCCAAGCACCCATCTCCCAACCTCTGAGGCTCCAAACCAGCCCCCGCCTGCCAGACCCAGGCTGCTACTGTTGGGGGAGAGGCAGCCATTGCTTGGTTTCTTCTAGAACCTTCAGAAACAAGAGTCTGCTCTGGAGCTGTGGAGGGCTTGAGCCTTCTGCAGAGGGGAGTCACCTGCCTCCTCCAGGAGTGACCTCATCTGGGGATCCCATCTCAGGAAGGGGCTGCCCTCAGATAAGGGTCCCACGGAGCCCTGGTGGCTTGGTGGTCAGCTGTGGAGACAGGCCAGGTTGGGCAGGGGTATCCCATCCTGGAGGGCCCGAAGCAGGCCAAGGGCAGGGCCCCGGCAGGGTGGGCAGCTCAGGGCTGAGGCTGAGGGGCTGAAGCGCTGGTGACCCTGTGCTTTGGTGAGCATAGGAGCCAATCTTGTCTCAGGAGCCAGACGGCAGCAGTGGGGCCACCTCTGGGCAGTCACCAGCCCCCACCCTGGCAGGAGCAAGGGTCCCCAGGGGCCTGGGGCTTGTTCCAGGGTGCAGACGAAATCGGGGCGTAAGGAGAGGGAGCTGGCTGTTTTGTGAGGACAGTTGGGGGCAGTCACACAACACGCAGGTCAGTGAGGACAGGCACGTGCCCACCCTGCCTCTGTCCCCTCCAGATGCAGCTCTGACCTGGCGCTGGCCTCTCCAGCGCTCAGATGGGGCCTTTGAGCCCACAGCCCTCTGTGCACAAAGCCAGTGCGGCTTGAAGACGGCTCGTGTCTTGACGCGTCCCGGTGTCCATGGCCCAGACCCGCTGGGCCCGTGAGAGCCACCACGTGTCTCCCCACACTCCATGCCTCCACAGTGACCTTGTGAGCAGGGACCACAGAGGGACATGCCGGGCTGGCAAGAGCACCTGGCAGGGAGGCAGGCCCCATCCCTCAGTGTCCGTCTCCCACGGCCGTGTGGGGACCCGGAGCATGGGGCAGAGGGCAGTGCAGTGGGCACACTCCCGTCCCTGCCTGGCCTGCTCTGTGCTGCTTCTCTCCCCTCCCATTCTTGGCAAGCTGCCCCTGCTGCCCCTGGGCAGCCCTGGCTTGGTGACGTCCCAGGTCTTAATGGCAAGAGCATTTCAGCTCCAGGCAGAGCCTCCCCAGGCTGAGTCCCCTGAGGAGGTGGACTGATGTCCCAGAACAGGGGACAACAAGCTACCTGCTACCTTGGGTGCTGTGGGGCAGGCTGGGTATCCCGAGGGGACTCTTCCCTTGGCTACTTGCCCTCCCCAGAGGCAGTGGCCTCTCTACAGGGCCATGGAGGGACCCAGGACTGACCACTTCACCCCTGCTGCCCACCTGGACCTGGGCGTCTCTCAGTCTCCCTCAACCGCCCTAGGTGCAGTTCAGCCGGGGCAGCTGGGCAACTGGCCTCTCAGAGTGGAGAGGGAACTCAGGAGCTGCGTCAAAGGGAGGAAGACCTGAAGCTCCATGGTGGGGAGGCACCAGGGTCAGCCAGTCGGAGCCATCTGCCCCAGCTGGAGGGAGAGCCCAGGGCCTGGGCTCCTGGAGGAAGCCTCAACCCTGGGTGGGGGGTGCAAGTCCAGCAGGAGGTGGAGCCGTAGCAGACATGACCACTGCCAGTGAGAAAAGAGCCACAGGTCACCAGGATGCCTGTCCTGGCTGGCAGGGACCTGGCACCCAGCCAGCAGTGGTCAGCCTGTGGTGCAGAACTGGGCAGGGGCAGGTTGGACCCAAGAACCCAAGGTCAGGACATGACTTGGGTGCTGGGGACAAAGTGCCCCCGGGGACCAGCTGGGAGCAGAGGACCCTGCTGCTGACTGGGCAGCTGAGGCCCCGCGGCAGGGCACACGGAGCCCCACACTCATCTGGGGCTGGCCACCCTGCACCCTGCTCAGCCCTGCAGGTGCCCTGGGAGGCACCCACGGCCTGGACCCAGGGAGGAGGCCAGGGTTTAATGTGCTTCCTGACGGCTCGGGGCTCAGTAGTGAGTCACACGCTTTAAGGTCGTAAAGCCATGGGGCCAGTCCTCGGGCGCCATCCTGCCAGCTCCCGCGTGTTCCCTGTGCCCATGTCATTGCCTGACCTGCCTCTGGAGTTGGGCCGTGGGGCCTGCAGCATGTCCCTCTGCCAGGTCCCCTTTGCCCTCATCGTGAGCTGTGGTCAGGGGAAGGGCCTCCAGGGTCCCAGCAATGTCACAGGTGGGAGCTGGAGGCGGAGGCCTGGTGTCCTGGCCCCAGGGGGGGATCTTGGTGTGTGGTCTGAGGCCTCTGGACATGGCGTCCAGAGGGAGCAGGCTGGGCTAGCTAGGAGGCCTGCTGCACAGGGACCTTGAGCTTCCCAGAGCCCAGGGCCATTTGCCCTCAGGCTGCGCTCAGGGGTGACCTGTGGGGTCTTCACTCGCCTCTGCCTGATGTCTGAAAGGTGTCAGGGCCCCGAAGGCGAGTGTGGTGCCCGCTGAGGAAGCAGGTGCTGGGGGCCAGCCGGGGGTCAGACCAGGAGCACACAGTGGCCACTGCCAAGGGCTGTCACTCCTAATGGGGTGGGGGTGGGGTACAGAGCGGGCACCACCCCACGACGGGGTCACAACAAACCCCCCGGCAGGCGTGAGCCTGCTCTGGGAGCCGCGGTGTATGTGCATCCATTCCGCCCCCGAGCCCGAGGCAGGCCTGGCGTCTCAGTTCACAGCCGGAGGCCTGCAGCCTGCTTGGTCCCGGGGCTGCACGGGACACACCACGCAGGGCCTGACCTGGCTGGCCTGGCTCCTGGAGCCTGCGCTTCACCTCTGCGGGTGTCCCAGCCTAGTCAGGAGGTGCGGGCAGGGCGGGAGTGCGGGTGGGGAGCCCCAGGGGGCTGAGTGGCGGCTAAGCACCTGCAGCACCCACGTGCTGGGCAGCTGGGGTCCCCGCTTAGACTGCCCGTGGGGCAGGGCAGGCGCTGGGCGGGACCAGGACTCACGGCCAGCACCCCATCCCAGGGTTAGGCCCACGCCCCTCTCTGTTCCCACAGCTCACACGGGGACACCAGGTGGCGCTCTCGTCCATCAGCTACGTCGGCTGCTCGCTGTCCGTGCTCTGCCTGGCTGCCACGCTGGTCACCTTCGCAGCGCTGTCGTGAGTCGCCCTCGACCCCGTTCCACCACGGGCACGCTGGTTTCCCTGCCCCCACTGCATTCCTCCTGGCCTTTGCAGTCACACGGGACCGTCCAGCCCTGCTGGGGCCCAGCTCATCCTGGGCTGATGACCCTTACCCAGTCTGCAGAGCAGCAGGGGCTGTGGAGTGGGGACCCCAGGCTTCAGCCACTCAGGAAGACCTGCAGAGCCCCCCAGTGCAGACCCAGGAAAGGGCCACTGAGGGCCGCTGACTGCCTGCTCCTCAGCAGGCCACGCCAGGCATGTGGTCAGCTCTGAGGCCCGACTGCCAAGACAGACAGGACTACGTTGCGGGCGGGCATTAGCAGAGGTCAACCTCAGAGGAGGCCGGACGTTCCCACAAGGCAGTTATGTCAGGCACACCGGACAGGCGGTCAGGGAGCTCCAAGAGGAGGCATCTGAGCCACCATGCAGAGCCCTGCTTGGGAACGGCAGGTGCAAAGGCCCTGAGGCTGGAGGGAGGGTTATAAACAGAGAAGGGGTCCTGAGCCTTGGAGTGGCAGGCTGCGGTCAGGTGGTTCAGGGCCATCTGGGCTGTGAAAGGGGCCAGGATCCCATCTAAGAGCAGTAGGGAGCGTTGAGTGTCCAAGTAAGGAGTGATAGCACTGGGCTGACCTTCCTAAAGACCCCTGACTCCTCTGGGAGGAATGGACCTTGGGACACCATGGGAGCAGCGGGAGCCCCATCTGGGGAACGGGCAGCAGAGTGTGAGCTGCCACTGGGACCTCACGCCCCACCTCTGCCCCCAGCTCTGTGAGCACCATCAGGAACCAGCGCTACCACATCCATGCCAACCTGTCCTTTGCTGTCCTGGTGGCCCAGGTCCTGCTGCTTATCAGCTTCCACGCTGAGCCGGGCACGGTGAGTGGGCAGCAGCCCTCACGCTGGGCATCCTGCCCCTCTGACCTCACGGGGTAGACAGATGCGGATCTTCCTCGGCAGCAGGGCTGGGCTCTGCCGGGAAGCGCACGGCCCTCTCCTGAACCAGCGCTGTGCCCGGGAGGGACTCGGTGCTGATTGGCAGCCCCAGTCACAGGCCACAGCCAAACCACGGGGGCCTCCCAGGAGGAAGGGTGCCTGAGGCGGAGGCTGGAGGCTGAGCCGGAGTCTCCCCCGTCTCCGCCTGGCCCCCAGGTCCCCTGCCAGGTGCTGGCCACACTCCTGCACTTCTTCTTCCTGAGCGCCTTCGCCTGGATGCTGGTGGAAGGGGTGCATCTCTACAGCATGGTGGTCCAGGTCTTCGGCTCGGAGGACAGCAAGCACCTCTACTACTACGGCCTGGGCTGGGGTAGGTGGGCCGGGTGCGCGGGGGCCCGTGGAGGTGGGGCGGCTTCCTCCCCGGGGCCTCCCGTGGCCAGGCGGAGGGCCCCGCTGGCCAAAGCTGAGCTCCCACGTCTCCTGAAGTCCTTCCCGTGTCCCTGCGTGGCCTGGTGTCCTGTGGTCTCAGGGAATCCACGTGGGTCTGCTGCCCGTCTGCCTCGTGTTCTTTGGTCCAGCGCGTTAGCTTCTGCTTTGGCCTCCCCCTCCCTCCGCCTGCTGCGTCCTGCTTTCTGTCCTGCGTGGGAGCGGAGGCCGGCCCCTCGGCTGCGGGTCTGCAGGCGCGCCTTTCCCTCTGGGCGCTGCTTTGGCTGCGCCCAGCCTGTGTCCCGCCTCCGTCTCCTTCCCTCTCAGGGTCCTTCCTGCTTTCAGACCTTTCTTCCTGACCCCTGCTGCTTGACCTCCACGGACTGGGGCACTTCCCGCCTTTCCCAGGGTCTCTGCTGTCATTCCCCTGGAATGACTATGACTGTTGAGCGCGGGGAGGTTTGTAATGACCTCCGTGTGGGTTGGGGGTGCTCCATGCCCCTCTCGGGCCTGCCTGTCTCCTCACTGACCTCTCTCGGGTTTTCTGTCCATGGAAAGCAACTACTGAGTCACCCCCTGCTGCGCCGGAGCCTCTTCAGTTCTGTTGGGCTTTGCTTCGCATGCTTGGGGTTGTGCCCTGGGTCAGGGGCACTCCTGGCAAGAGCGCAGCCCCTGGGATGGTGGAGGCTCCCCGGCAGGATCCCCAAGGCCCGCCCTGTGTGGGCGCGGGCATCTCAGGCTCCCTGAGTGCCCACGGTTGCTCTGCAGTTCCCAGCACGGGCCGAGGGTGTGGCTCGCCCCACGGCTAGATCTGACCAGGCCAGGCCCTGGGCAGGTGGCGCTGAGGCCAGCTTTGAGGGGCAGGCCCAGTGGTGTCCCTTGCCTGGCTGCCCCTCCCTCTCCTCCCCAGCAGCTCAGTGTGGTGCTCTCGAACCTGCCGGCTTCCTCTTCCTCGTGCACCCCAAAGGCCCATCCCTGTCCAGAGGGTGCCCTTGGGCTCCGGCTCCCCCCACTCTTCCACCTGAAGTCGAATCCCAGGCGGAGCAGCTGGGAGTTTTGTAGACTGTCCACCTGCTTCTCTCCTGGGAAAAATCCCCCAGGCACTGCTCTCGGCCAGGGGCAGGGGACTTGGCTCTGATCTGCCGAGCTCGCCTCTGTCCTGTGGGCCGGCTGAGATGGGGACGGCGAGAGCCCGCGTTCTCAGCCAGCCTACCTGGGGCCCTGCCCGCTGCGAGCTGGTCGGAGGCCAGGAAGCACCTTCGCCTGCTGCTCCCTGGCTCAGAACTTCTAAGGCATGGAGTTGGGGGGGTGGGAGATGGTGTCTCGCCTGGGGTGGGCCAGGGATGCGGCCTGTGGTGTCCCCACCTGTGGAGCCGTGGCTTCCTTGCCGTGGCTGGTGGGGACGCAGGGCTGGTGCATTCTTCCCCAGAGTGGGGATTTTCCTGAGTGAACTTGCCTTCGTGAGCTGTGCACTTAGGAGAAGGCCCGGACTGAGGGTTGCAAGCTCCTCAGTCGGCTCTGGCTATCGCCGGCCGTGCGTCTGCAGGCGTCCGTGCCTGGGACTGGGAGTGCTCTCCCCACAGATGCGGCATGGCCCGCTTCCTCGGAGGGTCGGTTAGTGCCTGGCATTCTTGCCGGTGCTGTGAGGCGTGGACCCAGCACTGGGGACCTGCAGCCTGTTTCTGGTTTTCTCCAAATAGATTTAATTTCCGCAGCCCTCATCATGCGAGGTGGAGATTAAGCTTGTTTACTTTGTGCTTTGAATTGGCAAATGTAATTTATTTGAGGATGAAGTGGAGTTAAATTATGCATCCCTCACACCCTCCCTGGGGAACATGGAGCAGGGGACGCGGGCACCTCCTCCCAGCGGCTGCTGGCCCTGCAAGGAATCCCTCGGGTCTGCACGGGGTCCTGGCCCACCTCGCTGCTCCTGCTGGAGGCTCACAGTTTGCACACATTGCCCAGCCCAAATGTCCACTGCTCTCCACCCCCCAGTGAGCCCAGATCCAGGGTGACCAGCTCCCACAGTCCTTCCTGAGGGTTCAGAGGTGATTGGCAGACCACGGCGGGGTTGTGGGTTCTCCCAGGATGGAATCATGCTGTTCAGAGGCACGCGCGCACACGCGCACGCCCCATCAAGGACAGAGGGGTGGATGGGAAGGGTTGCAGAGTGTGTCTCGGAGAGGGCAGCCCAGTGAGCGGAGCTCCGGGGTTGGGTGGGGAGTGTGGATGATCCAGTCGACCCAGCCTGGAGGGACGCTGATCTCCTCAGCCGTCGGAGAGAAGCGAGTTCTTTGCCAATACTTAAGAATTGAGGGACTTTGCATGAAGCCACCAAGTTCTTTGAGGAAGGAGGCGGTCCCCGCACATGGAGTTTGCACTCCTGTAGGCAACACGGGCCGTGTGGCTTCCCGGGCTGACACCTACGGTCCCTGCAGGCGTCCGAGTCTGCGGCCCCGATGCAAGCTGCCTCCAAGCAGCGTGGCGGCTCTGCCAGGCCCGCAGCCGCCATCCGTCTTCCTGTCAGCTTCCCCTTCATTAATTTCATCAGGAGCCTGTGAGCTGCGTCCTTCATCCCAACCCAGCTCCTTGGCTTTGGGCCTAAGTAAAGACGGTCTCCAGGCAGCGGGGCTCTCCCGGCCTCCGCCGTTAATTAAGAAGGAGCTGGAGGCTGACCCAGGCAGGAGAGGCCACACTGCAGGCGGAACCCTGGGAGACAGAGGCTTCTTCCCGCGGCCTGTGCCTGGCCCTGTGCCAGCCCGCGGGCAGCACCGTGCTCCGGAAGCCTAGGGCCTGTTCAGAGCTGAAGCAGGGCACAGGGTTGTCACGTCAACCACCGTCCTTGAGGCTTGCTGGGGGCCAGGTGCTCGGCAGGGGACTGTGAGGGGCACGGAGGTGAGTGAGATAGGATTGTCCCCAGGGAGACTGGGAGGCCAGGAGAGGAGGTGAGGGTGAGCAGCAGAGAGTCTGTACCTTAGTGCAAAGAAGATCTGATCACAGGCTCAGCAGGGGAGGAATGTCACCTGTTCTATTTTCCTTTATTGCAACTCAATCTCTCTTGTGAGACTGAGCCATTCAGTAATGCATTTATTCGATATTTGAAACAAAGTGTTTCAGGGACAAGACTCCTTTCCAAAGTGTTTAATTTAAAAACAAAACCCAAACCCTGGTATTCTAAAAGGGGGCATGGAGCCCTCCCCGCCAGAAGGCGCTGGACAGCTGCAGCCTGGAGGCGCTGGGAGGCTGCCCGTCCTGCTTCTCCAGCGTAGAACCTGCCAGGAGGGGGCAAGGGCCACACCCCCCACGTTCCCATCCCCTCCTTAGTCCAGGAATCCGAGAAATGTGGCTTCCTTGTCGGGAGCCTTGAACACCCTCTGGGGGAGGCCCGGGGTGGCCTCTGCAGGGGGGAGACGACGAGGACTCCCTGGTGGGCCGCTGCCCAGATCCAGCGCTGTGGAGGGTGCTGTGCTCCAAGAGCCAGGCTGTGGTGCCTGCACACCACGCAGGTTTGTGAGGATCTGCCTCAGCTCGGCAGTGTGTGCGGAGGTGGCCGCCATGGCTGAGCTTGGTCAGTGCCGCGATGTGTCTTCCCTTCAGAGAGTCATAGGGCACACTGGCCTGGGACTCTCCCAGCTTCAGAGGGACGTTGGAGGCCAGCTCCCCAGGGTTAGGGCAGAGCCCTAGCAGCAGCCCAGCACTGAGAACGGCAGGGATTGCTGGTCCAGGTGTTTTTCCTTAGATTCCCGCCGCCTCCTCCCTTCCTGAACCGCCTGACAGCTCTGTGAATTGTTAAGCACTTAATTAGTCGCAGTCCATCTCGCACGGGCTTAGGCACACGGGGATCTAATGGCTTACATAATGACGAGGTGGTGGACCTCGGGCGCGGCTTGATCCACAGTCAAGATTTGCCCTCCTTGCCAGGCATGGTGGCACATGCCTGTCATCCCAGTGTCTCAGGAGGCTGAGACAGGAGGATTGTAAGTTCCAGCAACTTAGTGAGGCCCTGTTTCATAAAATAAAAGGAAAAGGGTAGGGGGCTGGGGATATAGCTCAGGGCAGAGCATCCCTGGGATAAATCCCCAGTACAAAAAAAAAGAAAGGTTTGCCATCCTTGACATTCTCAGCTCTGCCCCTGTGGAGCCAAGGTGGCTGGTGGACTCAGGTCTCACTCATGTCCAGTGGAAGCTTCTTTCACAGCAATATCAAGGAAGTCCCTAGCTGGGTCTCATTGGTCCATTAGGACCACATGCCCTGAACCAGTCACTGTGGCCAGGCATTAGATGCTCCAGTCAGCTCCTTGGAGGTCATCTGCCTCAAGAGCCAGGGAGCAGCAGGCCCCTGGGCCACATGGATGGTGGGTGGGATGGCTCCCTGAGCAGCGCTGGCTGGAACAGTGACTGCATGGGCGCTGCGCCCGTGACAGTGCAGCTGGCTGCCCAGGACTCCCAGGGCCAGTTGAGCTCACTCCCTGTGGATCCTAGGCAGGTCTCAGCTGGCACCGCTGATTCTGTCCCAGGACACTGTAAGGTGCTGTGCCCTGGTCCTCCTGGGGCTGCAGTGCACTGTGAGGAGGTCTGTCCCATGATCCTCCTGGGGCTGCAGTGCACTGTAAGGAGGTCTGTCCCATGATCCTCCTGGGGCTGCAGTGC
>JAJEJO010002350.1:138283-164917 GCA_020662805.1 Glaucomys volans
CTGTGGCTAAAGGAGAGGTGTGTTCTCATTGGCCAGTCCTCACTGTGGCTAAAGAAGAGGTATGCTCGGATTGGCCAGGGACTGAGCATGGGGAGGCAGCCCCCTGAGAGGTGGCCCCTTCCAGAGAGGGGATGCGTGCCTGGTGCCAGGCCTCACGTCTCCGAGTGTCAGGGGTGGCAGCAAGGCCCTGGGTGACAACTTGCACCACTGCCAGAGCATTCTTACTTCCGTCCTGCTGATACCACTGAGGACGTGGCCCAGGCACAGACTCGACCCCAGGCAGATCCACACTGCAGCAGAGGCTGAGCTCTGGGGCCACTGAGGGGCAACCCGATGGGCTGGTCCAGGTCGTCAGTCGCTTGGGGTCTGGGCTTGAGCTGCTCTGGGCAGAGGTAAGGGATGGAGGCGCTGAGTCCAGGGGAGCCAGAGCAAGACGACTCGGGCCACGGTGCTCCAGCCAGAGGGTGTTCCCCGCAGGGCTGCCAGGGACGAGGCTCCAGTGTCCGGCCTCTTCCTCCCCACGGTGTGGGCATGCTTCCTCTCACTCATCTCAAGCTTGCCCTAAAGCAGCCAATGCGAGATGACACCTCAGTTGACTTTGTGCAGCTACAAAATACTCTACTCGGGATGTCTGACCCAGGGGTCCACGATGGGCAGAAGTTTATTTCCCACCCTTCTGGGGCTGGGGGTGAAGGACTGCTAAGGCCCAATGCACAGGACAAGGAGGAGGCTGGAGGTGGAGGGCCGCTGAGGCCCTACTGCACAGACAAGGAGGAGGCTGGAGGTGGAGGGCTGCTAAGGCCCCACTGCACAGGAAAAGGAAGCCCCTGTCCCTTCCTAGCTGAGTGACCCCACATGTGAGCACAGAGCACGTGGCTGGTCACCTCCAAGAGTCCCAGCTCTGACACTGTTAGGATGGCATTTAGCTTCAACTCGAGATGGCAGGAGGCAGGCATCCAGGTCACAGCGGGGGCTCTGCCCGAGGGCACTGGGTGCTGGGCCGGTAGCTCAGTCCTGGCCGATGCTGCTGGTCAGGTACTCAGTTCCCCCTGCCGAGCCTCAGCCTGCTCTGCCCCAGCTGGGCTCCACGGTGTGGCCTTGTCCACCATGCCATGCTGGTGGTGTGGACTTGGGGACAGTGCCACTGTGTGGTGCAGGGTGAGGGGAGGGCTGTCCCAGCAACCTCAGGGGAAGTCCCAGGGCCAGTTCCGACTGGCTCTTCTCCCCTGAGGAGAGTCCAGGTTGGCTGTAGGTACAGATCCAGACAGACAGGCACAGAGACAGACAGGCGGATGTAGGAACATACAGACACACAGACACACTAATGCGGACACGTGGGTGTAGACAGTTACAGGTCAAGATGGTGTGGCTTCGGATGGAGATTCATAGAGACAGCAGCAAACTCAGATCCCGATCAGACAGCAGAGGCGCATGGAGGCAGATAGGGTGACAGACGCCAGCTGAGACAGGTGCATAGGACACAGATGCAGTTACAAACAGGGGCTTACTCCGTGGATACTGCGTGCGTGTGTGTGTGTGTGCGCGCGTGTGCGTGTATGCATGCGTGTACGAGCACGTGTGCATGTGTACGTGTGCATGCATGCATGTGTGTGACCTCTCCTGGTGAAATTCTGGTGTACATCCCAGTGGTTTTTCACAAGCTCAAGCTCTTGGGTGACCCCCAGCCCGGTAGAGAAACAGCCAGACCCACCTGGAGGCCCCGCTGCTGATCCTCCCTGGTGGTCTCGGCCTGCTCTGCTCTAGCGTGCCCACCTGTATCTCCATTTGTTCCTCTGGAAGGTGGCCGTGAATTGTGTCGGCGTCTGCATTAGCAGCTTGTCACGCTCTGAGGGGCTCCAGCTGAGAAATGCCCCTGGGAACCCATTGCATGTCCTCGCTCTCAGGCCTTGTCCAGTTTCCAGCAGGGCACGTCAACAGCAGTCCAGGCATGGGCTGCAGTAAAGGGGCCAGGCCTGCTGTGGTCCAGGTTCCTGTGAGACCAGACTCCTGTCCCTGCAGCTGCCGGCTTGCCGTGACCGTATGCTGGTGGAATCAGAGGCCCCAGGGAAGCCCTGCGGTGGGGCTGTCCTGATGGAGGGTGGGGGACGTGTGCCTGACAGGCTGACAGAGGAGCAAATGGGACCTGACCAGACCTTGCAGGAACGCGTCGCGTGGGGTGTGAGGCTCTGTCACATGCAGAAACAGCACGGGACCCAGGGCTCGGTGCCCCCAGCGTCCTCATGCTTGCCACGTACTTGGCCACCAGGTCCTCATTGTTGGTGGCCCCATCTCAGAAGACGGGGAATGGCCGTGTGCATGTCCCTCAGCTTCCGCCTGGGAGGGTGGGGCAGAGCTGTGCTTTATCGTCCAGAGTAACAACGAGACCCGAGCCCCTCCCTGGCGAAGCCCGGGGACGTGCCTGTTACTCCCAGGGAGTGCACGGCTCTGGCGTGGGGACAGGGAGAGCGGGCTCAAGAGTCACACCGAGTCCCGGGTGGCACACACAGGGGCCCCACGCCTGCTCGGTGTGTCCAGGTTGCTCTGACCTCTGTGGAAACCAAGCAGGCCCCGGCCTCTGCGGGGAAGTGCGGTGCCAGGGAGTGGACGCCTGAGTGGACGGGCGGCAGGGCAGCTCCCTGTCCCTCTTCCCTCCGTGACACGTGCCCAGTTCTGCAGGCACTGGGCTTCCTGGGCATGGCCTGGACTGGCCGCCTGTGGGAGGCTGCAGTGCCCTGGGCATCTGGAGCTGAACCCTGCTCCTCGGAGGAGGGACCGCGTGTTAGCTGCCCTCGCTTGGCCAGCTCCCATGTGCACGGGCTACAACTGCCCTGAAAGCCAGCTGTCCCCCACGCTGCCCCTCCTTGACCAGCCCTGGGTGACGTTCTTGTCATCGTAAGAGCCCGCCAGTGGGGAGCAGCTGGGGGGCTATGTTGCCGGAACGCTCTATGTGAAGCTCTGGGCTGGATTACGCGTTGAGTCCTCCCGTCTCCCCGACCTTGGGAGACTTCACAGCAGATAGGGGGTGTGACAGTGGGGGGCTGAGTGGGGAGCTGAGCCGCCCACACGGAGGTGGCCCGGGAAGACAGGGTGCCCAGCAGAATGACCTGGTTAAGCCTTCGTCTTTCCTGCCGTGGGATAAGCGAGAGGCTCGATGGGACAGGGACAAGGGTCCCGTTTTCCTCGGGAATTGTCCCTTGCTGTGAAGAGAGCACTCAGCCACGGCTGCTGTTAACTCGTGGGAGCTGGGAGGAGGTGGTGGGCCTGGGAATGCAGAAGTCCTGGGTGCCACGTTAGAGGGAAAGTGTCCCAAGGCCCCAGGACATGCTCAGCAGAGGAGCCTAGAAAGGCCTGGAAGGTGGCCGCCTGGGCTAGAGATGCATGGTATCGTATGGCTGGGTGGGGGGTGACCTGACCGCAGCCTCCAGGGACTGCTGCTGTGACCGGGCACCGAGGCGGGCACAGGCCAGCAGCCTCCTTGTGGGCCAAGGGGACCCACTGCCAGGTGTCATTGCCAAAGGCAGCCCCACAACCCAGCTGTGGGTCCTGTCCCAGACGTGCCTTGGGGGCCTCCCCCGCTTGCCGTCCCAGCCTGGCCCCTCCTGCTCTGGACCCCAGGGAGCTGCCTGGGTGAGGGGAGGGGAGCTGGAGCCTCTGCCAGGTCAGGAGGGACCTCCATGCAGGTCCAGGGGTGCTGGGCAGGTAGAGCCCAGGCTGAGGTGTGGGAAGCAAGGGCCAGGCTGCGTGTGGCTTGCCAGGGGGCCTTGCCACCCTCGCAGGTCAGTTGGCATGGTGGCAGGTTGTTCTCTTACCACGTGGGAGTGAGGCTCTGAGGGCTTGGGTTGGTTGCCTGGGCAGGTGGGAGGCGGGCTGGAGCTCGGGTCGGATGCCCGTCACACTCCCGCCTCCGCCCTGCTCTAGGTTCTGGAGAAGTCTCTGCCCTTTCTGGGCTCTCCCGAGCTCTCCTGGGCAGGGCTGCATGTGGTCTCTGCCTCATGCCCAGAGGCCTGGGCACGCTTGTCCCAGTGACAACGCCTACTTGCCTGGGAGAGCTGGCTGCGGGCTGGACGCTGAGGCCGCGTGCGTGCTGCGGCCGGCTCACGTCCCTCCTGGCGCTCCCCCACGCAGGTCAACATCGGCATCCTCGTTGCTGTGACCAGGGTCATCTCCCAGATCAGCGCCGACAGCTACAAGATACACGGGGACCCCAGTGCCTCCAAGTAAGTTGACTGCGGACCCCACGGTGCTGCCGAGCCACCACCAGGCTGCGCACAGGCTGCAGGGGATGGCCACGCCGCTGCCACGGCTGTCCCCCAGTCCTCACCTCGCTCAGTGTCCTCAGGACCTCACGGGCAGCCCCGGCTCCTGTCCTGGAACAGGGAGCTGGGCAGGGTCCTAACCCTGGCTGTAGCCCCATGGGAACAGAGGGGTTGAGGAGATGTCCCCCGGGGCTGCCCACCAGGGGACAGCCTGCCCCCTGCTCACCGCTCTCCTCAGGGTCCCCAGGGGCTGGCTGCCGTCTGTGGGTCCCTGAAGGAAGAGCCCTGGGCCAGCTGGTTCGTGTCTGCAGAGCCAAGGGTGGCATTGCCCTGGTGCCCTGGTGGCTGCACGTGACAGCCAGGGACGTGGCCGTGTAGGAGACTGTCAGGCAGGTGCTGCTCTCGGGAGCGGAGCCCAGCACAGCCCTGCTGACCCAGCTGCTCTTCTCTGAGTGGCAGGTCCAACCGGGCCGTCTGCTTTCCTGGTGGCCTGGGTCAACCTCAGTGGGACACCACCTGCCTCCCAGGCCCTGAGGCACAGGGAAGGCAGCCTCTGTGGGGACCGGGAAGCTCCTCCAGCCCCTCTATTCCTCTCAGGGGCACCTGGTGGCGTTCTCTGTGCCCAGCCGCGTGTCCAGTGGGTGGCAAGACGAGAGCTGCCTTGGGCCCTCACGGGGCTGGCTCCCGCTTTTCACAATCTGTGTAGTCTGATCGCGATTCCAAACTCTCGGGAAAGCAGCAGAGCAGGTTGATTTATAAGTGAGACCCAGGACCCCGGGGTGGGCAGGGGTGGGCGCAGCGTGGCAGGCGACGTGGGAGTGGACACTCGCCAGGCCGGAGCCCCTGCCAGGCCCGCTGCTCTGGGCAACTGTGCAGCAGTGGCAGTGGAGGAGAGCACATCCCGGCTGCCTCTGGCCCCCACAGCCCCCCAGGCCAGCAGTCCCTTCCCTGCCCACTGAAAAGGTGGTGCTGGCCATGCTGAGAGCCCCAGAGCCCCAGGTGGGTGCCCATCCCCCAGGGCCTTTTGCTGTTGCTCCACTCTTGGGAACCAAAGCCCTGTCCCTGAAGAAGCAGCCGTCCAACGCCTGCTTCCTGTGGCCGCTCTCTCCCTCGGCGTCCCAGGATCTGACCACACGACTGGACAGGGCGGGTGTCTTTGTTTCTCGGGGATGGGGGTTTTGTCTTTATTGTCCAGCGTCACGAGAACAGGGCTGCGGCTGCCCTGAGATCTGTCGTGCTGGCACAGGGGTTGGTGTGCGGGGACCCGCTGCTGGGAGCTGCCCATGTGGGTCCTGGGTTGATGACAGGTGCTTGTCATGACCAGTGTCCCTCCCCTGGGGTGCCTGGCCCTCCTGCTGGCTGGTCTGTCTGTCCTTCCTTCATGGCTCACTGGTCGTCCCCGAGAGCCCCAGTCCTGGTGCAGCGCCGCACATTCGGAGGGTTGAAAGGACAAAGCTGTCCTTGAGGACCCTGCAGTGTGCAGAGGGAGACGACGCAGCCCCTGTGCTGGTGACGGGGGGTCCATGAGGCACGTGGCGGTGGCTTGCTGGGCAGCTGCACCCTCATTCTCTGGGTTTCCTCCACGCTGGAGTGTGGAGAGCCCAGCCGTCCTGCCGGTCAGGACCGAGGGCATTAGTGTGTCAGAGCCCAGGCTCTACAGCGGCTCTGAGACACACGGACACCTGGTGTGAGCGGAGAGCCGGCTCCGTGCTCCTCTGACCTGGGCTCTGCAGACACTGGGGACCAAGACCTGGCTCCTGGGACGTCCATTCTGGGGACACTGACGAGGCTGCTGTGGGTGACACGAGGAGCCAGTGCCTTCCCTGCAGCAGCTGGCACTGGTGCTCACACCCAGCACCACCACTGGGCGGCCTGAGCATGCCCAGATTGCGCCTGGCTCCTGGCACCCAGGCCAGCCTGCGGCACGGTGCTGAGCCGGACCAGAGCTGCCCTCGGGGCCTCCGTGCGCATGGGGTCTGTCCTTGACTTCCACCATCTCCCCGTACTTCCCTCATGGGGAGGGGGCTGCTCTCCCTGCAGCAGAAAACCCTGTCTTGGGAGATTGCCACTGGCTCCCAGAACAGGCCGAGGGACCCGTTATGGAAAGGCCAGACTGGGACAGGTCAAGAGGGCTGAGAGGAAGCAGCTGTGACAGGTCAGAGGCTGGCCTGGGCAAGAGCCCTGCGGTCTTCACCCAGAGACTTGCTCTTGTTGGCTGGCCTGAGCGTGTTCCCTTCCATAGAGGTCAGCGGGGCAACATGATTGGCTGTCTTGGTGAGCCTTCAGCCAATGAGGAGAGGGCAGAGCTGAGCCCAGGAGGGGCGAGGCCTACGGGGGGGGGGGGGGCCTACAGGAGGGGCGAGGCCTACAGGAGGGGCGAGGCCTGCAGGAGGGGCGAGGCCTGCAGGAGGGGTGAGGCTGCAGGCGGGGCTCAGGTGCTCTGCCCCTCAGGGAGGGCAGTGTCTGAGAGCAGAGAGCGCCCAGCTGCTCCTAGGTCCTGGGCAGGGTGGGGACGTCTGCACACCCCCTGGTTCTGCCAGAGATGAAACCTGGGCCATCTGGCCATTGCTGAGGACTGTGGGGCCTCTGGGGTTGGTACATACCCTGCCTCACCAGCGCTGGGGCCTGAGGGCCCCAAGGAGACACGTGGCAGGGACCCCTGTGGGAGGGGACGGGCCATCAGCAGTGCAGTTCGGCAAGCTCTCCTCTAGCGGCTCCTCCAGCCACACCTGGGGACCATGGAGGTGACCAGGCAGCCCGGTCTCCTGTGAGCTCAAGGTCTGTGCCCCAGAACTGACAGTGGCCTCCGCCTGAGGAGCCTGGAGAGGAGCCTGGAGAGACGTCAGTACCGCGGCTTCTCCTTGTCGAGGGGCGGGGTCTGTGCTCCCCGCTGACATCTCTGGGCCCCCAGAGTTGGGGCTGTGCATGCTCAAGGCCTCCCTCCCACCTGCCTTTGCCCACGGCCTGAGGCCAATCTGTCAGGCCTGGATAGGCCACTGCCCGTGTCCTGGGCCACCCTGGGCCATGCTCAGAGCTCTCACCTGCCCACCAGCTCTTGGGGCAGAGAGTCAGGGGCGTGTTCCTCCCGAGCAGCTGAGCCGGGTCCTCCCATCCCTGCAGGTCCTCCCCATCCCGTGCATCTCGAGGCCTGTCCTCGGGCCCCCGCCCGCACCCCGCTCCATCATGGCTCTCTTGCAGGCTGACCGTGAAGGCCGTGGCCGTGCTGCTGCCCATCCTGGGGACCTCGTGGGTGTTCGGCGTGCTGGCCGTCAACGACCGGGCCCTGGTCTTCCAGTACATGTTTGCCATACTCAACTCCTTGCAGGTACAGGCCAGCCTGCGGGGAGTGGTGTCCTCTGTCCCTCCACATGCCCCTGAGCCCATAGTGTGGGGTGTCCCCAAGGCCTGAGGACAGAGGATGAGGCAGGGCTCCGAGGAGACAGAGCCGCAGGGCTGGGACCTGTGCTTCAAGGTGGGCACTGTGCTTCTGCAGCATCTGGAGGCACGTCTGGCCTGGAAGGGAAGGGGGCAGGCAGGGAGCAGGCGGGTGGGGTCACATCCTCCCATCCCCAACCTCAGACCCTCGCTGCCCCAAAGGAGGCCAGCCAGGTCCCCGCTGGGCAGCCGTGGCCTCGGGCTCCGTATTGCGGGTGCCTGAGCAGGTCTCCTACAGGGCTCCGGGGCAGGGCGGCAGGCGGGCCCCTCCAGCCCGGGCACCCTCTGGGGCCTCATTCACCTCTGCTGCTCCCAGTTTCCCTCTGGAGAAGCAGGGCCACAGGGGACCCCCAGTGCTCCTGCGCCAAGCGGGCCTCTCCCGTGAAGCCAGCGGCCTCTAAGAGCCGGGCGACCTCCTTCGCTGTCACTGTTATTGTCCTCCCTGCTCTGCAGGCGAGCACCAGGCTCAGTTGAAGTGGGAGTTGGTGTCGGGGTGCCAGGCTGGTGTCCAGCCCAGGACGGTCGTGCTCCCCAAGTCAACACGTCCTGGGCAGTAGCTGCTCCCTTGCCAAGCAGGACAGGCCCCGTGGGATTCTGCCGTAGCGGCTGCTGGGCGCTAGGCTGGGTCACAGCAGGGGTCCGGGAGCCCTCCCCTGGGTGGCAGCAAGTCCCCAGGTGAGGTTCAGGGCTGCTCCAGGGCTTGTGTGAGGGGAGGACCCTCGGAGAGGAGAGCGTGGGCGAGGGACACAGGCCGCACTGACCCTGCTCCTCCCACTTCCTTCCAGGGCCTCTTCATCTTCCTCTTCCACTGCCTGCTGAACTCAGAGGTATGTCTACCCTACCTCCTGACGACGCGGTGGTCTCCTTACGGAAGGGACCCAGAGAGCAGGACAGCCTTGTCCTGCAGACTGGAGCCCGGGCATGCCACCCTGAGCCAGCCAGCTGGTGACCAGTTTGCTGGTTTTGACACTGGTACCAACTGAGCCTGCCTGTCCCCATCGTGTCCTCCACCTGGCCTTGGGTGTCTGGGAGCCGTCTGGGCCTGTGGGCAGCCTCCCCTGGTTTGCTTCTCCAGCCTAGCCTCAGTTGCTCCTGACGGCCTCCCCCTCCTCTCCCGAAGGTGAGAGCTGCCTTCAAGCACAAAACCAAGGTCTGGTCCCTGGCCAGCAGCTCCACCCGCAGCACCCACACGAAGCCCCTCAGCTCCGACCTCGTAAGTGCCCTGTGGTCCCTCGCCTTGGGCCCCCGCTCCCTGCTGACTGAGCCTGCTCTGATGGTGGCCCCGTCACCCTCGCTGACCGGGCTCTGGCTCTCGCAGTGTTACCTTGTCAGCTCGCAGAGCAACCCGCAGAGATGCCTCTAAACCCAGAGCCCGGCCCGTCCTCTCTTCCCTGAGCTCTGCCCAGCATCTCTGGGCCGAGTGGAGTGGACACTGGACGGGCTTCTCCCACCTGCCGCTGGTCCTCGCTGAGGTGCTTCCTTCCTGGGCGGCATGGGATGGGGGCTGCCCACCCCATCACCATGCTGCGGCCTCTGCCGCGATGGCTGGCCCTTCTGCCTGTGCTCTGCCCGCTTTGGAATGCAGACCCTAAGAGCAGGGAGCCAGCTGCTCCCGCTGCCCCTCCAACCCCTCGCTGACAACAGGACCTGGCCCCTGGGGCTCCGGGGAGAAAGGGCAAATGAAAGCAAGTGACCAGAGATGGGAGCCGAGGGGTGGACACGCCTGGACTGGGTGCCCCTGTGGTTCAGGCCCTCACTTCTCAGGGAGCACAGGGCCCCGTGTCTCTGCCCCTGACGAGTGGGACTCCGCAGCTCCCTGCCTCCAGGAGGCCCTGCTCCTGTGGGCTCTGGCTGTCCCTGGGGCCCAGCCAGAGCTCTGCAACTGCTTGTGGCTTGCAGATGAATGGGACCAGGCCTGGCGCGGGCTCCTGCAAGCTCAGCCCCTGGGACAAGAGCAGCCACTCCGCCCCCCGCGTGGACCTGTCCACCGTGTGAGCAGCAGCAGCTGACAAACGCCTTCCCAGAGCAGAGCAAAGGAGCACTGCCACTGTGGGACCCTTTCCCTGCTGTCTGCACATGGGGTCACAGCCCCCACCTGTGACTGCAGAGGGGCACCTTGCCAGCACCCGCGGCCTGACACCCAGGGCGGCCCTCCTGCCCGGTGCACCTGAGGGCTGGCTGCCCTCGGAGGACGCTGGAGGGCACGGTGGCCCACGTGACACCCAGCAGGAACCTCCCTCCTCACAGAGGACAGAGCGTCAGGCAGCGAGGCTCCAGGAGGGGGTCGCCTCTGCCTTGATGGGGACTTGGGACCCAGGGGAGTCCTGAGGGGTGGTCAAGGTCCCCATGCACCGCTGGAGGGTCAGCCAGGACGTCTGTGGCGTGTAGGAACAGGGTGGGAGTCCCCAGTCTGCTGACTCCACCCTCAGCAGCTCCTGGAGCCAGCCCCAGTCCAGCCAGGGTCACCACCAAGGCCACCTCAGCCCTGACACATGGTCGGTCCTGGGGCCTCTACCATGCTGGGGACCTGGGACTGGACTCACCGGCTGTCCTCCAGGTGTGCCCACACTGGTCCTCCGCCCTTGTGAATGGCACAGCCCAGCGGCCTGGGCTTTGGGCTGTTGGGGACACCATTGCCCAGGGAGCCCCTCAGCCCGTGCCTGTGAGCTCGTCCTCTGTGGACCCAGGTCAGCCTGACTCGCCCCTTCCCTGGCAGGAGCCTTCTCTCCTGCCCGCAGGCTCTGACGGAGCCCGCCGTCTCCGAGTCCCCGTCTCGCTGCCCCGGGGAGGGCTGTGCTGTTCCTCCGAGTCTAAGGACCAGGCGGCGCGGGCAGCCCAGACACTGGCTCCTGTCCTGCAAGGGTGGCCACGCTGCCCGGAGGCCGCCTGCCGCTGTGGGCACCGGCCGTCCTGGCCGTCCTCTGCCCAGCACTAATGGGTGACGACTCGGCGTGGGCGAGGTCCTGGGTGCCCTGGGGCTGGGATGGCAGGTGTGAACCCCACAACACCTGATGGGCCCGGAGTGGCCGCACTGTGACCCGGGCCTGAGCGTGGCGGTGAGGTCACAGCCGGGTCAGGCCTCGCTTTGATACTGGAAGCCCCCACTTTAAACTGTGACCCCTGCGTCGTTACCCCCCCCACACCCGCTGTGCTTCAGCGCTGGTCTTCTTGTGGTTCTGTGGAACTTTCCACCTTCATCTGGAGCCTTTCATTTTTTTAGCAACAAATTACTTGTTTTGCGTGGCGGTGGGGATCTGGCCCCGGGCCTGGCACACGCTGGGCAAGTGCTCCTCCTGAGCTGCCCCCAGCCTGGGGGCCTCCCATAGCTGGCCTGCTCTTGGGAGGGCACCAGTCCCTGACAGGCATGAGCGGTGTGTCCAGGGACAGCCGCTGGTCTGTCCAGGCCAGTGCCCACTGCCCCCGCCAGCTGAACCCATTGTGACCACACCCTCTAGCTGTGCCATGGCCTGAAGCCACCATGAGACCCTGTGTGGGGGGACACTGCTCAGACCTTTTGTGATTTCCAAAACCAGACCAGTGGTAACGCCCAGCCAGTCCCCGTCCTGCGGGAGTGCCCACAGTGAGAACACCGTGCCCCTCGGATCAGGCTCCGTGCAGCCCGTCAGGCCGGGAGCTGAGTGTCCTTGCTCCCCGCCCCTTGCTTCTCGGCTCTCAGCTCTCCACTGCTCTCTGTGCCTGAGTCTGTTTCCAGGCAGTGTCTGGCCTTCGCTCGCAGGCTGGGCACCTTGGCCTCCACCCAACTTGCCATCTGTTCTCGGTTTGTTCCTCCTGAGAAATCGGAAGAACGGTGTTTCCAGCAGTCCTAGCGCGGGGACGTCGATGGCACCCCTGAGGGCTGAGATTTGTGATTTCCATGCAATAAAACTGTAGTGTCCTCAAGTGGAGCGTGGCCTTGCGGATCTGTCACAGTGGGGCCTCTACTATGGGAGGCACAGGGCGAGGTGCTAGGCTGGGGCTTGCTCACACATTCAGCACCCCCGGGTACCCAGGGCTCTCACCGCCCGGTCCAGGGGCTGGGAATAGATGCCCCCAAGCAGCGGATGTGGGAAGGACATGGGCAGTGGGGGCACTGGGCTGTGCCCACCCATGGCCTTGACCCCATGTTGCCCGCCGTGCCAGCTCTGCTCTGGTGCCCCGCGCTCATGGCGTTTCCCCCTGAGTACCCTGCCCGTCCCGGGTGGGTGGAGTGCCCGCTGTGTGAACTCACCTGTCTGCACCAGGTGGTGCTGGGTGCTGTTGAGCGTCAGCATTACACACTTACAGCGTGGCAAGACACGTGTGTGGATGTGGTCATGGTGCATAGCCATGTATCACGTGTGCACTTCAATGCATTTCACACCTGCGATGGTGGACGGATGACGGATGGATGGACATTGATGTCTTCAATGTCTTTGTGCCTCTGACTTTTTTTCTTATGTCAATTTTTTGTATATCAGTTCTTTTCCAGATCAAAATATAAAAAGTGAGTTTTTGCATCAGAAAGAGTCAATCGTTCCTGAGTCTTGAAGCTGCTCTCAGCTGTTTCCCACTGGCTCGGGGCTGTCCTCAGCGTGCAGGAGGCCCTTTCCTCAAGGATTTCACCAGCAAAGGGCATCACCAGTGTTCTGTGACCAATGTCCTGAGGGCGAGCGGTCCCTAATCAGCACGCCTCTGGTCCCGGCAGGGGTTGGTGGTCTCCGGGCCACTTTCTCTGAGTGACTGACGATTCTGAATGCAGGGGGGCTCCCCTTTACCAGAGGAGCTTCCTCAGTCCAAGCCAGTGGGCTCGGTGGGAGCCCCATGGACCACCTGGGTGCTGTGTGGGGTGGGTGGCGCTGTCACCTCCAGCTCACTGGGCTGGTTGGACCTCATCCGGGTCTGCCTTGATGGTCGGTGTTCCCCTCTGACCTAGAGACCCAGCCGGTCCCTTGGCACTGCTGCTATCCACTGTCACCTGCCAGGCTGGAGGAGGGTGGCCTGTGGGACCAGAGGGTGGGCGCAGGCTCCCCTCCTGCCCTGCGGCTGGGCTCCCATGGCCTGTCCAGGGCACCCCCCGTCCTGTCCCTACATGCCCCAGGCCCCAGCCTGCACCTGCCTTTTCCTTCACAGCCCCCAGGCTTGCATGGGTGGAGCAGAGGTGGAGGGGACCTCGGGCTGCCCATGCATGGTCCCATCCCCGCCCCAGGCCTGGTTCCCTGGCACCTCCTGGCAGCATCTCAGGCTGTCCTTCCCAGGGCTAGGACCAGGGTGGCCCGCGAAGGCCGGGTGTCAGCTACCCCAAGCGCGGCTCTGGGAGGACGGGTGTGAGCGGAGGTGGCGGGTGCGTCTGTCTCCGGCTGCTTCCCTGCTTCTGTTAACCTGCATTTGGTCCCTTTCCACCCATGCTGTCTTCAGCCTCTGTGCCAGTTTGTGCCAGAATGTCCCCTTCTGGAACACGTGGCACTGGATCACTGTCACAGGCCGTCCGAGGCCCTGCTTCTCCTCGGGCTCCGGGCCTGGCAGAGGCTCCTCAGTGAGCTGCACTGTGTCCTGGCTCCCTCCGTGAGGGGCCGCTGTCTGTGACGGGCTCCTTGGTGCTGCCCGAGCCCCGAGGGCCCCCGCGCCTCATTTGCACCGTGACATGGGCCACCTGGGCTCGTCTCATGCCGTGGCCACTCTTACGTCCCTCTGGGCCCAGTCAGGTCCCCTCCCCTTCACCACCTCCTCCCACCCGCCCTCCCTCGCCGCTGGGCCCTGAGTGGTGCCTGATGGACGGACAGGTGGAATGGAGAGTGCTCAGCAGGGTGGGTGGCGCGGTCCTGGGGGGCGGGCAGGCCTAGAGGAGGGGGAGGTGAGCTCAGGCCTCCCCCCAGGCCTCCCGCCAGGCCTCCCGCCAGGCCTCCCCCCAGGCCTCTCTGCCATAGCAGTGCTGAGTCTTTCCTTCCGCGCGTCTTCAGAGTCAGGATGTCCTTGTCACGCTATCCTCTTCTTTGAAGTGAGGCGCCCGTGTCGCCCGGGCTGCCTGGAGCCCAGGGCCTCCTGCCCCGTCCCCGGGTGGCTGCAGTGGAGGCGTGCACCGTGGGTCCAACTGGCTCCTTCTCTAAATGTTTGGTGGAATTCGGACTCAGAGTCAGTGTACGTTTTAGGAAAAGGTTTCCTAGTTTTGTTTCTAGTGATCTCGCCTGAGTTTGCAATACCCGCTCTGCCCAAATCTGACTTCTCGAAGAGTGTGGTGCGGGCACCTGGGTCCCTGTGATGTCCCCCAGCTCCTCCCTCTCGGCCCTCTGTCCCTGCCCTTCCTTTCACTTGTCCATGGGGCGCGGTGGTCACCTTGTCTTCAGGACATGCTTTCCAAGGCCTCCAGGGGACACCTGAGTCCCTGACTCTATGGGTCCTATAATAAAAAAGCTGAAATGGCCGAACCCGGTGGGTGGGTGAGCGGACGCAACCCGGCCAGTCCGCAGCTGTGGAGCTGCGCTCTCTCCGTGTGGACCCGTCCGGCTTCAGCTCGCCATGCAGGCAGCAGGCGGGCACTGGGTTTACCCTGCTGTCCGGCTCTCACCTCGGGCCTCGGGCTGTCCACCAGCCCACCGGCTGACTTCGCAGGGCTCCCTCCTAGGTGGTCAGGAGTAGGACAGGCCTGCGGGGAAGGCAACTGGGATGACAGCTCCCCCTCCTCTTCGCTGCAGCTAGCAGCCATTGGTCCAGTCCTCGGCCTGTGCTCGCCAGCCATTGGCTGATCCCTAGCCCGCCAAATTCAGCTTCTTAACAATTGGCCCGATGGTCCTCATTCGTCCACGCAATTGAACAGCTTAGAAGAGGCTCCCCTGCCGGGCTCTCTCCAGGGCAGACCCTGTTCATCTGCCTAATAAAATCTCTTGTGTGAGTTCCTGCATCCGGAGTGGTTTTTCTGGGCCCTTTTTTCACTTTTCATTGGCCCCCAAATCTGCCTTTCTGAGTCTCCTCACGAGGCCAGGCTCGAATACACTGATGAGGACCCTGAAACTCCGTAGGGACAACAGCTACTCATTACTTATTTTTTTTCCCAAAGCTACCAGGACGTATAGGCTAAATTGAGTTGGTTGGACAGGGGCCCCTCACCCCACAACCAGAGGCTCTAGCCGTGGCATTCAGGGCGTGTGACGAAGGGAGGAAAAAAACAAACTAAAATACCTAATGCTGGCCAAAGCCTTCTAGCCAGCGAGACCTGCCCAGTCGGCCACTACTAGGGACACCCTCACTCCCAGAAGACCTCAAGTGCAGAAAAGAGGGCCACTGGGCACGAGCCTGCCCCAACCCTGGCAGCCCCCAGGTCCTCGTCCCAAACACCATCAACCAGGACGTTGGGCAGTGGACTGCCCTGGTGCTCAGACAAGTGCCAGGTCACCCTGGCCCCCTCCCCCAGTGACTTACTGGGATTGTCAATGGACGACTGAAGGGGGCTGGGACTTCTGCACCCGACGACCATCACCGCTCAGGAACCCCGGGTGACCCTTACGGTGCCAGGCAGGCAGCTCCCTTTCCTTATGGGTCCTAGAGCCACCTTCTCAGTGCTGCGGGAGTTTGGGGGACCCACTTCCCCTGCCAAGTCCTCTATTGTCAGGGTAGAGGGAAACCATACCACCCCCTGCAAACCCCTCCAGTAAGTTGCCATATTGGACAAATCTGCCTCACTCACTCCTTTTTGATAATTCCTATGCGTCCCATTCCCCTCCTGGGAAGGGACATCCTAGCCAAATTGGGTGCCTCTATTTCCTTCTCTCCCACTATGCGCCTCCACCAAGGCTCTTCCGCTATTCCTCTCCTTACGACCTGCAGGAATATGCAAGTCAACCTGAGTCTTCATGTCCCCTGCCTCCCTCCTTGTTGACCCCAAGGTCTGGGACACCCACACACCCTCTGTAGCCACATGCTCGCCTGTACTCATTCCCCTGAGGCACCCAACATCCTACCCAGCCCAGGCCCAATATCCCCTTCCCCAAAGGAGCCTCTTAGGGCTTCAACCAGTCATCCAGGATTCAAGGCAGAAAGGCTTCCTGCACCCAGCTCACCTTACAACACTCCCATCCTGGCTGCTAAAAAGCCTAACAGATCTTACTGTTCGGTGCAGGATCTCCACATCACCAACTCAGCAGCTGTCCCCATCTTCCCCGTTGTGCCCTGTCCCTACACCCTGCTTTCCTCTCTCCCCTCCTCCACCACGTACTTCTCTGTGTTGGATTCGAGGACGCATTTTCACCGTTCCTCTGCATCCTGACTCCCAGGATCACTTTGCCTTCACCTGGACTGACCCTCTCACTCAAGTTTCTTCTCAGCTGACTTGGAGAGTCCTCCCACAGGGATTTCGGGACAGCCCTCACCTGTCTGGCCAAACACTGTCTCATGATCTTGCCTCTCTTACTTTCATTTCCTCCTTCCTCTTACAGTATGCTGATGATCTTCTATGTAGTCCCTGTCTTCAGGACTCTCAAGGAGACACTATTAAGCTTCTCAATTTTCTGGCTGACAGAGGGTATAGGGTCTCTCCAGCTAAGGAACAGCTTTCCCAACCTCAGGTTATTTACTTAGGAGTCAGCCTCTCACCTGGATTTAAGGCCATCCCTGTAGAGAGAAAGGCATTGTTGTAGGACATGCCCACTCCATCCACCAAGGAAGACATGCCCACTCCATCCACCAGGGAAGAAATCCTTTCCTTTCTAGGGCTAGCAGGATATCTGCGATCCTGGATCCCACATTTTTCCATCCTGGCAGCCCCCTTGTACGAGGCTTCAAAGGGCATTCCTACTGAACCTCTCCTCAGCCCTGTGGAAGCCCCTTTCCAGACCCTAAGGAAAGCCCTTCTCCAAGCCCCAGCCCTACACCCCCCTGACATCACCAGACCTGTTTGTCTCTGAGAAAGTGGGTTTGCTCTGAGGGTCTTAGGGCACATGTTTGGTCCCACCCTTGGCCCCGTGGCATACCTATCAAAAAGGCTAGACCCCATCGTAAGAGGCTGGACACCATGTCTTAGGGCATTGGCCGCAGGAATCAAAAAAACTTAACCCAGGAATCAAAGAAACTTTCCTTTGGGGCTCCCACTGAAGTGCCTCACCTCATCGTCTGTCTGAGCTTCTTACCTGTAAGGGTCTGCACGCTCTGCCGCCCTGTCGGGTGTTAGCCTTGCAGACTGCTCTCATTGAGGACTCTTCCATCTCCTTTAAGACGTGTCCTCCTTTAAATCCAGCCACCCTCTTACCCTGCCTTCTGACATACAAGCTTCAGCAACCCACAGCTGCCTCGAGATCCTGGAGGAGTTACTCGCCTGCCCCTCCAATGTCCAGGAGGGTCCTTACACATCCCTGCTTTCATGTGGTCCACTGATGGGAGCTCTTTTCTCCATGAAGGGATCCGAAGGTCTGGACATGCCATTGTCCCCCTGGAGAAGGCTGTAGAGCCAGGACCACTACCTAACACCACCCAACAGGCGGAACTAGTCACCCTCACCCACGCATTCACCCTCGCAAAGGGAGAATCCCTCACGATCCGCACTGACTCCAAATACGCTTTTCACATTATCCTTTCCCATGCCGCTATTTGGAAAGAGAGGGGCCTACTTACCACAAAAGGGACTCCATCACCAACTCTAGCCACATCCTAAAGCTCCTTGAGGCTGTTCGCCTCCCAGCAACCATAGGCCTTGTACATTGCTGAGCCCATCAGACAGACCAGCCATTCATCTCTTCAGGGAACAAAACAGATGAGGAGGCTAAAAGGGCTGCCCTGTCATCCACACCAGCCCCCATCATGGCTCTCCATGATCCCTGACCTCCACCCCCCACCAATAGGGACATACTTTCCTACCTCCACCGTTTATTCCACCCTAACCTTTCTTCACTCTTAGGATTCGCCAAGACTCATCTGCAGCTATCCTCCTCTGACATCTCGCTCCTGAAGGAACTCTCCTCCACGTGTGACGTTTGCCTACGAGCCAATCCTACAGCTGTCAGGTCCCCCACTTTTCCTACTCACCAGGCCCGTGGCATCATTCCAGGGAAAGACTGGCCACCTGACTTCACTCACATGCCCACAGCAAAAAAAGTCTAAACGCCTTTTGTTCATGGTCGACACCTTCTCAGGATGGGTTGAAGCCACCCCACCTCTGACAAGCGCACTAACCGTCTCCACCTTCACCCTTCACGAGTTCATTCCTCGCTCCGGAGTCTCTACCTCCTTCCAGTCAGATAATGGGCCTGAATTCATCTCCCGCGTTTCCCAGCAACTTGTCCAGGCCCTTGGGCCCTTGGTATTTCCACATTCCCTTTCACCCAAAGTCATCGGGTAAAGTAGAATGAGCAAACTGAACTCTTTAAAATGTCGTAACCAAGCTCTCTTTAGAACTCACCTTGACTGGGTTAAACTCCTGCCCCTTGTTCTTCTGTGTCTTCGTTCACTCCCAACGACACCTGCTAATATCTCCCCTTTTGAGCTGATGTATGGTCGTCCCATCCTTCCCCCAGGATGGTGCCCCTTCCTTCCTTCCTCTCCTAAAGCACATTTGGGCATTCCTATGGGGCTATGCTGACTCCTCCCTGCCTAGACTCTTGTCTGGCCCCCTGGCTCAACCTCTTTAAATAGGAGACCAAGTTCTCGTCTCTCCTCCTCAGGAGGCTACAGCCCATCTATCCCCCAAATGGCAGGGACCCCATACGGTGATCCTGCCCATGCCAACGGCTGTCAAGGTGTGAGGTTTACCAGGATGGCTACGTATTCCTTGGGTTAGGCTCTACTCTCAATCCACAAAACCCTCTCCAGCTTCTAGACCTCAGGCTTCTTCCAAACACTACTCAGCCACCCCAGTGGGACCTCTCTGTCTTAGGCTGAAGGCCATCAAGCCCTCCACCCTTCCTTCTATTCCAGAGGCCAGGGACCAGAACACCAGCCACGAGGATGGGACTGCCAGCTACACTCTTGCCTCCCCTGCCATTCGCCCTCTGCCATTTTCCTAACTATTGGATTCTTTTCCCAGTAGATCTGTCCAGGTGCCAGCCATTTCCTCCCTCCCAGATTGCCCATGGGACTGCAGGAGGACGACTCCTACTGTCCCCAGGGATCTTTTATCCATTTTACCTATGTTCGCAGCCGATGCTGAGAGGATCCACTCAACACACTCAGTTTAACTCACCCTCTCGTGTCACAGGGATGTGGGATGCACATGGGAGCGGGGTGCTCTCACCTCCTGCCTAGCGCCCTAGACTCTAACAGTTCTCTGACTTTCCACAGCACCCCCTTGGAGCAGGAGATCAGGAGAGTGTCTCTTCCAATTTGCTTCCAGGTGCATATCTTCTGATGGAAGTCACCCTGCAGGTTCACTAGAAAAGGAACGTGCTCTCAGGAAGAGCACAGCTTCTGTCAATCAATCAGGCATTAATCAGCTGTATTACAGGAATATCAGGACCTCACAGGAAAGAATCGGAGCCTGGCCACAAGTGCACTCCCCAGAGGAACTATGCGGACCCCAACCCCGGCCTGCTCCCTCCCCTGAATCAGCTCTACACCCACACCCAGGAAGCAGTTACTGAAGATGGACCCCGTCACCCATGCACCCAAAGGAATTTTCTTATAAAAACGAAAACGGGGGAATATAATTTAGAAAGCTGAAATGGCCGCACCCGGTGGGTGAACGCAACCCAGCCAGTCCGCAGCTGTGGGGCCGCGCTCTCTCCGTGTGGACCCGCCTCAGCTCGCCATGCAGGCAGCAGATGGGTGCTGGGTTTACCCTGCTGTCTGGCTCTCACCTTGGGCCTCGGGCTGCCCACCAGCCCACCGGCTGACCTCGAAGGGCTCCCTCCTAGGTGGTCAGGAGTAGGACAGGCCTGCAGGGAGGGCAACCAGGATGACAGTTCCCCCGCCTCTTCGCTGCAGCTAGCCAGACATTGGTCCAGTCCTCGGCCTGTGCTCGCCAGCCATTGGCTGATCCCTAGCCCGCCAAATTCAGCTTCTTAACAATTGGCCCGATGGTCCTCGTTCGCCCACGCAATTGAACAGCTTAAAAGAGGCTCCCCTGCTATTCTCTCTCTCTCTCTCTCTCTCTCTCTCTCTCTCCAGGGCAGATGCTGTTCGTCTGCCTAATCTTTGGCATGAGTTCCCACGTCCAGAGTGTTTTTTCTGGGCACCTTTTTCACTTTTCAGGTGCAACCCAGACTCCACCCGGCCCCACCGCGTGCGCCCAGGGTAGCATTCACTTTCCAAATCAGGCGCAGGGAGATGACACGACTGGAAAACAGAGCAATTAACAACACACTGAGAATGAGGTACATGAGAGAAGCAGAAGTGAGGCCCCAAGGTGGCTCCAGGGCTGGGCCGGGGGCAGCTCTGTGGCCAGGCAGGACCCTGACTCTCCACTCTGACGCTGTCCTCAGAGGTCAGTGGTGGCCTGACAGCTCTCCCACACCACAACAGGGCTCCCAGGGTCTCGGGTGGGCACCACACATGGTAGGAAGGCCCCACCCTGTGTGCCCACGACCTGCAGCTTGGAGCTGGGGGAGGTTCCTGAAGGGCCACGGCCTGCTGCTCTCACATCTCCTGGGCCCCTGTGTGACTGTCTTGTCCCTCTCCTGGGACATGTACTCGGATCTAATCACGGCCTGATAGGGTCTGTCGGGGGACGAGCTAATGGTGCCTCCTGCCTGGGGCAGCCTGCTCCCATGACTGGCAGTGCTGGAGACTCCTCTGCGGCCATCAGGTGACGAGCTGTCCTTGTCAGCTGCACTGCCGATGCGTTCACTGCTCCACTCCTGGCTTCGCATCTCCTGGGTTCCCGTAGATTCTCCTCATTAAGTGGGGAGACTGTCCCTGTCTGCCTGGTGAGTGCTCGAGGTGGACACTGGCCAGGTCTTTCCCTGCGTGGAGGCAGGGGCAGGCACAGCCCTCCCTCTCGCCCGCCCACCCAGGACATGTCCAGCCCCTGCCTGCAGGAGCAGCCTCTGAGGAGAGCCGAATGGGATTTTAAATGAAGGGCCTGGGGATGAGGGCCCTGCATGGTGGGCGTCCTGGAGGACGCTGCAGTGCTCTTCAGCCTGGAGTGACAGCTGACACTCCACCTGTCCTCACCTGGCGGCCCCGTGAGCTTCCCTCCACAGCAGGAAACTGGGCTGCAGTCATATCGCGGCAGGACACCGAGGACCAGTTCGTGGTTTCCGTTCAGACTTTCCTTCCTGTGCACCAGGCTCCATCGGCCACTTGCTGGGTTTGGGACTATCCAGCCTCCTGAAGGCTGGCTGGGAACTGGAGCTGCCAACAGCAGCCCTGGTCTCAGCCGGGAGACAGCGGGTGGGAGCGGAAGCAGGCAGGGTCCTCCACCGCCACCCGGCCCCCCTGCTCAGACTCTGTTGCCCGGGCTCTCGTTGGGGCCGGGAGTCCTCGGCGTCATCCTAGGCAGCTCTGTGGGCAGCCAGCTGGCACCTGGTCACCTGAGAACCTCAGATCTCCCACCTGTTCTAGGAAGACCCCACCTCCCAAGGCCTTCGGCTTCCTGGGTGAAGCGTCCGCCATCACTGGAGCTTGGTTTCAGTTGGGGAATCAGATTTGAAGAGGGTCCCAGGAGCTCATCTCTTTATTTAAGTGTGCGTGGATTAATTTTTGAAGAGCAGCTTCTTAAGCAACATTACTGGGGAAACATTAGTCAACGGCTTAACTTGTTTGCTATCCCCAGAACCATAAGAGAAAAAAAGAAGTCAGTGATTGTTAGACTCCAAGGATATGAATTTATTTATGCTCATTTCCGACTCTCAGTTTCCGCCAGCCTATGAAGTCACCCCTATGGGTTCTGGAACCTTCCTCTGGGTCTGGTTCCTCTAGTGGTACTATCTTCCGTCCACTCCCAAGTCCCCATGTGCCAAGAGCTGTGTTTGGAAAACTGTTCCTTTAATTATAAAAGGCACAGCTACTGTGGAAATGTTGATTATTCAAAACCGAAAGGAAGGAAAGCCCCCTGTGCTTCGTGGTGGGCGGTCCTGGGCAGGTGTGGGTGCGCACGGCCTGTGGCCCTGCCTTCCTGGGCTGCACCTCCTCCCGGGGGCACTCACCAGCCTCAGGACACACAGCCGAGCTGTGGCGTGGCATATTTAGGGAGCCCCATGGAGGTCCGAGTGCATCCTGCGACGATCACAATCGGGGTCCGCACACGTGCCGCGGGGCATGGCGTTTCTCTCCCTCCTTCCCTTCTCCCCTCCTCGCTCTCCTGTGAGAACACGTGAGATCTGCCCTCTAGTCAAATGCACAGCGGGGCACCGCTCACGACGTCCCCAGGAGGGTACACAGAACGTGGTGTGACCCGGGACTCCCTGCTGGCTTCCATCTGCAGGACCCGGGCCTGGCTGTCACCGTGCCTGCACTGCTCTGGGTGCCACCACCTGTCCACAGCAGCCAGGGCAGCGTGTGCCGTGTCCTGGAGACTGGCGCCTGGCCAGGAGCCCGTTACCACGTCGTGCTGGGAGGGTCGCTCACTGCAGGAAGCAGCGCCGGTGCCCACTGCAGGACGGGGAAGGCAGTGCCCTGGGCACTGGTGTTGGCCCTCCTGTCTGCAGTGCTGCGGGCTCCGTCACGTGCTCACCTGCCCATCAGGTCAGGACCAGGCTCCTCCAGGGTGGGGCCCTGAGACGAGGGGCAGGTATTTCCTGAGCCCCTGCTGTCGGTGTGGGGGATGTGACAAGGGCCATGAGGAGACTCACTGCCATGGGGTCGCAGGGGGTCTGGCCTGGTGGAGGAGGACTCTGAGGGACTCACAGGCTGCCGAGGGAGAACTCGGGGTGGAGAGAGCAAGGACCCTGGTTCAGCTCATGCACACGCAGATGGCCGGCCCTGGCTGTGAGCTTCAGACGGAGCACAGCTCAGAGGCTCACGGCCTTCCTGCCCGCAGAGTGCAGCCTGCTCCTGGGAATGGCCCACGGGGCCGGCAGCCCAGCTCCTGCTCCCTGGTGCCCCCACCTCCCTTCTCCTCATTTATCCTGCTCTGGCCATGCTGTTGGAACCTGCAGGGCCTTTGCGCCCACTGTTCTCAATGACGCCATCCCAGAACTGCCATGCTCGTGAGGACAGGGCAGTGTGGAGCACGGAGCCCAGGCATCTGCTCGGGTTGCTCACCGGGAGAGGGGCGTGCTCAGCGGGAGGCCGCGCCCTCTGACCATGTGCTTTTGAATGTGGGCCCTGCACTTTCATTCTGCAATGGGTCTTGTGGCCGTTTCCCCAGGAGGGTTTTGGGCCAGGGGAGGTATTGCATGTGGAAGAGGCAGGAGAAGGTCCGAGGCAAGCTGTCTCCAGACCGTGGTGACCGCAGTGCACGTGGTGTCCCTGGACTGGTGCTTTCTGCAGAGCCTGGTCTTCCTCGGGCACTTGCCCACCATTTCTGACTGTGTCCTCTGCCAGGCCCTTGACTGGCAGCACGTGGGACCCGAAGGCTGGCTCCCCACCCAGCCCGGGAGGCTGTGGGCGGGCCTGGTAGGGGGCTGGGCCGCCAGGTCGGTTTCCCAGCGATGCTGCTTCACCCCACAGTCTGCGGCCTCGGGCACTCACCACGCTGCCTCCTGAGTCACTCACCCGCCTGTTGGGAATCCGCCCTCCAAGGCGGCTTCCTGGGCGCCTCAGCCCCCTTCCCAGTTCCCACAGTCTGCGGGCCTGGGCACCCATTGGGCAGGGGGATTTCCCAGCCCTTCTCTGCTCCTCTCTGCTGAAGCCCCATGAGGACAGGGCCGGCTCTGTCTGGCAGAGATGTACCCCTCAGTAGCACAGAGCCCGGCTCATGGCCAGAACTCAGGAAACGCACCCGACACGGGCCCTGGCTCCACCCCGGTCCAGCTGAAGTGGAGGACGTGGCCGGTGAGCCCTACGGAGCACACGGCTGTCCTCAGGGGGATCAGGGTCCTTTCCCTTCTAAATGCACACGTGCACTGCGAGCTGGTGATTAAACCTCAGGCGGACGTCACTCTTCACTGGGATCGTGCCTAGGAGGCGAGGCCTTGGAGACGGTGCTGAGGTCGGTGCTCTGCGGAGGGTAATTGCAGTGCTGTTCCGTGACACGTGCTTTGTTCTCCAAGGCTGAAATCGACTTTGATGTCTTCTGAGAGCCTTAATGCATTTTATTCCAGGGCTCTTTCCCCAGTTCCCTGTTCTATGGAGAGCACTGGGGACGGGTGACAGGCTGGAAGGGGGCTGAGGGTGAGCTTGGGCAGAGCTGCCGGAGTCCATGGGCCAGCTCCCCAGCCCAGCCCACGAAGGCAGCCATGGGGGCATCTGGGGTCCATATGCAAAGGGTGGGGGGTGCCAGTCCTGTCGTGACTGGGCTGGGACAGTCAGGGTGTCTTCGGGAGGGACTTTCTCCTCCAGGGACCCCAGTCCAAGGCTGGGCTGCGCTCACAGGCCAGCATCCCTGCCGGTCCAAGCCGCAGACCTGGACTCTGGCCAAGTCAGATGGAAAGCTTCCCCGAGGACCCCGTTCCCTGGCCCCCCTCCATCCTCATGAGCACGGGGTTCCCATGGGGAGCGTGGCCAGGTCGCACACCTCCACGCCGAGGACCCCCTAGGCCTCGGCACAGCGCCCGGCATCTGAACGCTGCAGACCCCGAGCTGAGTGGGCTTCCCTGACTGCCCGCCTCCGTCCCCTCTGGGGCCTGTGCCTGAGGGAGATGTGACGGAGGAGGACGGGCGGGGTCCAGCCCAGCAGCCCCGGGCAGGACGGTCACAGCAGCGCCCCCATCCGGGAGCTGTTCCCCTTGGGACCTGGGCAACCCCTCCAGGGCAGCTGCCCCTGGGCCCCCTCGGTGAGCGTGAGGGCTGCTGGGAGGGAACCTGCCACCTCACCTCCCAGGAGCAGCGTCACCTTGCGTGGCCTCGTGAGGGTCCCCGGGGCGACCCCCTCGCCCTGTCTCTGTGGTGCTACACGTGGACGCTGCGGTGGACAGACCCTCGCCAACACCAGCCACACGGGATCCCACGGCCTCCTAGGACCTGGGTCCCCGAGTCTCGCTCAGCAGTCCCCACGTGGCAGCTAATCTTCCAAGAAGGGAGGCCCCCTGGCGGCTGTGGCAGCGGGACGCGAGGGAGGGGCGTCCACTTCGGCACTTTGTTGGTGCTGAACCAGGGAGTGAAGCCTCCACTGCAGGGGGCTCCCCGTGCACTGGAAAGCGGAGTCCCGCGGAGGGTCCCCTCCCTAGACCTGGGTGGCGGCTGAGCGGTGCCAGACCCGGGCCCAGGGCTCTGAGGACCAAGCCCCCAGGCCGAGCCCACTGCCCTCCAGAACTGCGTGCTTCCCAGAGCACCTGGCCTTCAGGACAGAAGGGAAGGCCTGCCCATGGCCGCTCCCTCTCAGATCTGGGTCTGGGGGGGAGTCGGCCCTGCACGAGCCACAGGTGGGAGGACCTGTGTGAGCAGCTGGGCTCCACCTGTGTGGCTCCTGTGAACTGCCCACAGGTCACCTGTGTGCTCCAAGGGTGATACCCTGTCAGTCACCCATGCGTCCCTGTGTTCTGTGACCATGTGTCCTGCTGTCTGCCCGTGACCCCCGTCCACGTGTGCTGCACTGATGTTGCTGCATGTTACCTGTGAGTGACTGGACCACGCTGTGCATCTGTGCCACCATGTGTGTCGCTGTGGGTCCCTGTGTCCTCCCCGTCACCTGTGCCTGCGTGCTGCTGGCGTGTGCTGCTTCCTGCCTTTGCTCACGGGCCTGCGTCGACCTGGTGTGCTCAGCGTCCTCAATGTCACTGCTTGTGTGTCCGTGTGCACTGGCTGTGTCACCTGAGTGTGGGGCATGCTGACCTCCAGTGACACGGGAACGTCGGAGCCCGGCCTCCCTCAGGCCACCCTTCACCTTCACGCTCCGCCAACCCGAGCCCTGTGCTCCTCCTCTGCCCTGGGCCAGGCCGTGGCCCCAGGGATGTGTTCAGCCCCCGGCTGGAGTCACGGGCTGCGGATGGAGGCCCCCGGCCACGTCCAGCCCAGGGCGTCTGGCTTCCAGGGTGAGTCCCCTCAGAGCCCGTCCTCCCTGCCAGAGTGGCTGCAGCCGGGAGCAGAGAATCGTGCAGGGCATGCCAGGCGGGAGGCAGGGAGCCAGGGAGGCTGGGAGAGGGTTGTCAGGGCTGCAGACTTTTTTGGGTAGCATTAGGCAGACAGCTCTTGCATGGGAACAGGAGCTGTGGCCTCAGGACTGGGCCTCCCTCATGGTCGTGCCCGGCCGCTGCCCTGGTTGGCATCCTGGGGCCCGAGCTGGACCCACCGCTTCCGCAGGGGTGGGGTCTGTTCCCCATTCACATCCGGAACGTCCACTGCTCAGCTCCAGTGTGTTCACTCCTGTGATTTCCAACCTCCACCTTTGACCTGTGTTCCCTCCTTGCCTCAGGGACCTGGGCAGGGTGAGGCTTCAGAGTCGGGAGGTTCTCCAGGAAGGCAGGGGCCAGGGCACCCGGACCTGGGAACTGGGGGGCAGACCAGTGTGTGAACAGGGTGGATGGGCCTCCTGGGGGAGTCGGGTGGTGTTGGGGGGCGGCAGGGCAGGCGGAGAGGGGTCGGGAGGGAGCCTTCCACCCAGGCTGGACCCTGGGTGAGTGGGGACAAGATCGGATCTGACCAGGCAGCCCACAGGACACAGGGGGCTGGTGGGTGAACAGGAAGCGTCCAGGATGCAGACCCCACACAGGGCCACGTGCCGGGTCTGCCAACCCCTCCAGGGCTGAGGACCCCTGAGTCAGGTCCAGCGCCGAAAACTTGAGAGCCTCTGCCTGGAATTTTGGCCTCTGGTTTTCTCCACAGTCAGGACCCTGACCGGCCCCTGCCCACGTGGCAGCCATGCCTGGTGACAGGCCGGGGCAGCCCTGCAGGGGCACCGCCCACCAGCCCAGCCAGCCCCCCACTGTGTCCTGGAACCCCACGAGGGGTCCTGAGGACGCCACTCCACATCCACTCATGGTCACTGAATGGACCTTGGGAGGTTGTG
>JAJEJO010002350.1:165017-181653 GCA_020662805.1 Glaucomys volans
GTGGCAGCCACGCCTGGTGACAGGCCGGGGCAGCCCTGCAGGGGCACTGCCCACCATCCCAGCCAGCCCCCCACTATGTCCTGGAACCCCACGAGGGGCCCTGAGGATGCCATTCCACATCCACTCATGGTCACTGAATGGACCTTGGGAGGTCGTGGGGCTGTCCTTGGCCTGGAGAAGATGTAACCCTCACGTCACATGAGGGGACAGATGGGACCTCAGCACGTCACAGGACTGTGTCTCATGTGGGAGCAGCACCAAGAGAACCTCAGCCTGAGTCCCTGACGATGGGGTTGGCAAAGGGATGGCCCCAAGGACATGGGCCCCGATACCAGAGGCCGTGACTGTGCCCACTTCCCTGGGAAGGGGCCCTGGAGTGGGGAGGCAGCCTGGTGGAGCCAGGGGCAGGGGAGTCACGGGGTCCTTAGAGTGGAACCTGTCCACTGGCCCAGAGGGACGTGCCAGGAGGAGGGGAGGGGCTTGGAGAGCGGACAGCCCATTGCTGGCTTTGAGGGCAGGGGGCTGAGCCGGGGCATGCAGGTGGCCCTGGAAGTGGGAAGGCCCAGCTGATGGCCAGGGGCAGGTGGAGTCTCAGTCCTGCAGCCTCAACGAGCCGACTCCTCCAGTGGCCTGGCTGCAAGGGCTGTGTCCTCCCGGGGTCTGCAGGAAGGACGCAGCAGGAACCCCTGGACTTCAGCCTGGGAGACGCAGGTCAGACTGACCCCAGTGTGGAGGACCGTCCCGCCGCCCAGGGGCACCCCCGAGCGGGCAGCACCCTGACGGGGAGCTGGCCAGCAGCCCACGTGCCCGACCTGAGCTGCCCAAGGGTGGCACTGCCCTTCGCTGGGCAGAGCAGGGCCCAGCAGCGCGGCCTCCTGGAGGGACTCTGACCTGCGGAATGTCTGTCTCCTGTGGAGCCGTCACATTTGTGCCCTTGTGTCCTGACTGGAAACGACGCGTCTGAAGATGGTTGTTCTTGACCTGCCTGCTCTCCACACCTCCTGGGCTCAGGGCTGTGTCTCACTCCAGCAGGTCTGGGCCACACGCTGTCCTGGAGGAGCCAGGGACTCCCCAGCCTCCCTGTGGTCACGCGTCAGGGCCCAGGCGTGGCTCCCAGAGGCCCCTGTGCCTGTGGCGGGCGGCTTCCTCCATGGAGCCCGCGAGTGCCCACCACAGTGCTGAGCCTGTCCATCCGTGCAGACCAGGCCTTGGGGGGCCCTGGCCTCGGTGCCCGCCCTGCCCTCCGCAGGTCCCTCTCACGGTGACCTTTGCTGACTGTGCCCTGTGGCTGGCCCTCCTGGTGCTGGGCATGAACCGAGTGGGAAGATGGCGCTCTGCCCACGCGCCACGCAAGAGTCAGGCAGGCAGAGCGGGAGATGGCTCGGGATGGGACCTGCCCGGGCTGGATCCCAGGGGGTTGTTGTGACTTCGCCTCAGCATCGTGAATTGGGTTCTACAATGGACTGCAATTTTGTGACCCTCCACCCCAAATTCACATGTGGGAACCTGAACCCCAGGCTCTGGCGAGGGCTCTGCTGCCCTGGGGCACCTTCTGCCATTCCCTTTCCAGACGTGGGGCCTTGGATAGGTGGCCAGGTCACGGGGGCCCTCAGGCCAGGATTAGTGCCTTGGGGACGGAGACCCCTGCGGCTCCGCCTGATGGCACAGGGACAGCCTGCCACTGCGACCTGGAAAAGGCCTTCGCCGGAACCCGACAGTGGTGGCACCTGATCCTCAGCCTCCAGGATGGCCTCGCAGCCTCGCAGTCCGTGAATCCCGGTGGCCCACCTGATCTGAGCCGCAGCCCAGGCAGCCGTGCCTCCCTCCCAGTGGCAGACCTCGGCCGTGCCCCACCCTGGCATCTCCGGGGTTGGGAGGCGTGGTCAGAGGGCAGGCGGGCCTTGCTGAGAGGTTCTGGTCACAGGGAGAGGACGGGAGGCAGGGGGAAGGAGGGCGAGTGCCGGGTACTCCAGGGTGGGGTGCCGTGGAGTGAGCCTTGCGTCCCAGGATTCACGCAGAAGCAGAGCCCTGGTCGACAGGGTGAGGAGGGGGGCCTTTAGGAGGAAGGACGGACTGGGGGCCCTCACGAGTGGGACTGGTGACCTTATGACAGTGCTGGAGGGAACAGCTTCGGCCCTCGGAGGTCGAGGGACGCGGTGCCACCTTGGGCGCAGAGGTGGCCCTCGGCAGACACCAGGCCTGCTGGTGCCTTGATCTTGGCTTCCAACCTGAGGAACAGCAGGAAAGGAAGTCTTCTTGCTTATAAGTCTCCCAGTCTGCGGTGATTCGTCGCAGTACCCAGACTAAGGGGAAAGGGGAGCTGCCTGGCTGTGGGGCTGCTGGAGGAACCCCCAGGGCCGGCCCGTGCGGGGGGTCAGGTAAGTTCGCCTGGCACTCGGGAGTACTGGAAAGAGGGTGAAGGACGGGGAGGAACGTGGTACTGGCTGACGCGAGCCTGAGGGGACACCAGGCAAGGCTGAGCATGTTAGTGTCCCAGGGTGTGAATCAAGACTCACCTGGAGCAAACTCCTGCACACCCCGCGGACGCCCTCATTCTGCGGGAGGTGGGCACCCCAAGATGAACCCGCTGCCTGACCCAACGCTAATAGCCACAGGCCTGCGAGGAAGGGAGACGGTGACAGCAGGACATCGATCTCCTCCAGAGGGAAAATAACATGGTGGTTGTCGGGGACCCTGATGCTCCTCTGGAGGCTGCATGACAGCCCTGGGGACAGAGCAGGCAGAAAAGCAGCCGATGCCGCCTGCAGAGGGACAAGTGTGCATTAAGCCTGGTCAGCCAGGCAGGAAGACCTGGAGGACTGTGGTGGGAGGCCGGGGCGGAGGCGGCACCGGCAGGCTCAGCACTCAGGCTCAGACGTGGGTGGACGCTCTGGAGGGACAGGGTGGGGGTGCCACCTCCCTGTGATCAGAGGAAGCCTCTGTGAGGCCAGGCCTGGTGGACATGTGGGAGGAAGCTCGAGAACCAAGGTGGGGTGGGGCTGGTGTGGACAGAAGGCAGCCACGTGGCCAAGCAGGAGGGAGCAGGGACGAGGGGCAGGGGGCCTGTGGCACCTCCTGGGCGTGCTCAGGCTGTGACAATCCTCAAGGACACTCATCCAACCAGCACATTTCCCTCCTGTGTCTCTCGCTGCTCAGAGGAGGGCCAGACCTCCATTTCCCAGCTTCCCTTGTGGCTAGTCTCCTTGTGACGAGCCTGGTCACAGGATGCAGGTCCAACAGCCAGAAGCCCCCCCCACCCTGAGACTCCACTGGAGGACAGGGCCCAGGAAGAACAGGGAGGTGGCACTGGAGGAGAGCCTGGGCGTCCAGGGAGCCAGGATGGGGACAGATGTCCAGCTCTCAGGACTAGCAGGGCGAGCTGTGGGGGGCTGAGTGGCCTTGCAGTGACCACTTCCTGGTGTCCGCAACTGGCCCCCACAGATCAACCCCCTGGGGTCTTGTGGGACATGTGGTCTCAGAGCCCAGCCCAGCAGCATGGTCGCCTGGGGCCGAGGGGCAGAGGGCCAGGGGTGTGCTGCAGGTGACCAGACCTGGTGACCGGTGCTCACGTTATGGCTGAGCAGCGGCCACACGCCTTCACTCTGATGAGCCCAGCGGGGTCTACTGCTGCAGGTGAGACCCGATGGCACTGCAGGGGGGCCTGGACAGGGAGCAGTGGCCTGGTTTACCCTTAAGTGTCTGTCCTGCCACCGGACGCGGGGGATGGAGAGGCAGGCACGTGCACAGACACACGTCCACCCAAGAAGACCAGGGAGCTGTGGGAGAGCTGGACACACGTGCCACACCCACCACAGGGAGACCCCGAGGTGCTCCCGGGACCCGGAGCACGGCCACCAGGACCAGCAGAGGGGGCGTGGCACCCCTTCCTCCTGTCCTGAGAGCTGCAGGACAGGGCTGTGAGCCCCCCGCAGACCATGCTGCTGACCCTGGACAGCCACAGGCGTGACAGTGTCCAGGAGAATGGACCCCGTAAGGACAGTCAGAGCCCTGGGTCAGATGACACGCCTCCGTCCGGGAGGGTCGCCGGGCTCAGCAATCCACGGCTTAGGTCAATATGGATCCATGGCCGATGGCTTTTAGCGGGGCTGCTAGTGACCAGCAGGGGCTCCTGGGCAGTGTGTCCCTAGCAGTGGGCACCTGTGCCCTCCAGGGACACTTGGCAGGCCCCACGTTCTGACCCTGGGTTGGTGCCGTTTGCACCCAGCAGAGAGACAGCTCGGAGACAGTGGGGACGTCAGCGTCTGCCAGGATCCAGCTGCAGATGCTGATCCGTGCTCGGCCAAGCCAGGGCACTAATCCATTTCCAGGGAGGAAAATCACTTTGGAGAGACAGTCGGATCAGTAATTGCGCTTGACATCACGCTGCCACGGGCCCATTGCTCACGTCTCGGCTGAAGACGCGGCTTGGCTATTTAGCTGCCCTTACGCTGCTCTCCTGAGGACGCTGTTTGTCTCCAGGCTGACGCCCACACAGCAAGAGTGACATTCAGAGCCGCACACGCGGGGCTTCTGGGGTCCCTGGACTCTGGGGCTTGTCCTGGGGTCGGGAAGGAAGGCATCTGCCTGTCCCCGCCTGTTGCCCCCAGGCCCCTTCTCTCCCCTTCCCTGTGTCCCTGAGCCCCCGAGGGCTGCATCTGCAGGCTCTGACTGGGCTGGTCTCCTCCTGGACCAGCTGGAGTGGCCGTGGGGCGGGGGGAGAACCCAGGCCCTGCTCTGCCTGGACCCTGGCCCTGCCTGGCTGTGTCCTGCAGAGACCCCTCTGTGACCTGCGATCCCAGGCTCCCCCGGAGTCCCTCCACCAGGGTCAGTGGTGGGCTGCTGTGCAGGCTCCTGGCTCCCTCCCCAGCCCTTTTGGCCATCTCAGCTTTCCACGTGGACCCCTGTGCTGCCCCTGCCCCATCCTGGTGGACCCTGGTGGAGCTGCTCCTCACCCTGACTCAGGCTTCTGGCTCTGCCCCTCACCTCCCTCTCGTCCCTGGGGGTCCTCTGCCCCAGCACCCGGAGTCCCTCCCATCCTCTGCACCAGCCCCGGGTCCTTGGATCCCACTGCCCGCTGTGGTCCTCACCACACACCAGGCCCTCCATGAAGTCCCAGCTGATCCGTGTCCTCTGCGGTCACCAGACCTGAGTCTCCCCATGAGGTCATCTGAATGCTGTCTCTTCCCCCGCTTGGCTCTACTGTCCTCCCCGTGGGTGCTGAAGATACCACAGTGTGGTGAGAATTCGGTTTCAGTCATGAGCGGCAGATCCAGCCTAGAGGTGGCTTAACCACCGAAGTGTTCACTGATGGAGTAGCTTAATCATCGGAGTAGTTAGCTTCAGGCAGGGCTGGATCCAGGAGAGCTCTCGTTTCATCTCCCTCTGTGTCAGCTGCTTTCTCAGACACAAGTCCCTTGCTGAGGTGCCCAGACGTCTTGCAGGGGTTGTGAGAATCGCCTCGGCCTCTCAGGAACTCTGCCCAAAGGGGAAGAGCATGGCTTCTCCGGTCCTTCCACTGAAGTTCCCAGACCGAGTTCCCATGTCTCCTGGTGTCCTGGGCCACAGGTCCACCGATGTCCTTGTAGCTGCTCCAGGGCACTGCCGCCCTCTGACTCTGCCCGAGGAAGTGCCCAGGAGCCAAGGTGTGCTCTGGAGGCAGCCCTGTGAGTCCGAGGCAGTGTGATCTCACAGATCCACACCCGTCTCCACAGGAAGCTCTGGGTAAGTGTGCGCCACACAGGGTGATCAAGGATGCGTGGAGCTCGGCTGGCCTTCCTGGGTCGAGTACCTGAGGTCCTCATGGACGGCTGCTGAGTCCTGGGCTATTGTAAGGGCTGCTCAGAGATCTTGGTCACCTGGCCCGGTTTCCCCAGTGGTGATACCTGGTGAAACCAAGGCAGGCAGTCGGAGCAGAGAATTAGCTCTGAGTCTCGTCTGGGGGACGTGCTTGTGCCTGACCGCAAGGTCCTGCCGGTGGCTCTCACGGTGCTGTCCCATGTGCCATGCCTGTGTGAGAAGCCACACAAGCCAGTGAAGTTTCCCCAGGGGCGTTACAGGTGACAAGGGTCACCCAAGGTGCCGATCCACAGGGAGTGCTCGGACCCTCTAGCCAGGCTTCAGCTGTGCGAGGGGAGTGTGTCCACAGGGGCGGGGAGCTGGACCCAATCCCCAAGATGGCGGACCGGGATGAGTTCACGCATCGAGGTGTAATTAAAAATGATTCAAAATGGAAACAGATAAATGCAATAAGGTCCATTTGTCTGGAGGAACGATGCCCCTTGTCTAGCGTGCTGCTTGGAATATCCTTTTATCTGATGTTTTCAAGACACCACTGGGAAAGCTCTTCCACGCAATGAGGTCGAGAGCCTCTTTGTGATCCAGCTGTGTGACTGCAGCAGGTATTGAGGATTCAGTCTGCGTGCACTCGCAGTCTATAAATAGTCCCTCTCCTGCTGAAGGTTGGTGGGGACACGTCCTTGGCTTCAGAGGGGTGGAGCTGTCCTCAGAGGGTGGTCATTTCTCCAGATCCTGGGTGCTCTTGCCTGTCCCTGGAGACCAGAAGTCAAGGACACTCTTCCAAAGGGCAGAGGAAAGAGGGAGACGGGAACGGGCACGCAGCACGCCCCACGCCGAGCCCCTGCGACCCGGAGGACGGCCCTGCTGACTCCTCCAGGCGCCTGGGTGGGGAGTGGCCTCCCTGCTCCTGGGTTCCCTGCAGAGCCGCTCGGCAGGAGCCCAGCCCGCCCAGGTGCAGCCGGCCGCTGGGCCACCCCTGTGCGCCTGGCCCCACAGGTCCTGTGCCCTCTGATCCTCCGCCTGTCCGCCTCCCTCCTGCCACTGCTTGTCGGGGGCTGGCAACGGGCTCTGGGCAGCCTCCGGACCTGGAGGGGAGCCTGGTTTGCGTGAGGACTCCCAGGGCCCGGGCTCCTGCCCAGGCGGGGAGCTGGGGCGAGCGGCGCTCTCCTCTGGGCGCACGAGGAGCGCCTGCCGGGACTGCTTGCCCTTGGCTTCTCCCCGCTCCTCGCGTCTGCAGCGCGGGCTGCCAGAGGTTCTCTCCACCCAGCATTTGCCCAGCTGTGGACACCTGACCCTCCAGCTCTGGGCTGTGTCCCCCACGGGAGCGTGCAGCTGAGGAAGGACCCTGTGTCAGCGGAGCTCCAGGCTCAGACAGGCGCTCAGGCGGCCACCTCTGCCCTCCTGCTCCCCTCCCGCCGAGGCTGGGCCTGCTCCGCGAGGGCCAGGGATGGGCAGCAGCAGGGGGGAGTGAAGCCCCGCGCACCTGGGCTCTGCCAGGGGTCCTTTTCCTCAGGCAGGAATCATCTGGAAGCCCTGCTGCCCTGCAGCACCAGGAGCCCTGTGTCCAGAGGCCCTGTCGTCACCACCACCTCTTCCCACCCACGGCCGCTGGCCTGCCCTGCCCGCTGGTGTCCTCGGCTGGGGTCTGCTCCTGGGGTTCCATTACGGGGGTCAGGGGCAGTTCTCACCCTGGCCTCACTGTGGGGGTCTCTGGCCCAGACACTGCTGGACAGGTGGCCGTGGCTTGGGCAGGCGGGCTTGTGCAGGAGCCTGAGACTCCATGGCAGGGGCAGCGGGGCAGCTGGCCCAGCACCAGGGCTGACCGCATGGGCCCTGTGGGCCAGGCTGCTGGGCTCTGGGCCACCGCGCTCCGGCCCACACTTAGACACCAGGGGTCCCGAGAGCCCCCACAGCGCGGTTTGCGATTGTGGCCATTTGTCTCTGGATGGGCCCAGCCCAAGCTCGGTGGTCACCGTCCTGCAAGCAACAGAGCAGGGTCAGTCCCTGTGTGAGAGCGCTGGCCCCTCTGTGCTGCAGGTCTGGCCCTGAGGCTGCAGCCACCACCGGTCTCCCTCGTGTGTCCTTGTCTCTTCTCTGGACCAGAGGCTCCCCAGACACAGAGGCTGCTGGTCAGCGTCCTCGTCCCCAGAGCCACTGTGTGAGCCTGCAGCACAGAGGCACAGGGCTGCCTGGGGGCGGCCACCTCACCGTGCAGGCTGGGTCCACTGGGGAGGCTGCCAATGGCCACGGAGGCTGAGGTCGTGGGAAGGGGTGGCTCCCCGGGGCTCACTCTAGTGACTCGGAAAGGGTCACCTGGCTGAGGGGTAACCAGAGCCTGCGGATCCCGTTGCAACCCAGCTGGCCCCTGAGCCTGACCGGGGAGGGGTGGAAGCAGCCCGAGAGCCCCTGTGTCCAGCTCTTGAGGAGGGCTGGGGGCTGGGGAGCTGACCTCCCCGAGAGGAATGGGACCTGGTTGTGGACCAGTGGCAGCAAAGGATGATCCTGGTGACAGCAGACCTTCGTCCTGCAGGCCGAGGGGCCAAATTGCTCTGCGGGGCTGATTCTCTGCTTATTTAAATGCCCTGAACTATAAATCACAGCTGTCACATCCCAGTCCCTCGGCGCTGGGGGTGGCTGCTGCCTCCTCTGCTGGAATTGCTCTGGGTGTCTGGAGAAGCTGGAGAGCGGCTGTGACACCTTCAGCAGCTGGCTGGCGTCTCCCGGGGGGAGCTCAGGGGTCTGCTGGCTGCATTAAGGGTGCTGCCCCAACAGTGGGAGAGGAGGGTGGGCTCACTAGCAGGGCTGGACGGGGCGGGCTGGGTGGGAGGATGAAATGATCAGCAGGTGACCTGTCACGGGGGATGTCCCTGCCCAAGTCCCCTGCCATCACAGGAGGGTGCTCTGTGGTCCCCTGGTCCTCACTCCTCCCACTCAGGACACTCTCTCCTCCTGTGCTCAGGCCACCACGAGGCTCACTGACTGTGACCTGGATCCCTGGGCACCTGGGCAGGGCCTCTGAGCCACATCTCCCTGTGTCCCCTCTGTGTCTGCGACTCCCAGGTCCCTGCCTCCCTTCCTGGGTGGGCTCACCCAGAGCCCACGTCCTCTCCTGTGCCCCGGGGAGTAGGGCCCTGCCTCATCGTGGGTCACATGACCGTGAGGGCTGGGTGGACCAGCTCTGTCCCCGCCCTCCCTGTGGCCTCACCCTCTTCCTCCGAGTTGGTGCAGCCTGAGTGGCCCTGGCCAGCAGGATGGGGCGAAGCTGAGCCACAGGGTCCTGGCACACGGGCTCTGGCTGCAGGACAACGGGTCCTGGAGCAGGAGGAGCAGCTGGGCTCCCCAGGTGGCAGCCTGAGGCTCTTGGCAGGTGGTCCACACCAGTAATGACCGGCCTTGCAGCAGGTGGGTGTCCCATGGCTGCAGTGTGGACATTAGTCCTTGGTTAGAAGGTGGTGAGGAAGGAGACCGTCCCCCACCCACTCCTCCTGCCGGGGACGCCGCTGCAGTCGATCAGGGTGGGCGACCGGGCCCTGAGCTGTGTGAGAACTCAGTGCCCATCTGGAGCCGTCCTGGGAGGAAGGGCCTCCTGGCCGGCAGCACCTCAGTGTGGGGCGGTCACCCCTCCAGGGAAGAGGGTCAACACTCCCAGCAGCCCCAGACTCAGAGGCCTATCCTGGGGCAGCCTTGGTGGGACCGAAGGGCTGACCAACCTGCTCACCTGGCCGTTGAGGAGGCCTGGCCTCTGGACCCGTGGCACAGCCTCTCCTGCCTGGAGCAGCTGCCCGCCTGGGGGCGCCACCCCGAGTGGGCGCTCTGCAGATGGGCTCACCTTGCCCAGCCGAGGTCGCCCGCCTGGCCTTCCCCTGGACAGGCCACTGGGGAAAGAAATGCCGTTTTACAAGTTGGATGTGGGAGGGGCGATTTCTGCAGGTGTCCCCAGGACCCGGCTCTTCTCCCCAGGCAGCCCCTCCACGGCTAGCGGACCCCTCCCTCACCTGGCGCTGTGTTTCCCTCCAGCCGGATTCACGCCCTGGGGTCTCTGTACCACAAAGTGCCCCGGCCCCGTGACCCCAACGCCAAGGGGACACCGGGCCTCCCGTCCACCGCTCAGGCTCCTGGCTCGGGCCGGCACTGTCATGGAGCTCTCAGCGGGGAGGCCAGCACTGAGCAGTCAGAGGCCACAGCACGGCCTGGCGCTCGGCTCCTGGTCAGCAGCTCCCTGGACTGGATCTGCTGCCGCAGGCAGGACACAGGACTCCCCAGCCCAGGGGACGTGTGTGGCTCCCAGGAAGCCAGCAGGGACGCCGGGAGGTCTGAGGTTTCCCGATGAGGGACACTAGGCAGTCTGAGCAGAGCCGGGTTGGGCCAAGGCTGCCCTGTCCGTCCTCCCTCCAGGGTGCAGGGCTGGACTCCATTTCCTAGGCTGCTATGCTGTTGGCCAGGCATGTGACCTTGAGTGTCCAGTGGAGGCCACAGAAGGGATGGGGATCATGCCCAGGGCTGGACCCGGGACCCTCCAGGGTGATCCCAACCTGCTCTCCCTGGGTCCCTCTTCAGTGGGGTGGTGAACCCAGATGACCCTAGGAAGGACACCTGGCTGGTGCACAGCTGCCTCAGCCTGGCCTGGAGTGACCGTGGGGACAGGGCCTTCTGTGGACTTGAACAGGCTCTGGAGTTCCTGAGAGCAGCGTGTCCTCTTCATCTCTGGGCCCCTGAACCCCGGCGTCCAGGGCACTGCAGCTTCACCTGGCCCTGCACACTGGAGGGCCACTGTCCCCAGCAGAGGGAGGCGGGAGCCAGTGTGTGGGGCGGGGACCTGGGGGACGTGGACACCCGGCACTGACCTCCCAGCTCTGGAAGACCAGCCGGGTCGTCAGAGCTGGAGGTCGTGGGTCCAGCAGGAGGGGTCAGCTCTGTCCTCTCCCAGAGGAGCCACCACGCCTGCCCGCACTCCTGCTCTGAGGCTCCTGAGGCTGCGTGGTGGCAGCAGCCCTGCGTCCTGTCAGGATGGGGTCCATGCCACCTGCTGTCAGCACTGGGCAGGAGGGCGGCCACCTGGGGACAGAGGGTGTGACGGGTGGGAGAGATCTGTGTCCACGTCAGTGGGCATGAGCAGTGGACAGCGAGAGGAGCCCTCACCTGGATCCCACCAGGCCTCTCTCTGTGTTCCCAGCTCCAGGAACGGCCCTCCCAGGCCCCTGTCCCTCAGCCGGGTAGGTCTGCCCGTTGGGGGTCCCCCCCTGCACCCCCATCCCCGGCTGTGGAGGGCCCTCGTTCCAGAACCCTGAATCAGTCATGCCAAAGGAAATCACTCCCGTATCGCCTGACATTCCCTGTCCCCCAGTACTCTGACCGATGCAGGAAACATGACGGACTCGGTTCCAGGAAGCTCTCTGGTTCCCTATGGAGGAAGGGTGGCGTGGGCCCTGCAGGAAGGGGCGGCTCAGGCCTCCCCAGGCAGGCAGCGCACTCGCTCCCGCGGGGCTGTGAGGGGCGGGGGTCCTTGCTGGGGCCAGGCCTCCTTCCCACAGGAAGACAGGAGGCAGGGGGTCCTTGCCCCGACCCCATCTCCCCGACTGTCGGACCTGAACCCAGCCTGAGGCCAGCTGTCCAGGGTCTTGGGAGGCCCAGCTCCAGGGCTCTGCTCCCACCTGTCACTCAGAGCAGAGGGGTGCCGGCAGGACTTGGATCTGGGGGTGCCAGGGGGACGGTCCAGGCGGGTGTGGAAGCTGGTCTGAGGAGTGCAGATGGCAGAGGAGGCGGTGGGGACAAGTTTGCAGGCCCACACGGCCTCCAGACACCCTGGGCCTGCTAGGCCTCCATCCTCCCTGGAGCCCGAGGGTGGCCGTCCCTAAGGTTCCTGTGGCCAGGTGAGGACAGGGGTCCCAGCACAGGTCAGGGGAGACCTCCAGCCTCTGGGCCTCAGAGACGTGGATGAGAGACAGGTGAGCTGGCTGGGGTCCCAGCTGCACCCAGAGGGTCAGGGGCCCACCCGCTGTGCACCCAGGGTCACTAGGGGCACCTTCATGGCCAGGACGACCTTGGGATGTCCCGGTCTCTGGGGGCCGTGCAGGGCTCCGTGTGGTCCCCACAGAGCCTCCTGGCCCTTGGTGGGACAGAGGCCTGCAGGCCAGGTCACAGCACAGCAGGGTGGGCTGCCTGGTCAGGGTCCAGTCTGGGGACGCCCACCCTCACTGCAATCGCTCACCTGCAGACCCCAGGGACCCTGCCTCTCTCTGGAGCCCCAGCCCAGGCCACTGAGCTGGCTGTCCCTGAGCCCTGCAGACATCCTGGAGGTGCCCGTCTGCCCTTGTCCTGCCCGAGGTGGGCGCTGCTCACCTTCACGCCCTCCCTCGGCGGGGCCTGTGGAGGGGGAGGCCCCCAGCGGTGTTGACCTCTGGATTCTGCAGGATGTCCCCGGGAGCCTCCCAGTCCCACAGCGAGGCCCATGAGGCCTGGGCGCCCTCCCTGAGCTTCTGTGCTGGGCAGCGAGGGCCTCCCACCTCTCCCTGGGCCTCTGGAGGCTGCGGGGTTCTGGGCAGCTGCACTGGGTTCAGTTCCTGCCAGCGCTGAGCCTCGCCCCCTCCAACCCATTCTGATCTCGCCGCACCTGCTCCATACCTTCCTTTAAAAGTGTCATTTCTTCCAAAGCAAATGGCCAAGGCACAAGGCGGGCAGACGGCTGCGAGGCCGAGCTGTGGGGAGACCCTGGGGTGGGGCAGGGCAGGCTGCACGGCCACCAGGAGCCCCTCGCAGTCAGAGGCTCCCCGGAGGCTGGTGGGCTGCCCTCCCTGCTCTGCCTCCTGCAGGCTGGCCCCCCCACCCCCAGGACCAGCCTCCCTGGGGGGCTTAGACGGGCACAGAGGAGGGACTGGCACCACCGTGCCCTGCTCCAGACTTGAGTGCATGACTGCAGGGACCCATCGGCTCACACCACACGCAGGAGCCTCATGTCCAGAGATGACATTGAAGAGCAGTTTCCATGGCAGGAAGGGCACCGTGTCCCACCCGAGTCCCCACACTGTGCCTGGGGCAGGGTCCAGACCTGCGGGCTCCCCATCCTCACTGAGGAAGCCTGGGCATGAGAGTGGTTAGGGAAGGGCCTTTCCCGGGTCCCTCCTAGGAGGTCCCGTCCCTCCCTGATGATCTGGCCTCTGAGCCCCCAGGCCTGCAGGTTCTGATTGGAGGGGCCAGCAGGGCCTGGGTCTCAGGCAGGGTCCAAGCAGCCAGGGGGCTGCACCCACCTGGTGGGAGCCTGGCAGGTGTGGCCAGCTCAGACCCTCTGTTCCCAGGTCCAGGATGAGTGCCCAGGACCCGGGCCTGGTCCCCGCCCCTGACCAGCCCTCCGGGGCCAGGCAGAGGCTCAGGCCCCAGTGCTCTGCCCTCTCAGGCCTGCACTCCCTGCCGGCCGCACAGCCTGTGCTGAGCCTGAGGAGGAGGGGCAGGAGCACCGCCCGGCCCAGGACCCGGCTCCTCTGTGTCTGTCCAGGATTTGACTGAGACCTGATCCATGTTCCTGGGCCGGGAATCCAGCTGACGCTCTCGACAGTTTATCCGGGATGATTGGCCATCGTTCATTCCCGCTGTGCTTCCCGAACTGGATTTATTTTCACAACACTACAAACAGCATTCGTTCTCCCAAGGGCCCCTGACGCACCAGGTAGTTGATCACCACCATTAACCGCCCCAGCTCCCAGGATGGTTAGGAAAGCGACTGATCTAATTTGGGCACAAGACAAGCATTTCTTTGCCTCCGGGAGATTTGTCCTTGGTTGAAAGTGAAGGACGCGTCTTCACAGGGGTTGGACCTATGGCCCCGTCTTCACAGCACCGTGGAGGACATGAGTCTGCTCTTGAACTCACAGCCAGAGGAGAGGTGGACCTGGCTGCTCCCTTAGAGTGGGCTCTGAGCTGTCCAGAGAGCCGGGTACATTCAGGCAAGGGAGGACATGTCCTTCTGCTCCCAGGCCTGAGGCCCCCAGCTGTCCACCAGATTGGGACCAGGTCCCCGAGAGGCACTATGATCCCAGGGCTGCTGGGCCCAGGCCAGGGACAGGGCCTCCTCCTTCTGCAGGGCGTGGCCGTCCCCTTCCCCAGGCCTGTTGGGGAGCCCCAGCCTGGCCGGCAGGGGCCCAGCACCCTGGGTCCTGCTCTGTGTGGAAACTGGATGTGAAAGGTCGTGACATCTGGGAGGGAGGTCAGGCCCAGCAGGCTGCTCATGGTCCTGGGGTACAGGTCGGGGCCCCAGGCCAGGGCTCGCGGTCTCTGCCCCTGGCAGGCTGGGCCTGACCCCTCTCATGGCTTTGCCACCTTGGACAGACTCCTAGCCTCTTTCATTCCCTGATGGAAATGAGGCTGCTCACAAAGCTTCCTCGAGGGGTTTGGAGGGCGAGCCTGAGCTGGGGAGGGGCTCAGAGCAGGGTCCCGTCCAGGGAGGCCCTCAGCCCCGGCCTTCTCGGGGCCAGCTTCCTGCAGCTCAGTTGCCTGACTGCCCAGTGCACTGGGGGCTGCAGCGTGGGGGCCCGGGTCTTCCCTGGAGTCAGCTCTCGGCAGTCTGTGACTGGGCACAGCTGGACCCTGGCCACGCCCTCCTGAGGGCACAGGATTCTCACAGGCGGTGGGCAGGAGGCGAGAGGAAGGATTCACGCCTGTGCTCGCTCTGGGCTGGGCATTGCTGCCTGGCCTGCTGAAGGCATTCGGGCCTGTCCCCCCACATGCTTGGGGGGCCCTGGGAAACAGGGTTCCTGGGACTTGAGAGGCTGGTGCAGCCTGGGGTGACGAGCATTTGAACCCTGAGTCCCGGTCGAGGCCTGGCCCACCTGTGGCCAGCGCCCTGCCCCGGCACCAGGGCTCCACCCTGACCACACGTGGACACAGGCGTCCACAGGCTCCCGGACAGCAGCCCCTCCCCCTGAAGGGTGGGCTCCAACAGCTCTGCCCACTGACCTGCACCGCCCTTGTCTCCTCCCAGGGCCTCGGGAGAGTCCAGGGAGCTGTGCACTGTGTGGACACGCCCTTGGTCCCCAGTGGCATGGGACAGAGTTGTGCCTGGCCCAGGTCAGTCCCAGGGACAAGGCAGGGAGGACCCCAGAGCCCGCTGAGCAGACCCAGCACACAAAGGTTGGAAGGAGAGCCTCAGCCTGGGGCGGGAGCCCTCGTGGCCTGACCTGGGGACACTCCTCCAGGGGCTCCTTCACCCGCAGCCTCGGTGGCCCCTGGTGACAGAGGGTGGCCTTCAGTCCACTGCCTGAAGTCTGCACCCTCCCCCCGCCAGCCTTTCCCAGGGCACCTGCCCAGATGGCGCCCACGGGTCCTGAATCTCAAGCTCCCGGCGGAGGTGCAATTGGAACAAAATGAGAAATGCAGGAAATTGCTGACGCCAGCGGCCTGTGTCCAGCACCATCCATCATTCTCGAGTTCCGGGCACGTCGCCCAGGGTGAGTGTCCTGAGCCTGCAGCCCAGCCGCAGGGCGTGGGCTCCCCGGACCCACCCACAGGCTCCTCCCGGGGGCGCAGGCGGGTGGCCCCTCCTTGGGTGTGATGCAGGCTGTGGGAGGGACAGCCCAGGAGGCGGGAGTGGACCCCAGTGCAGGTCAGAGCCAGCTCGGCCTGCCCAGGGCCAGGGGACGGCCAGGACGGGGTAGCCTTCAGGTGCCAGGTGTCAGTCAGCTCTCTGGGGCTGTGACGAAGCCCCTGAGGAAAGCACAGAAACTTCATGTTGACTCAGGTGCTGGATGTCCATCCACTGCCCTTGGCCCAGGGCTGTGGGCTTGTGCTGACCAGAGCTTCAGGCAGCGAGGGGAACCAGGCACAGGGAGGGAGGAAGCCAGGGGTCAGAGACGAGGGACCCCTTCCAGGGCACGCCCAGTGACCTCCTTGTCCCCTCGGGGCTGCCCGCCACAGTGTCCACCACTTCCAGGGCCTTCAGCTGAGAAGCCCTCACTGCACCCCCCACTGCGGAGGTCAGAGCCCTCAGGTCAGCCACTGCCCAGAAGCCCCATGGACCCTGCCGCACTGGGGACCAGAGACAAGGGTCCCTGGGGGACATCCCAGATCCCGCCCTTGCACCAGGCCCCGGGCCTCTGCAGCCCCAGGGACGCTGTGAGCTCGGCCCTGCTCCCAACTGAGGGACAGCCCTCTACACCCCAGGGCATTTGCACGCCCCGCAGGCGCTCTGTGCCTGGAGCAGCTGCCGCCCACGGGGGCTGGGACCCGGCCAGCTCCGAGTGGCACCATGGGATGGGGTGCCCAGAGGGTGGCCCTGAGGAGGGACGGGGGGACAGGTGCTGCCCCCTCCCTGTGGGCCTCAGGCCCTGCCTGGGCTTCCGCCTGCCCGTGGCCTTCTCAGGTCCTCCTGAGCTGCAGACAGCTCCGTCCAGGGCCTGTCCTCCCTGTCCTGCGGCTCTGCCTTCCCGAGCGCTCCCTGGTGCCCCTGCTCGTCCCCCGCCCTCCCTCCTGAGGACCCTGCAGCGCTGGGTGAGGACACCTCCATCGTCCCTGCTGAGGCTTCTCTGCTTCCTCACGTGCCCGCTGGGCTCCCCGAGAGCCCTCAGCCCTCACCGGCTGCTGCAGCGACGCTCTGGGGTTGGTTTGGTTTTGGGGTCTGGGGGTTGCAGCTGACCCTCTCCCTGGGCTCTGGCCCAGCCCCTCCTCAGTGTTGGTTTGAGGCGGTGTCTTGCTGATGTGCTGAGGCTGGCCTGGAACCTGCCATCGCCCTGCCTCGGCCTCCAGGGGCGCTGGGAGGACAGGGGTGCTCCCCGGCCACCGGCTGTCCTTCCGCGGATCGTGCTCTTGCAGAGGGCGTGGGGGGCCGGGCGGGCCTGGGCTCGGGCACCAGTGC